>SJYX01018756.1:122143-135879 GCA_006410675.1 Oreotragus oreotragus | reverse complement strand
ATGAAAGTGAAAGAGGAGAGTGAAAAAGTTGGCTTAAAGCTCAACATTCAGAAACCGAAGATCATGGCATCTGGTCCCATCACTTCATGGGAAATAGATGGGAAAACAGTGGAAACAGTGTCAGACCTTTATTTGGCGGGGGGCTCAAAAATCACTGCAGATGGTGATTTCAGCCATGAAATTACAAGACACTTACTCCTTGGAAGGAAAGTTGTGACCAACCTAGATAGCATATAAAAAGCAGAGACCTTACTTTGCCAACAAAGGTCTGTCTAGTCAAGGCTATGGTTTTTCCAGTGGTAATGTATGAATGTGAGAGTTGGACTGTGAAGGAAGCTGAGCACCAAAGAATTGATGCTTTTGGACTGTGATGTTGAAGAAGATTGTTGAGAATCCCTTGGACAGCAAGGAGATCTAACCAGTCCATACTAAAGGAGATCAGTCCTGGGTGTTCATTGGAAGGACTGATGCTGAAGCTGAAACTCCAATACTTTGGGCAACTCCTGTGAAGGGTTGACTCATTGGAAAAGACCCTGATGCTGGAAGGGATTGGGGGCAGGAGGAGAAGGGGATGACAGAGGATGAGATGGCTGGATGGCATCACCAACTCAAAGGACATGAGTTTGCGTGAACTGTGGGAGTTGGTGATGGACAGGGAGACCTGGCGTGGTTCAGTTCATGGGGTCACAAAGAGTCAGACACAACTGAGCAACTGAACTGAACTGAACACTATAAATCAGGATTGGCTGGTTGTTTCATTGGTTGATTTTCCCAGCGAGCCAGGTATTCAGAATTTACTAGCACACCACTGACCATGAACAATGGCAAATCACAACCTAGTTAGTAAAACCTGGGTGACCAAGTAAAGGCCAACAGAATCTAGGGGACTTCTTATATGTCTCAGATACAGTAGATTTGTATGGTTGTAACTTTTTTCACAGATGACTGTAATTATTTTATTGTATCATATTACAACAATTTTCCAATAAATGAAAGTAAAGTATCTTGAAGAAGTATTTTTTATTCTAATTCACCCAATTACAATGTGTAAGCTAATGGTAATTTAAGGAAGTTAAGTCAGAATAACTATGATGTTGGATTTAACTATGATACAAATGAGACTACATCTATTTGCAAAGGTTTTAGGAAGATGCATCATTGAACTAGGTTTTAAAGATAGAGAGACTTGCTTCAGAACAAGTAACAGGCCAAGAATTTCAAGAGAAGAGAACAACCTGGGACCAGGTTGGTAATTGTGACAGTTCTTCGAAGAGTCAATTGGATTGTCTCCAACTAACCAGAAGAACAGAGAAGGCAATGGCAAACCACTCCAGTACTCTTGCCTGGAAAATCCCAGGGATGGTGGAGCCTGGTGGGCTGCTGTCTATGGGGTCGCACAGAGTCGGACATGACTGNGTTCTTCGAAGAGTCAATTGGATTGTCTCCAACTAACCAGAAGAACAGAGAAGGCAATGGCAAACCACTCCAGTACTCTTGCCTGGAAAATCCCAGGGATGGTGGAGCCTGGTGGGCTGCTGTCTATGGGGTCGCACAGAGTCGGACATGACTGTTGTGACTTAGCAGCAGCAGCAACCAGAAGAAAATTCACTTCTCAAGATATTTTGTAGCCTAATTGTTGGGATCTAGAATTCCAAACAGAAGTTTCCATTTTAGAAGTCCATTTGAATTTTTAAAGCCTGATTTTTCTGCCCACAATGGAATTATACTAACACGAAACAAGAGACCTAGGCAACAATGTGAAAATTCACATCTGTTTTATTCACCATTGTACCTTCAGGGCTTGGTATAGCACCCAGTTCTTCAGAGCACTTTTGTTGTTGTTGTTGTTGTTGTTTTTTCTATTTAGGGATTATGAGCTGAGTTTATGCCATTGTCCTTAATCTTTCTACCATGAGATGCACCTGTTAAAACATTTTTAATACATCAGAACTAAGCCAATCTCAAATCATTTCATAAGCCAGTTTTTACGTTCTTCCCTCTGGTGAGATATTTTGCCAAATAAAATTAAAAGGTTAAAGTTAAGAGGCAAGACTAATGATAGGGAGACATCATTAGAATAGAAAATTCTATTCTACAAAGATTAGAAGAAAGGAAATTTCTTAATAGTGTGGTTTCCATTTTGTCATTAGAGCCTTCAATCAGAAGCACCAAATGCTAAAAGAGTGGCCAAAGTAATAGACAAAACAAATGAAATTAAATTAAATGAAAGAGGGGATGCTTTAGTAAAGAGGATCATTAATTTCAGCCTCAGGATGCGTAGTCCTTGAATGAAAAGTATGCCAGGCTGGATCTCTTCCCTCCTCTGAGAGGCTAGGCAAATCAGTGACAAAGGCCAAGGGGGACAGGCAGCAAGGCTTGGAGCTCTGCCAGATAAGGCCTCAAGTCCTAGATCAAATAGATCAAGGACACTAGCTGTGAGTCCCTATTAATAAAGCAGGGAGAGAGGGTAGAGAAAGTGTCACAGTAAGTATCACTAAACAGCCTCTCCCTGTCTTCACTCCCATCCATCTTGTAGGAACAAAGTCCTGATTTTCTCAAGTTCCTCTCAGATATTTCTGAGAGTTCAGTGGGAACCACACACACATTCCATATCAAACCACTTTCAGGATTCTTGACCACTCAAGAATTCCCTCCTCTCTTGCTCCACTTTTCTGCAACATCTTCTGTTAATGCCAGTTCCTTATGCAGCAGCTCTGCTCCAGTGCTCACTGAGGGGTCTACTGCTACTAACCCCCACATCCTCATTGCTACAGATGCCAGACACTGAGGGCATTATCATGATTGAAGGGCTCTGTCTCTTGATACTGTCAAAGATCCTGGCATGGAATCTTTCCATTGCATCACTACCATGTTACTGACATCTTTGTTCCTATAGCCTATAAAGACTTTTATTTTTATTGGGAAGGAGGGAAATTATATACACATACACACTCACTCATATTATTTGCCCTGTTATTCCAGACTTCTTGATTTAGAACTTAAAATCTGAACTCGTGGCAACATTCTGAGTACAGACAATGCACAGTCTCCCTTCTTCCAAGCCAAACTTTTGAATTTCTGCTTTCACTTCCCTGAGGATAACTTATTTCCATAAGACTTATTTCACTCTAAACAAACTTCTGTTGAGCTTTCTCCACCCTAGACAGGACTGACACTCAGCTGGTAGGTGCCAGTATGGGCGTCCCATCTGTTTACTCCTGGCACCCATTCTGATTGATCAATGATAAGTCTTTTGACTAGTCTCCTGCCTTCAGAACTTCCTAAATCCAAGAGAAAATACATGAAGGCTCATAGAGTAACCTGTTAAAAAATATTGCAGGAAAGTACATGTTCCATTCCTTCATTCCTTGAAAATTGGAAGATTGCCATATGATAATAAAGGTACTGTTTATTATTTCAGGGGATGTCAATGATTTTCATTTGCAAGGGTATTCACTGTAGAATAGTACAAAATATGACAGATTCCTTCTGATAGTCAAATGTGGCTGAAAGTCCCAATGTGGTTAGTCAGTCAAAACTGCTGCATCCCCATGTCCCTTCTCCTTACTTTTTATAGCAGAATACGCATGTTTTGTCTGGACACACAGCTACTGAGATTAAGACCACATTTTCCAGCCAAGGATGGACGTGTGACTGTTTCAGCAAATAGAGTATGAACAGAAGTGATCCATTCAACTTTTGCACCATATAGTTTCGGAAGGAGATTGCTTGTACTCCATGGTGCAGACTGTACGGATGTGGTGCTGATGAGCTTGCTTCCACCTGGGTTGGAAAAATAACAAGACTGATAGGGTCTGGGCCCTGGGCAGCCTCACTGTGGGCCTATTCTAGACTAATAACAGAAAAATCAACTCCTGCTTGTTTGAATCAGAGTGTTTTGGGGTGAAGGAGGGGACTCTTCATTACCGCAGTTTAGTCTATGTGCAATCACATGGAAAGAGTCATTATAAAGTCATCTGTCTCTGGAAGGAAAACATATAGGTTTAAATATCTATATCTTCAGCATTACTGGTTGGGGCATAGACTTGGATAACTGTGATATTGAATGGTTTGCCTTGGAAACGAACAGAGATCATTCTGTCGTTTTTGAGATTGCATCCAAGTACTGCATTTCAGACTCTTTTGTTGACCATGATGGCTACTCCGTTTCTTCTGAGGGATTCCTGCCCGCAGTAGTAGATATAATGGTCATCTGAGTTAATTTCACCCATTCCAGTCCATTTTAGTTCGCTGATTCCTAGAATGCTGACGTTCACCCTTGACATCTCTTGTTTGACCACTTCCAATTTGCCTTGATTCATGGACCTGACATTCCAGGTTCCTATGCAATATTGTTCTTTACAGCATCGGATCTTGCTTCTATCACCAGTCACATGCACAACTGGGTATTGTTTTTGCTTTGGCTCCATCCCTTCATTTTTTCTGGAGTTATTTCTCCACTGATCTCCAGTAGCATATTGGGCACCTAACGACCTGGGGAGATTCTAGTTCTCTGATCAAGGATGGAATCTGGACCCCCACACTGGGAGCACAGAGTCTTAGCCCCAGGACCACCAGGGAAGTCTCCCAACTTAGAATATAATTGACCTTTTCATGTTGTGGGCAATGATGCACCACCTTTAAAAAAACAAAAACAAAAACAAAAAAGGCTGTGTCAGGAGAAAAAAGACTTGTAGAGTCAACCAAGCTGCATCCCTAACTGGTTCTGTGGATTTGGGAGAATCCCAGAATCCTATCTGGGTTCTTTTTTCATCTGTGAGAAAATAAGCAACTAAACCATTAAAGGCTGGAGAGAAAAGAATTGAAATAAATGACTTCTGTGGCATCTGTCACATCTAGTATTCCATGGATTGCTAATTTTGTTTTTAATTTTTATACAATTTTTAAAGATTTCTTTCCATTTACAGTTATTACAAAATATTGGTTATATTCCTCATGTTGACAATACATTCTTGAGCCTATTTTATACCCGGCAGTATCTACCTCCCACTCCACCACCCCTGTGTTGCCCCCTCCAGCCCCTCCCCCACTGAAAGTGAAGAGTGAAAGTGAAGTCGCTCAGTTGTGTCTGACTCTTTGCGACCCAATGGACTGTAGCCTACCAGGCTCCTCCGTTCAGGGGATTTTCCAGGCAAGAGTACTGGAGTGGGCTGCCATTTCCTTCTCCAGGGCCTCCCCCACTGGTAACCACTATTTTGTTCTCTGTATCTGTGAGTCTGCTTCTTTGTGTTATGTTCACTAGTTTGTTGCATTTTTTAGATTACACATTTAGGTGATTTCATAAGTATTTATCTTTCTCTGATTTATTTCACTTAGGATAATGCCCTTCAAGTGCATCCATATTCCTGTAAATGGCAAAATTGCATTCTTTTTTGTGGCTGGATAACATTTCATTGTATATAAATATCGCATCTTTATCTGTTCATCTGTTGATGGGTATTTTGGTTGCTTTCATGTCTTGGTTCTTGTAAATAGTGCTACTGAGAACACTGCTGCTGCTGCTGCTGCTGCTTAGTCACTTCAGTCGTGTCCGACTCTGTGTGACCCCATAGACGGCAGCCCACAAGGCTCCCCCATCCCTGGGATTCTCCAGGCAAGAATACTGGAGTGGGTACTGAGAACACTAGTATGCATTTATCTATTCAAATTATGGTTTTCTGCAGATAGATGTCCAGGAGTGGGACTGCTGGATCATATGGCAACCATTTTTACTTTTTGAAGTACCCGCCATACTGTTCTCCATAATGGCTATACCAATTTACATTCCCACTAACAGTGTAGGAAGATTCACTTTTCTCCACTCTTTCCAGCATTTATTGTTTGTAAACTTTTTGATTATGGCCATTCTGACCAGTGTTAAGTGATACCTCACTGAAGCTTTGATTTGCATTTCTCTACTCATTAGAAAAGACTCTGATGCTGGGAGAAATTGGGGGCAGGAGGAGAAGGGGACGACAGAGGATGAGATGGCTGGATGGCATCACGGACTCAATGGATGTGAGTCTGAGTGAACTCCGGGAGTTGGTGATGGACAGGGAGGCCTGGCATGCTGTGATTCATGGGGTCGCAAAGAGTCGGACACGACTGAGTGACTGGACTGAACTGAACTGAATGATGAATGATGTTGAACATCTTTTTATGTGTTTTTTGGCTATTACTTTGTCTTTTTGGAGAAATGTCTATTTAGATCTTTTGCCTTCTTTCTGATTGGGTTGTTTTTTTGATTTTGAGCTACACAAGCAGTTTGTATACTTTGGAGATTTATCCCTTGTTGTACTTTGTTTGCAAATATACTCTCCCATTCTGTGGGTTGTCTTTTTGTTTTGTTTATGATTTCCCTTAATGTGCAAAAGTTTTTAATTAGATACCATTTGTTTACTTTTCTTTTTATTTTCATTACTATAGGAGGTGTATCCAAAAATATATTAGTGTGATTTAAGTCAAAGAGTGTTCTGCCTATGTTTTCCACTAGGAGTTGAATAGTATTTGGCTTTAAATTTTGAGTTTGTTTTTGTATATGGTATTAGAAAATGTTCTAATTCTTTTACAGGTAGCTGTCAGTTTTTCCAGCATCACTTATTGAAGACACTGTCTTTTCTCTATTGAATTTTCTTGGCTCCTTTGTTGTGGATTAATTGACCATAGGTGTGTGGGTTTATTTCTGGGCTTTCTGTCCTGTTCTCTTAATCTGTAAATCTGTCTTGGTGCCAGTACCATATTGTCTTGACTCTATAGTCTGAAGTCAAGGAGCATGATTCCTCAAGCTCTCTTCTTTCATGGGATTGTTTTGACAATTCAGGGTCTTTTATATCTCCATGCAAAATTTAAAATTATTTGTTCCAGTTCTGTGAAAAGTTGGTAATTTGATAGGGATTGTATTAAATCTTGACATGGAACAATAGACTGGTTCCAAATCGGGAAAGGAGTACATCATGCTGTATATTGTCACCCTGCTTATTTAACTTATATGCAGAGTACATCATGCAAAATGCTGGGCTGGATGAAGCACAAGCTGGAATCAAGATTGCCTGTAGAAATATCAATAACCTCAGATATGCAGATGACACCACCCTTATGGCAGAAAGCAAAGAACTAAAGAGCCTCTTTATGAAAGTGAAAAAGGAGTGTGAAAAGGTTGACTTAAAACTCAACATTCAGAAAACTAAGATCATGGCATGTGGTCCCATCACTTTATGGCAAATAAATGGGGAAATAGTGGAAACAGTGAGGGGGGCTCCTAAATCACTGCAGATGGTGACTCTAGCCATGAAATTAAAAGATGCTTGCTCCTTGGAAGAAAAGCTATGACCAACCTAGACACCATGTTAAAAAGCAGAGACATCACTTTAGCATCAAAGTTCCGTCTAGTCAATCTATGGTTTTTCCAGGATTCGTGTATGGATGTTAGAGTTGGACTCTAAAGAAAGCTGATCGCTGAAGCATTGATGCTTTTGAACTGTGGTGTTGGACTCTTGAGAGTCCCTTGGGCTGCAAGGAGATCAAATCAGTCAGTCCTAAAGGAAATCAGTCCTGGGTGTTCATTGGCAGGACTGATGCTGAAGCTGAAGCTCCAATACTTTGGCCACCTGATGCGAAGAACTGACTCATTGGAAAAGACCCTGATGCTGGGGAAGATTGAGGGCAGGAGGAGAAGGGGATGACATAGGATGAGATGGTTGGATAGCATCACTGACTCAATGGTCGTGAGTTTGAGCAAGCTCCAGGAGATGATGATGAGCAGGAAAGCTTGGCATGCTGCAGTCCATGGGGTCACAAAGAATCAGACACAACTGAGTGTTTGAACAGAGCTATATTAAATCTGTAGCTTGCCTTCGGTAGTATAGTCATTTTGACAATAGTTTTTCTTTGAATCCAAGTACCCCAGGTAAATTTCCATCTGTTTTCCTAGCTTTTTTATTCTTTTTAATGTCGTGGTAAATGGGATTATTTTACTTAATTTCCCTTTCTGATCTTTTGTTATTCAGTTCAGTTCAGTCACTCAGTCGAGTCCGACTCTTTGCGACCCCATGAATCACAGCATGCCAGGCCTCCCTGTCCATCACCAACTCCTGGAGTTCACTCAGACTCACGTCCATAGAGTCACTGATGCCATCCAGCCATCTCATCCTCTGTCGTCCCCTTCTCCTCCTGCCCCCAATCCCTCCCAGCATCAGAGTTTTTTCCAATGAATCAACTCTTTGCATGAGGTGGCCAAAGTACTGGAGTTTCAGCTTTAGCATCATTCCTTCCAAAGAAGTCCCAGGGCTGATCTCCTTCAGAGTGGACTGGTTGGATCTCCTTGCAGTCCAAGGGACTCTCAAGAGTATTCTCCAACACCACAGTTCAAAAGCATCAATTCTTCAGCGCTCAGCCTTCTTCACAGTCTGACTTTCACATCCGTACATGACCACTGGAAAAACCATAGCCTTGACTTGTGTTAAGGTAGATTCTCTCTATGTGCACTTTCTGGAGAGGTGTGTTTTTTTTTTTTTTTGGTGGTTTTATTTTTTTGGATTTTGAATTTTATCAAATCTTTTTTTGCATCTACTGATATGATCCTATAGTTTTTATTCTTCAATTTATTAACATGGTATATCACACTGATTGATCTGCAGATACTGAAAAATCCTTGCATCCCTGGGAGAAATACCACTTAATCATGGTATATGATTTTTTAATGTATTGTTGGATTTGGCTTGCTAGTATTCTATTGAGAATTATTGTGTCTATGCTCATCAGTAAAACTGACCTGTGATTTTCTTATACTGTGGTATCTTTGGTTCTGATATCAAGGTGATGGTGGCCTCATAGAATGATTTTGGAAGTGTTCCTTTCCTCTTTAATTTTTTGGAATAGTTTCAGAAAGATTGATGTTAACTCTTCTCTGAGTGTTTGATAGAATTCTCCTGTAAGGCCATCTGTCCTGGACTTTTGTTTTTAATCATAGTTTCAATTTCAATACTTGTTATTGGTCTGCTCATATTTTCTGTTTCTTCCTGGTTCAATCTTGGGAGATTGTACCTTTCTAGGAATTGGTTCATTTCTACTAGGTTGTCCATTTTATTGGCATGTAGTTACCTATAGTAGTCTTTTATGGTCCTTTGTGTTTCTGTGGAGGAGTTGCTTGTAACGTCTCCTTTTTTCATTTCTAATTTTTTGATTTGGGCTCTCTCCCTTTTTTTCTTGATGGGTCTAGCTAAAGGTTTATCACTTTTGTTATCTTTTCAAAGAACCAGGTTTTAGTTTCATTCATCTTTTCTACTGTTTTCTTAGTCTCTATTACATTTTTATGATTTTTTCCTTCTACTAACTTTGGGTTTTGTTTGTTCTTATTTCCCTTTTTGCTTCAAGTGTAAGGTTAGGTTGTTTGAGATTTTTCTTGTTTCCTGAGATTAGCTTGTATCATTATAAACTTCCCCCTTAGAACTGCTTTTGCTGCATCCCGGAGATTTTGGAATATTGTGTTTTCATTTGTCTGCAGATATTTTTTATTTCCTCTTTCATTTCTTCAATGATCTATTGCTTATTTTGTTGTGTGTTGTTCAGCCTCAATGTGTTTAGGAGTTTTGCTTTTTTTTTTTTTCCCTTAAAGTTGATTTCTAATTTCATAGCACTGTGGCTAGAAAAGATGCTTGATATAACTTTAATTTTCTAAAACTTACTGAGGCTTGCTTTCTGGCCTATTATGTAATGTATTAGGCTTCTCTGGTGGCTCAGCAGTAAAGAATCTGCCTGCAATGAAGGAGCTGCAAGCAGCGTGATTTCAATCCCTGGATTAGGAAGATTCCCTGGAGGAGGGCATGGCAACTCACTCCAGTATTCTTGCCCAGAGAATCCCTTGGACAAAGGAGCCTGGTAGGCTACAGTCCATAGGTTTGCAAAGAGTTGGACACTACTGAGGCAACTTAGCACAGACACATGTAATATATCCTAGAGAATGTCTCATGTGCACTTGAAAAGAACATATAGTACATTACAATACAAAGCACTTGTATTCTGCTCCTTTCAGACATAGATCACTAATTTTAAATTTAATGTCTGCCCTAGAAACTAAAGCATTTTAACAGCTTTCTAGACCTTGGGTATTTTAACTTTTTGCTTCATTCTACTTCATACCAAACATATTGAAATGTACTCAGATTTTACATGAAATATAAATTTTATGTATCTGTACATGTGCTTCATATTTTTGAGTCCATAACTTTTTTAGTTCTAAAATAATTATTTTACCTTAATACTACAGGCATGTAGGTCCTAACGATACATAGAGCCTCCAAAGAACTATTCTTCAGATTCTCACAAAATGCATTTCAGTTTGACTTGGTGGGTCCCAGCATGGAGAGTTGCTCCAAAATGGAACATATATTAAACTACTCTATTCTTAAGAAATAATAGCCACACAAGTCACTACATCCACTAGGAAAATCAAAGGAACTGGAATAAGCAAGGATTGGCAGAAAGAGTAACCTACCAAAGTGAAGAGACTCAGAGCTATTCAAGCAATGTGGGTCAGCAGTTGGATGGCTCTTACAAGGTATCAAAATATGACTATGGGGAGAAGTTAGTTGTATTTTAAATGTCTAACATTTGAAAGGGAATTCTTTGTGAAAACATTACAGGAGTTGAGGTACAAGAAAATGAGAAGTAGTCACCTTAAAAATTACAAGAGTTATCAGACTTATTGGGCTGTAATCCAAAGAACTTCAGTGGGTTGAACCTTTCCTACAAAAGTGTAGGCAGTTAGCTCAATCAATCAATATTTTGTACAACTTCCATGAGCCCAGAGAATTATTGCTAAAGACTAGGTATGCTCTTTAATCTAGAAGGGCAATCCAGCTAGAGATACTACAAAGGGATTTTTGGAAAGAACAAGACCATTTCAAACGGACTTTCTGCCCAAGGATCCTCAGTCCCTGAACAGAGGTCAGGAAATTGCATGGCCTATAAACCCAGATTCAGCTCAGCCAGACAAGTACCCCCTTATACTGCTCATTTACTAGCATTCCAGCTCTTCCTTGATAAAGTCATTGAGTCAATGAGACAATCTGAGCTGGTAAAGACTTTGTCAACCCAAGAAATTCTTGATAACACAGAGTCAAAATAAAACAACATTTTGATCACAGAGACTTTCAAAATGTTTGTTACCACAGGTTGACCTGGTGACCAATAAGATTATTTGTCCCTTGAGTCTGCAGAAGGAAGACAGGAAATGCTTCTTCCCTGAAACTAATAAAATTGAATATTTATGCAATAAATGTCTACAAGATACCAACTTTAATAAGAAAGATAGAACTAACATAATAATCCCTTTGTTGGAATGCCTGTGGCTTATGTATCATGTAGAACAAATTAAGAATTGCTTTGCATTCCTAGACTTTATCACTATGAAATAACTATTTTTTGAATCCAAAATTGCAAATAAAGTTATATAAAACCAGTAGTAAAAAATTAGTGAAAGATATTTTAAAACTATAGTTCATTTTGAAATCAATTAGATTTGGCAAGTATCTAACTAATTACAAATCTATTTTGTACTTGGAATTAGGCCAAGCCATTAAGATAGCCTGTTCAAAACAGGCCAGGCTAGTAAAAGTGGGACAGAAAAATTAGGATGAACCCAAAATGAGCAGAGCAGCTGCCTAACACCTGGCAGTTAATGAAAATCAAAGTTAAAGTTAAGAATAGCTAATGAAATGATTGAAATATAAATGGTAACAGACCTTGTCAAGACAAGCATCTATAGAAAAAGAAGGAATATTTCAATGAGGAGGAAAGGATTCAAGTTTTCCAAGGTAATGGGTTCTATTTGAAACAATCCAAGCTCAAATCACAAAGGATCTCAAACCAACCAATAACTTAATTTTGATCAAAATAAGGAAAATATATAAGCATGTCTCATGCAGAAGTACATCGAAATTGACAGTTATAAAATTAAAATGATCTCATTGCTGTCTCTTAACAACTCCAAAAGGAAAAAGAGTAGGACTGGAAGTAAGAAAAACTGTTATGAAGGAGGCTGTGACCTTGAGCAAGTGACTTAATCTCTGTATGCTTAAATTTCACTTTCAAGCTGAGGCACTTAGACTAAGTGATATCTTAAGTCTGTTCCAGCTTCAGTATAGTATTTCATCAAAACTGTTTAAACAGGGTTACAGTAAGAATAAGGACATGATGGAAATTTCATGCTCTCTTCATTTCTTATCATTGAATTAGGCCCATAGTACCTAGACTCAACGTTCTCTCCTCACTTCCTTAATAAGACATTGTTTCCAGTGTTTTGGAGAAGGAAATGGCAACCCACTCCAGTATTCTTGCCTGGAGAATCCCATGGTCGCAGGAGCCTGGTAGGCTACAGTCCACGAGGTTGCAAAGAGAGTCGGACACGACTGAGAGACTTCACTTTCCAGTGTTTAATAGATAACATTCATGATATCATGCAAAGTAACCTGTAAAGTTTTCAATGTGCTGTTTTGTAGTTTATTGTTTCTTAATTTATTTAGTTTACTTTTTCCTGCCCAGAGTCTTCATTGCTGCATGTGGGTTTTCTCTTATTATGTATTTATTTTTATTTTATTTATTTATTTTAAATATAAATATATTTATTTTAATTGGAGGGTAATTAATTTACAATATTGTATTGGTTTTGCCATACATCAACATGAATCTGCCATGGGTATACATGCATTCCCCATTCTGAATCCCCCTCCCACCTTCCTCCCCATACCATCCCTCTGGGTCATCCCAGTGCACCAGCCCTGAGCATCCTGTATCATGTATCTAGCCTGGTCTGGTGATTTGTTCACATATGATATTATACATGTTTCAATGCCATTCTCTCAAATCATCCCACACTCATCCTCTCCCACAGAGCCCAACAGACTGTTCTATACATCTCTGTCTCTTTTGCTGTCTCACATACAGGGTTATCATTACCATCTTTCTAAATTCCATATATAAGTATTAGTATACTGTATTGGTGTTTTTCTTTCTGGCTTACTTCGCTCTGTATAATAGGCTCCAGTTTCATCCACTTCATTAGAACTGATTCAAATGTACTCTTTTTAATGGCTGAGTAATACGCTATTGTGTATATGTACCACAGCTTTCTTATCCATTCGTCTGCTGATGGACATCTAGGTTGCTTCCATGTCCTGGCTATTATAAACAGTGCTGAGATGAACACTGGGGTACAGATGTCTCTTGCAATTCTGGTTTCCTCGGTGTGTATGCCCAGCAGTGGGATTGCTGGGTCATAAGGCAGTTCTATTTCCAGTTTTTTAAGGAATCTCCACACTGTTCTCCATAGTGGCTGTACTAGTTTGCATTCCCACCAACAGTGTAAGAGGGTTCCCTTTTCTCCACACCCTCTCCAGCATTTATTGCTTGTAGACTTTTGGATAGCAGCCATTCTGACTGGCATGAAATGGTACCTCATTGTGGTTTTGATTTGCACTTCTCTGATAATGAGTGATGTTGAGCATCTTTTGATGTGTTTGTTAGCCATCTGTATGTCTTCTTTGGAGAAATGTCTGTTTAGTTCTTTGGCCCATTTTTGATTGGGTCGTTTATTTTTCTGGAATTGAGCTGCAGGAGTTGCTTGTATATTTTTGAGATTAGTTGTTTGTCAGTTGCTTCATTTGCTATTATTTTCTCCCATTCTGAAGGCTGTCTTTTCACCTTGCTTATAGTTTCCTTTGTTGTGCAGAAGCTTTTAA
>SJYX01018756.1:74528-122048 GCA_006410675.1 Oreotragus oreotragus | reverse complement strand
CCATTCTGACTGGCATGAAATGGTACCTCATTGTGGTTTTGATTTGCATTTCTCTGATAATGAGTGATGTTGAGCATCTTTTCATGTGTTTGTTAGCCATCTGCATGTCTTCTTTGGAGAAATGTCTATTTTTGGCCCATTTTTTGATTGGGTCATTTATTTTTCTGGAATTGAGCTGCAGGAGTTGCCTGTATATTTTTGAGATCAGTTGTTTGTCAGTTGCTTCATTTGCTATTATTTTCTCCCATTCTGAAAGCTGTCTTTTCACCTTGCTTATAGTTTCCTTTGTTGTGCAGAAGCTTTTACATTTAATTAGGTCCCATTTGTTTATTTTTGCTTTTATTTCCAATATTCTGGGAGGTGGGTGATACATCTTTAAAATGTGTCACTTTATATAAATTTTTATGAATCAATTTCAAGAGGTTAGCTGTATGATTAATAATTACAAATATAACATACAAGATGGATTTGCTTTAATTAGGCTTCTTTGGTTGTTTTAGACGTAATTCATCCTGGCAACATTTATTGAGTCATAATATTTATAAGTAAATACCTGATTATATGCACTTTTCTGAAAGAAGAAATCAATGAGAATTATTAAATTATATCTGTGTTACTTTAACTGCTATTTTAGAGAAAATTATTTAGGCAAAAGTTTAATTAAAATACACAGAGATATACAATTGTTTTATTTATTCAAATAATTAGTGAGCAATGGATTAGGTATTGAGAAAGCAACTGGGAGGGAGAGAGGGCAACTGCCTTATGGAGATTATATGCTATTACAAGACACCAGTTCAGTTCAGTTCAGTTCAGTCGCTCAGTAGTGTCTGACTCCAAAAGTTTAATTAAAATACACAGAGATATACAATTGTTTTATTTATTCAAATAATTAGTGAGCAATGGATTAGGTATTGAGAAAGCAACTGGGAGGGAGAGAGGGCAACTGCCTTATGGAGATTATATGCTATTACAAGACACCAGTTCAGTTCAGTTCAGTTCAGTCGCTCAGTAGTGTCTGACTCCTTGCGGCCCCATGAATCACAGCACGCCAGGCCTCCCTGTCCATCACCAACTCCCGGAGTTCACTCAGATTCACGTCCATCGAGTCGGTGATGCCATCCAGCCATCTTATCCTCTGTCGTCCCCTTTTCCTCCTGCCCCCAATTCCTCCCAGCATCAGAGTCTTTTCAAATGAGTCAACTCTTCACATGAGGTGGCCAAAGTACTGGAGTTCCAGCTTTAGCATCATTCCTTCCAAAGAAATCCCAGGGCTGATCTCCTTCAGAATGGACTGGTTGGATCTCCTTGCAGTCCAAGGGACTCTCAAGAGTCTTCTCCAACACCACAGTTCAAAAGTATCAATTCTTCAGCACTCAGCCTTCTTCACAGTTCAACTGTCATATCCATACATGACTACTGGAAAAACCATAGCCTTTATTAGACAGACCTTAGTCGGCTTTTCAATATGCATTACCAAACAGTGTGATGTCCCATCACAATTATGTATTTTGAGATGTTAAGCATTTTTAATATATATATTTAAATCTGTTTTCCCTTCAAATTTTAGTGAGATATAATTGACAAACAACACTCTGCTCGTGTGTTTATGGTGTATAGCATAATGATTTGACTTACGGTTAAAGCGTCTGCCTCCAATGTGGGAGACCCAGGTTCGATCCTGGGTTGGGAAGATCCCCTGGAGAAGGAAATGGCAATCCACTCCAGTATTCTTGCCTGGAGAATCCCATGGACGGAGAAGCCTAGTAGGTTACAGTCCACGGGGTCGCAAAGAGTCGGACACGACTGAGCGACTTCACCTCACCTCACCCTACATACATTATGAAATGACGACCACCATAAGTTTAGTGAACATCCATCATCTAATATGGATGCAAAATAAAAGGAAAAGGAAACAAAATATTTTCCTCATAACAAGAACTTTTCAGCTTTGCTTTCTTAACAGCTTTCAGGTATAACAGACCGCAGTGTTAATTATTGTTATCATGTTGCATGTTACATCCCTAGTACATATTAACATTTATCTTATAACTAAATGATTGTAGCTTTCGATCGCTTTCATCTAATTCCTCCTCTTCTACCCTCTGCCTCTGATAACCCCAGATCTGATCTCTTTTCCTTTGAGGATTAGCCCCTTTGTTTGTTTTGAAGTGTAGTTGACCTACACCACTGTGGTAATTCCTGGTGTGCAGCATAGTGATTTGATATTTCTATACATTTCAAAATGATCACCACTACAAGTCTGGTAACCGTCTGTCACCATGCAAATATACTACATTACGGACTCTTCCCCACACTGTACGTTTCACACCCAGGATTCATTGGTCACTGGGAACTTGTACCTCTGCGTGCCCCTTGCCTATTTCTCTCATCCGTTCACTGCTCTCGCCTCTGGCAACAACCTGTTTGTTTTCTGTATCTATGACTCTGTTTCTGCTTTACGTTTGCTCATTTGTCTTTTTTGGTTCCACATATAAGTGAAATCATTTGGTATTTGTCTTTCTCTCGAAGAATCAATGCTTTTGAACTGTGGTGTTGGAGAAGACTCTTGAGAGTCCCTTGGACTGCAAGGAGACTATTTGGAACCAGTCTGTTGTTCCATGTCCACTTCTAACTATTTCTTCCTGACCTGCATATAGTTTTCTCAAGAGGCAGGTCAGCTGGTCTGGTATTCCCATCTCTTTCAGAATTTTCCATAGTTTCTTGTGATCCACACAGTCGAAGGCTTTGGCAAAATCAATAAAGCAGAAATAGATGTTTTTCTGGAACTCTCTTGCTTTTTCCATGATCCAGCAGATGTTGGCTATTTGATCTCTGGTTCCTCTGCCTTTTCTAAAACCAGCGTTTAACATCTGGAAGTTCATGGTTCATGTATTGCTGAAGCCTGGCTTGGAGAATTTTGAGCATTACTTTACTAGCGTATGACATGAGTGCAATTGTGCAGTAGTTTGAGCATTCTTTGGCATTGCCTTTCTTTGGGATTGTAATGAAAACTGACCTTTTCCAGTCCTGTGGCCACTGCTGAGTTTTCCAAATTTGCCAGCATATTGAGTGAAGCATGTTCACAGCGTCTGCTTTTAGAATTTGAAATATTCAGATGGCATCATACTCTCTGTAGAGAGCCCTAAAGTCTCCATATAAAAACCATTGGAATAAATGAATTCAGCAAGGTAGCCAGATATAAGATTACTATACAGAAATGTGTTGCATTTCTTATACAGTAACAGTGTAATAACAGAAAGGGCATTTAAAAATCAACAAAAAGTCTTTTTAAAATTGTATCCCCTAATGTAAAATATTAATACTTAGGAATAAACTTAACCTAGGTGGTGAAATACTTATCCACATAGATCTATAAAACATTGATAAAGGAAACTAAAGATTACTCAAAGAAGTAGAAAGATATCCCATGCTTTTGGGTGGGGAAAATATCGTTAAAATAGCTATACTACTCAAAGCAACTTATGAATTTAACACAATCCCTGCCAAGATATCCATGACATTTTTCATGGAACTACAACAGAGTCCTAAAATTTAAACGGAACCACAAAAAGTCTAGAATTGCCAAATCATTCCTGAGGAAAAAGAACAAACCAGGAGGCATATCTCTTTCATACTTCAGAAAATATTACAGAGCTATGGTAATCAAAATTGCATGAAATTGGCACAAAAACAGATATGCAGATTAGTGGAACAGAATAGAGAGCTCAGAAATAAGCCCACATACCTACAGTCAAGTGGTATGGGAAAGCTGGACAACTTCATGAAAATCACTGAAATTAGAATTCTTCCATATACTATATACAAAAAATAAACTCAAAATGGTTTACAGGCCTAAATATAAGATAAGACATTATAAAAGTCTTAAAAGAGAGTGTAAGCAAAATATTCACTGACATAAATTGTAGTAATATTTTCTCAGATCAGTCTCCCAAGGCAAAAGAATCAAAAGCAAAAATAAACAAGTGGGACCTAATCAAACTTAAGTCTTTACATATCAAAGGGAATCACTGACCAAAGTCAGCCTATGGAATTGGAGAAAGTATTTGCCAATTATGCAACCAACAGGGGGTTAATAGTCAAAATACACAAAGAGCTCATACAACTCAATAAGAATTAAATAGACATCTCTCTAAAGAAGATATATGGATGGCAAACAGGCACATGAAAAACACACTCAACATCGCTAATCATTAGAGAAATGCAAATCAAAACCACAATTAGGTATCATCTCACACCAGGCAAGATGGATAGTATCATTGAATAGTCTACAAATAGTGAATGCCTGAGGGAGTGTGGAGAAAAGAGAAACTTCTTGCACTGTTGGTGGGAATATAAATTGGTAGAGCTATTATGGAAACAGTATAGGATTTCCTTTAAAACAAAAGCAAAGAAAACTAAAAATAAAAATACCATATGATCCAGCAATCCCACCTCTGGGTGTATATTTAGAGGAAACCATAACTAAAAAGATACATGCACACTGATGTTCATACTTGCACTATTTATAATATCTCAACATCCATAGTGTTGTTTATGTCTATACCACCTTGAATATGCCTGACTTGGTCAAAAGCTATAGTGAATGTACTTGAAATAATTTAACCACTATTCAAAACACAGTAGAAAAAAACAAGCAGACAAACAAACAAACAAAAACTCTTAAGAAAGGAACTTTCTTAAATTAATAACAAAATAATCTAAATCAATGTAAGAATTTTCTTCAAAATTAGGATGACTAGGATGGCAACTCACTGCTTTCATTCAACATTTTATCATCAGCTAAGCTAAAACATTAAAGCAAGATAAATATAATAATTTGGTTTAGAAAGGAAGAGTAGCTACTGACTTTTACAGGTATCAATCTCTATAATTAAAAAGCAATCAGTAATTTACACACTATAAAAATTAACAAGGGTGTGAAGCAAGGTTGCTTGGGAAATCAGTATGATAAATTCGATCATGTGTGTTTCTTTTTGCAACAGCAACTAACATAAAATGTAATAACTAGGATTTCATTTACAATGCCAAGGTATTTTGGTATGAGTTACCAAAGAATAATCTAAGAAATATATAAGCAACATCATTATTTGGAAATTTATTACATTCACTAAAAGACATTAAGGAGGACTTAGACCCAGAATGAAGAGACAAACATCATGTACACTGTTTAACAAAAATCAATAGCTATCAGTGTTGAAACTAGACTATAAATAAATTACAATAGAAATTCCATTTGCTATTCTCTCTGGAACTAGACAATCTGATTCTTAAATATATTAGATAGAGGGGGAAAGCAATCAAGGTCCATCAAGAAATTCCTAAGGAAGAAGAATAAGATGGGTACATTTTACTTACTATTCATGGAGATTTATTTTTAAAGCTGTAGTAAATCAATGTGATCTTAGTGCAGGCTAAGACCAAACAGACCAAGGAAACCAAATGAAAAGTGTAAAAACTAAATCACACATACACCATGAATAAATGAATGCATAAATAGAGGTAGTATTTGCATATCAATGGGGATGTAATTGACTCTTTCCTAAATTGTTCCTATTAATTGATTTCTCACAGGGAAAATGAAAATTGCTCAAATTTGCTAAGCAATAATAGCAGACAGTTTTCCAAATATATCAGCTATTTATATGTGAAAGATAAACATCTAAAACAGTCAAAAATTTTAAGAAAAATACAATTGTTTTCTTATGATCAGGCAGGTTTTCTTAGCTACATAAAGGAAAAGTGTATAAGCATGATATGATAAATTAGAAATGAGAGTAAAAGGCATGTGATCATCTTAATAGACACAAAAATACCTTTGACAAAATTCAACACCCATTTATGATTTAAAATAAATAAATAAATAAAAGTTCCCCAGAAAGTAGTCACAAAGGGAACCTACTTTTACATAATAAAGGCCATATATGACAAACTCATAGCTAACTTCATATTCAACAGTGAAAAGCTTAAAGCATTTCATCTAAGATCAGGAACAAGAACAAGCACTTAACACTTAAGCACTCTCACCACTTTTATTCAATATAGTTTTGGAAGTCTTAGCTACAGTAATCAGAGATCAAAAAGAAGTAAAAGGAATTCAAATCAGAGAGGAAGAAGTAAAATTGTCACTGCAAGTGACAGAAAGTATACATGAAAAATCCTAAACATGCTACCAGAAAACTATTAGAGCTTACTAAAGAATTCAGTAAAATTGCAGGATACAAAATTAACAAACAGAAATGCATTGCATTTCTCAGTTCAGTTCAGTTGCTCAGTTGTGTCCAACTCTTTGTGACCCCATGGACTGAAGCACCCCAGGCTTCCCTGTGCATCACCATCCTGGAGTACAGTCAAACTCAAGTCCATTGTGTCAGTGATGCATTCCAAAAATCTCATCCTCTATTGTCCCCTTCTCCTCCCACCTTCAAACTTTCCCAGCATCAGGGTCTTTTCAAATGAGTCAGTATTTTCAATCAGATGGCCAAAGTATTGGAGCTTCAGCTTCAGCATCAGTCCTTATGATGAATATTCGGACAGATTTCATTTAGGATGGACTGGTTGGATCTCTCTGCTGCCCAAGGGACTCTCAAGAGTCTTCTCCAACACCACAGTTCAAAAGCATCAATTCTTTGGCATTCAGCTTTCTTCACAGTCCAACTCTCACATCCATACATGACCACTGGAAAAACCATAGCTTTGACTAGACAGACCTTTGTTGGCAAAGTAATATCTCTGCCTTTCAATATGCTATCTAGCTTGGTCATAACTTTCCTTCCAAGGAGTAAGCATCTTTTAATTTTATGGCTGCAATCACCATCTACAGTGATTTTGGAGCCCCGTAAAATAAAGTCTGAAACTGTTTCCACTGTTTCCCCATCTACTTGCCATGAAGTGATGGGACCAGATGTCATGATCTTCATTTTCTGAATGTTGAGCTTTAAGCCAACTTTTTCACTCTCCTCTTTCACTTGCATCAAGAGGCTCTTTAATTCTTCTTTGCTTTCTGCCATAAGGGTGGTGCCATCTGCATACCAGAGGTTGATATTTCTCCTGGCAATCTTGATTCCATCCTGTGCTTCATCCAGTCCATCATTTCTCACAATGTGCTTTGCATATAAGTTAAATAAGTATGGTGACAATATACAGCCTTGAAGTACTCCTTTCCCAATTTGGAACCAGTCTGTTGTTCCATGTCCAGTTCTAACTGTTGCTTCTTGGTCCTGTCTCTTATACACATCTAGATGTGTATAAGAGACAGCTACCAGGGCTGCCTCTTTGGTTTCAGAGTGATGTACCCTCAGTGCAAACAAGCCATATGACCCTCGACTAGAGCCATGGGCACAGGGCTGCCTGGAGCCTTGGGGTGGGATTGCCACCTCTGTGGGTCCAGAAGGTGGGGCTTTGAGCCAAAGAGGATCATTTTCTAAACAACATTTAATGGAATTTGCCTTCCTAGGTATTGAACGCGCTTGGAACCCTTTACTCTTTTCTTCTTTCTTATTTCTGTCTTTTGGAGTGAGAATGTGTATCCTTTGTTCTTTCCATCACTGTATTTCAGAAACACAGAACTTGCCTGGTTTCACAGGTTCACAGCTGGAGAGGAATTTTGCCTCATGATCAATTGTACCTTGAGTCTTTTTTTTTTTTTAAAACTTTATTTTACTTTACACTGCTATATTGGTTTTGGCATATATTGACATGAATCCGCCACGGGTGTACATGAACTCCCAAACATGAACCTCCCCCCCACCTCCCACCCCACATCATCCCTCCGGATCATCCCCATACACCAGCCCCAAGCATCCTGCATCCTGCATCGAACATAGACTGGTGATTCGTTTCTTACATGATAGTATACATATTTCAATGCTATTCTCCCAAATCATTCTGCCCTCTCCCTCTCCCTCTCCCTCTCCCTCTCCCTCTCCGTCTCCCTCTCCCTCAGAGTCCAAAAGTCCACTCTACACATCTGTGTCTCTTTTGCTGTCTTGCATACAGGGTCCTTATTACCATCTTTCTAAATTCCATATATATGTGTTAGTATACTGTATTGGTGTTTTTATTTCTGGCTTACTTCACTCTGTATAATCGGTTCCAGTTTCATCCATCTTATTAGAACTGATTCAAATGTATTCTTTTTAATGGCTGAGTAATACTCTGTTGTGTATATGTACCACAGCTTTCTTATCCATTCATCTGCTGATGGACATCTAGGTTGCTTCCATGTCCTGGCTATTATAAACGGTGCTGCGATGAACATTGGGGTACATGTGTCTCTTTCTATTCTGGTTTCCTCAGTGTGTATGCCCAGCAGTGGGATTGCTGGATCATAAGGCACTTCCAATTGCAATTCCTTGAGTCTTACCCATACCATATTTAGATGATTTTTAGATGAGACTTTAGAGTGATACTAGAATGTACTAAGTCTTTGGGGGCTTTCAGGATGGAATGAATATATTATGCATGCAATAAGGATAGGAATTTGGGGGGAAAGGGACAGAATGCTTTGAATTGATTTGTGTCTCCCCCAAATTCATATGTGAAAGCCCTAATCCTCTGAGACTGCATTGGAGATAGAATTTTTGTTGTTGTTCAGTTGTTCACTCAAGTCTGATTCTTTGCAACCCTATACATGCCACAATTCACTGTCCTTTACTATCTCCTGGAGTTTGCTCAAACTCATGTCCACTGTCGGTGATGCCATCAAACCATCTCATCCTCTGTTGCCCCCTTCTCCTCCTGCCCTCAATCTTTTGTAGCATCTGGGTCTTTTCCAATGAATGAGCTCTCTGCATCAGGTGGCCAAGTATTGGAGCTTCAACTTCAGCATCAGTCTTTCAAATGAATATTCAGGATTGATTTCGTTTAAGATTGACTAACTTAATCTCATTACAGTCCAAGGAGCTCTCAAGTCTTCTCTAGCACCACAGTTCAAAAGCATCAATTCTCTGGTGCTCAGCCTTCTTAATGGTCAAACTCTAACATCTGTGCATGACTACTGGAAAAACCATGGCTTTAATTATATGGACCATTGTCAGCAAATTGATGTCTCTGCCTTTTAATATACCGTCTAGGTTTGTCATAGCTTTTCTTCCAAGGAGCAAGCATCTTTTAATTTCTTGGCTGCAGTCACCATCTGAAGTGATTTTGGAGCCCATGAAAATAAAATCTGTCACTGTTTCAATTTTCCCCCTTCCATTTGCCATTGAGTGATGGGACCAGATGCCATGATCTTAGTTTTTTGAATGTTGAGTTTCAGGCCAGCTTTTTCACTCTCCTCTTTCACCCTCATCAGAAGATCTTTCCTCTTTGCCTTCTACCATTAGAGTGATATTATCTGCATATCTGAAGTTGCTGATATTTCTCCTGGCAATCTTGATTCCAGCTTGTTATTCATCCAGCCTGGCATTTCACATGATGTACTCTGCATATAAGTTATATAAGCAGGGTGACAGTATACAGCCTTGATATACTCCTTTCCCAATTCTGAACCAGTCCATTGTTTGCATACAGGTTTCTCAGGAGGCAGGTAAAGTGGTATGGTATTCCCATCTCTTTACGAATTTTCCACAGTTTGTTGTGATCCACAGTCAAAGGCTTTAGCGTAGTCAATGAAGCAGAAGTAGATGTTGTTCTGTAATTCTATTGCTTTTCCAATGATCCAACAAATGTTGACAGTTAGATCTCTGGTTCCTCTGCCTTTTCTAAAACCAACTTGAACATCTGAAAGTTCTCAGTTCATGTATTGTTGAAGCCTATCTTGAAGGATTTTGAGCATTACCTTGCTAGCATGTGAAATGAGTGCAATTGTGTGGTAGTTTGAGCATTCTTTGGCACTACCTTCCTTTGGGATTGGAATGAAAACTGACTTTTTCCAGTCCTGTGGCCACTGCTGAGTTTTCCAAATTTGCTGGCATATAGAGTGCAGCACTTTCACAGCATCATCTTTTGGAATTTGAAATAGCTCAGCTGGAATTCCATCACTTACACCAGCTTTGGTCATAGTAATGCTTCCTAAGGCCCACTTGACTTCACATTCTAGTATATCTGGTTCTAGGTGGGTGACCACACTGTCCTGGTTATCCAGGTCATTAAGACCTTTCTTGCATAGTTCTGTGTATTCTTGCCACCTCTTCTTAATCTCTTGCTTCTGTTAGGTCCTTACTATTTCTGTCCTTTTGTCCTTTATTGTGCCCATATTTGCATAAAATGTTCCTTTGGTATCTCCAATTTTCTTGAAGAGATCTCTAGTCTTCCTCATTCTATTGTTTTCCTATATTTCTTTTCATTGTTCACTTAAGAAGGACTTCCTATCTCTCCATACTGTCCTCTGAAACTGTTTTCAGCTTGGTATATCTTTATCTTTTTCCTTTACCTTTTGCTTCTCTTTTTTCTCAGCTGTTTGTAAGGCCTCCTCAGACAACCACTTTGCCTTCTTGCATTTCCTTTTCTTTGGGATGGTTTTGGTCACCACCTCCTGAAGAATGTTGCAAACCTCAACAATAGTTCTTAGTTCTTGAGGCACTCTGTCTATTAGATCTAATCCCTTGAATCTATTCATCACCTCCACTATATACTCATAAGGGATTTGATTTAGGTCATATCTGAATGGCCTAGTAGTTTTCCCTACTTTCTTCAATTTAAGTCTGAATATTTCCTTCAGGAGTTCATAATCTGAGCCATAGTCAGCTCCTGATCTTGTTTTTGCTAACTGTATAGAGCTTCTCTATCTTCATCTCAAAAAATATAATCAATCTGCTTTCAGTATTAAAAAAGATAGAGTCTTTAAGTAGGTAAGGCTGCTGCTGCTGCTGCTAAGTCACTTCAGTCGTGTGCGACTCTGTGTGACCCCATAGACGGCAGCCCACCAGACTCCCCCGTCCCTGAGATTCTCCAGGCAAGAACACTGGAGTGGGTAGCCATTTCCTTCTCCAATGAGTAAGGCTACATGAGGTTATAAGAGTGGGGCCCTGATCTGATAGAACTGGTGTTCTAGAACAGAAGCTGAATCACCAGAGATACAGATCTCTATTATGTGAGGACACAGGGAGAAGGCTGCTGTCTGCAAATCAGGAGAAGAGCTCTCACTGAAAACTGAATTGTGCCACAACCTTGATCTTTGACTTTTCTATCTCCAGAACTGTGAGAAAATAAATTCCTTTTGTTTAGGCCACCTGTCTATGATTTTTTTTTTAATTGTAGAGTGACCAGACAGACCCTGATTGCTGCATTGCTTGACTTCAAGACCCTACTTTACCATTTACTGACTGGGCGAATTGGGAGAACTGACTTGGATATCCTGGTCCTTTAGTTTCCTTACCTCTCACATACAGTTTCATGTTTCTACACAGGTTTTATAACTATCATTTTAAGTTTGAATAGCCCTTACCATGTTGTTGAGTTTCAGGTATTTTCTGTATTCTTACTATTATAAAAATATTCATACATTTAACTTTTTCTTTCTATTGAATTACCCTTTAGGACTGACTCTCAGGAGTAAGATTACTAGGTCAAAAAATTTAAGTATTTTTATTGATTATCCATATTGCCCAATTGCTTTCCAAAAGGACCAAACCATTATGGACTGATTTAATAGGTATCTGCTGCTGCTGCTGCTAAGTCGCTTCAGTCGTGTCTGACTCTGTGCGACCCCATAGACGGCAGCCCACCAGGCTCCTCCGTCCCTGGGATTCTCCAGGCAAGAACATTGGAGTGGGTTGCCATTTCCTTCTCCAATTAATAGGTATTAAAAACTTNAATAGGTATCTGCTGCTGCTGCTGCTAAGTCGCTTCAGTCGTGTCTGACTCTGTGCGACCCCATAGACGGCAGCCCACCAGGCTCCTCCGTCCCTGGGATTCTCCAGGCAAGAACATTGGAGTGGGTTGCCATTTCCTTCTCCAATTAATAGGTATTAAAAACTTCTATTTATTTCACTTTACATTTCCTGTTATTACTGATCTTGAACTTGTCCCCACATGTTTATTTACTTTTTACCTTTCTTCTTTTTTGAGTTATTTTCATGTTCTTTGTCTACTTTTCTAGTACATTCTTGATATCTCTATACATATAGGTATTAATCTTTTTCCGTTGTATTTTATGTACATATCTCCTTAACTATTTCTTTACTTTTTAGTTTTATTCCTTTTCTCTACAAAGATTTTAAATATATAGTAAATTCTATTGAGCTCTACTTCTGTAATTTAAAAAAACTGGATTAAAAATTTGAAATCATTCCAAAGGATATCTAAAAATTATTCCAATTCTTTTTTCGAAGTTTGAAATTGATTGAATTTTTTAAAGTATACCTTGAGTTTACTGAATTTATTGAATTTTTTAAAGTACACCTTGAATTTACTTCTGTGTACTTATGATGTAAATCTAATGTTTTCTTTCCTGCTTGTTCAATTATTATCCTAATACCAATAATTAAATATCCTTTCCACACACCATCAGTATGTATTTTTCACTTCATCATACAGGCAAGTACTTTAATTATTATTAATATAATAATAAATATATTTATGGTCTATTGATCTGTATTTGGATAAGCACCACTGCCTTTCCATTATTGTTACTTTATAAGAAGTTTTAAAATCTTGTGGGAAGCCCACCTTTCCCCATTATTGTCCTGCCTTTTCCAGTTTTCTTTTATATTATTTCCTATTTATTTTCTCAGTAATATTTTAGAAGTCATCCAGAGTAATAGATTGGAATGTGGTCCCAGTGCTTTCTTTTATATTCTTTTCCTCTAGTTGCTCAATAAACATTTGTGGAATTAAAAGATAGAAAAATTATATAACGTGGTGTTTGCTGAAGGATGCCAAGATAAAAACAAGCTTCTATCTGCTTCTGCAATCCCCTTACACTTCGAAAAGACACTTAGAATCTAAGATGTGTATTTGAGAAACCCTACTCTGCTGTTGGAGATTACTGTTTGCTCATGCACTCAACAAATACTTATGGAGTACCTATTTTATCCTAACATTGTTCTAGGTACAGGGGATAAAGCAAATGAACAAAAGAGACAAATAAATTAATATGTTATGGAATCCATTTATATATTGGTCTCCCCTGATAGCTCAGCTGGAAAGAATCCACCTGCAATGCAGGAGACTCCGGTACCCACTCCAGTATTCTGGCCTGGAGAACTACATGGACTGCATAGTCCATGGGGTTGCAAAATGTCAGACACGACTGAGAGATTTTCACTTTCATTTTCTTTATTTTATTTATATATAGTACATGAATTGACCCTATAGCCAGGCTCCTCTGTCCATGGGATTTCCCAGGCAAGAACACTGAAATGGGTTGTCATTTCCGTCTCCAGAGGATCCTCCCACCCCAGGGATCAAACCTGTGTCTCTTTCACCTCCTGTATTAGCAGGCAGATTTTTTTTACCACTGCGCCACCTGGGAAGCCCCAAAATAAATAAATACACATGCACAAATAAATAATAAATAAATATATAATATTAAAATAGCCATATAAAATAAATAAGAAATATAAAATACAACATCTAGTTGATATAGATGCTCTAAAGTAAATCAGAGTGAGGATACAGGGAGCATCTGGGGTGGGGATAACCTTAGAAGGGACAAAGATTTCTCTGAAGAGAAATCTAGCCATTGGGTTAGGACCTTAATGATAAAAGTCAGGCTTGAGAAGCCCTGTGAGAAGAGCATTCTAGTCAGAGGGACCAGCAAGCTTAAGTATTCTTAGGGATACATTTTATGCTTAAGGAGGAAAGGATAGCTATTGCGATAGAGTGTCACAGACAAGAGAAAGACTGGCAGCAGATGTTGCTCAGGTCTGGGTTCCTCTGTGACTCCCTAGTCTGAGCTTCTCTTTTGATGACAAGCTTGCTGAGCTTGAGTGAGGAAAGTCCTGGGGAAAGGCTGGCTTTTTCCATGTTTATTAACCATCTAGCCAAACTATATAACAATTGTCATGACTAGCCCTCTCAAGTCATGTTTGCAAGTCAGCATCTGGAGAGTTATTGGCTTGGAACTATCAGGCCTTGAATCACCAGCCTTTCCTCTGTTCTAGAAGACGCAGAATCAAGCATTGCTATCCATCATCAAAGAGTCTGCAAGTAATAAATGCTGATGAGGTTGTGAAGAAAAGAGAACTCTTGTACACTGCTGGTGGGAACGTAAATTGGTAGAGCCATTGTAGAAAACAGCATGGAGTTTTCTCAAAAAAATAAAAGTAGAACTACCATGTGACCGAGCAATTCCATTCTTGGGTATATATGCTAAACAAAACCCCACTAATTCAAAAAGATACATGCACCCCAATGTTCATAGCAGCATTATATACAATAGCCAAGATATAGAAGCAACCTATATCTTGGGCTTCCCTGGTGGCTCAGATGGTAAAGAATCTACCTGCAATGTGGGAGACCTGGGTTTGATTCCTGGGTTGGGAAGATCCCCTGGAGGAAGGCGTGGCAACCCACCCCAGTTTTCTTGCCTGGACAATTCCCATGGACAGAGGATCCTGGATGGGCTACAGTCCACGGGGTTGCAAAGAGTCAGGGACATGACTGAGCAACTAAGCACACAGAAGCAACCTAAATGTCTAACAGCAGATGAATGGATAAAGAAGATGTGATATTTTATATATATATATGTATAGATATGTATATATATTAGTATACATATATACAATGCAATATTACTCAGCCATAAAAAAGGAATGTAATGTTGCCATCTGCAACAAGATGGATAGACCTGGAGAGTATCAATGCTTAGTGAAAAAAGTCAGAAAGAGAAACATAAATATTCCGTAACCTCTTATATGTGGAAGCTAAAAAATAAGGCAAACCAATTTGTATAACAAAACAGAAAAAGACTAATACATGCAGAGAACAAACTAGTGGTTACCAAAGGGGAGAGGGAAGGGGTAGGGGAAGGCTAGGGGTATGTGATTAAGAGATACAAAGTACTATGTATAAAATAGAGAAGATAAAAAGATATATTTACAGCACAGGGAAATATAACCATTGTTTTATAATAACTTTAAATGGAGTTTAATCTATAAAAACATTGAATCGCAATATTGTACACCCAAAATTAAATAATGTTGTAAATCAACTGTACTATAATAAAAAAGTAAGTTATCTGGGAGAATCAATAATTTGGTTGCCCCCTAATTAGTTCTATAAGCCTAAATAAGAAAAACAATGAAACTAGTTGTAACTGTTTTGCTCAGAGTGACTAGTTATCAGCTACACATGGACTTTGAGAAATCAACTTCAGATCTCAGAGTTGATTCTCTTCCTATGACTGAGTGACTAAACAAGAAGAAGAAGAAGAAGAAGAAATGAATAACATCACTGTGTGGCATAGAAGTAGCTTGTTGATTTTTCTATCTAGCCTCATTTGTCTCTGTCCATCTCCTTATCCTGCCACATGTGTTCTTCCCACCAGCACCCCTACATACACACTTGCTATTCTGGAAATACTACATTGTTTACAGACTCTGAATTCTTTCAGAATCCCCAGGCCTCCATCTTTGCACATCCTAATTTATCTACATCAGTTCTGTTCAGTTCAGTTGCTCAGTTGTGTCTGATTCTTTGTAACCCAATGGACTGCAGCATGCCAGGCTTCCTGTCCATCACCAACTCCCAGAGCTTGCTCAAACTCATGTCCATCAAGTCAGTGATGCCATCCAACCATCTCATCCTCTGTCATCCCCTTCTCCTCCTGCCTTCAATCTTTCCTAGCATCAGAGTCTTTTCCAGTGAGTTGGCTCTTCACATCAGGTGGTCAGAATATTGAAGTTTCAGCTTCAGCATCAGTCCTTCCAATGAACATTCAGGACCAATTTCCTTTAGGATGGACTGGTTGGATTTCCCTGCAGTCCAAGGGACTCTCAAGAGTCTTCTCCAACACTACAGTTCAAAAGCATCAATTCTTCAGTGCGCAGCTTTCTTTATAGTCCAACTCTCACATCCATACATGACCACTGGAAAAACCATAGCTTTGACTAGATGGACCTTTGTTGGCTAAGTAATGTCTCTCCTTTTTAATGTGCTGTCTAGATTGGTCATAGCTTTTCTTCCAAGGAGCAAGCAGCTTTTAATTTCATGGCTGCAGTCACCATCTGCAGATTTTGGAGCCCAAGAAAATAAAGTCTGTCACTGTTTCCACTGTTTCCCCATCTATTTGCTGTGAAGTGATGGCATCGGAAGCCGTGAGCTTAGTTTTTTTAATGTTGAGTTTTAAGCCAGCTTTTTCACTCTCCTCTTTCACTTTCATCAAGAGGCTCTTTAGTTCTTCACTTTCTGCCATAAGGTGGTATCATCTGCGTATCTCAGGTTATTGATATTTCTCCTGGCAATCTTGATTCCAGCTTGTGTTTCATCCAGCCTGGCATTTCACATGATATACTCTGTATATAAGTTAAATAAGCAAGCACAGTGGCAATCTACAGCTTTGCCATACTCCTTTCCCAATTTGGAACCAGTCTGTTGTTCCATGTCTGGTTCTAACTGTTGCTTCTTGGTCTGCATACATATTTCTCAGGAGGCAGGTAAGGTGGTCTGGTATTCCCATCTCTTATAGAATTTTCCACATTTGTTGCATTTCTCTGCATGGCATTCTCTATTGCCACCTTTCAAACCCTTAATAATCTTTTAGCAGAAGCTGAAGACATGGTAAGTTCTGAAACAAGGCTGCCTGAATTTTTAAAATTTATTTATTTTTTATTGAAGCATAATTGCTTTACAGAATTTTGCTGTTTTCTGTCAAACCTCAACATGATTCAGCCATATGTATACATATATCCTCTCCCTTTTTAAACTTCCTCCTGAATTTAAGTTCCGGTTCTGTTTATTAGCTGTGTGGCTTCAGGCAAATTATCTAACATATCTGAGTCTCTGTTCCTCCATCTGTAAAACAGGGCTAATAAAAGTACCTACCTAATAGGCTTTTTATCCAGATTAGATGAGTTACTACATTTAAATTGTTTACAAGCATATTTGGTACACAGTAACCTCTCATTCGGGGAAGGCAATGGCACCCCACCCCAGTACTCTTGCCTGGAAAATCCAATGGACGGAGGAGCCTGGTGGGCTGCAGTCCATGGGGTCGCTAACAGTCGGACAGACTGAGCGACTTCACTTTCACTTTTCTCTTTCATGCATTGGAGAAGGAAATGGCAACCCACTCCAGTATTCTTGCCTGGAGAATCCCAGGGACGGGGGAGCCTGGTGGGCTGCCGTCTATGGGGTCACACAGAGTCGGACACGACTGAAGTGACTTAGCAGCAGCAGCAGCAGCAGCAGCAACCTCTCATTGCCGGGAGAAATATCAATAACCTCAGATAAGCAGATGACACCACCCTTATGGCACAAAGTGAAGTGGAACTAAAAAGCCTCTTGATGAAAGTGAAAGAAGAGAGTGAGAAAGTTGACTTAAAGCTCAACATTCAGAAAACGAAGATCATGGCATCTGGTCCCATCACTTCACTGGAAATAGATGGGGAAACAGTGTCAAACTTTATTTTGGGGGGCTCCAAAATCACTGCAGATGGTGATTGCAGCCATGAAATTAAAAGATGCTTACTCCTTGGAAGGAAAGCTATGACCAACCTAGATAGCATATTCAAAAGCAGAGACATTACTTTGCCGACAAAGGTCCGTCTAGTCAAGGCTATGGTTCTTCCAGTGGTCATGTATGGATGTGAGAGTTGGACTGTGAAGAAAGGTGAGCGCTGAAGAATTGATGCTTTTGAACTGTGGTGTTGGAGAAGACTCTTGAGAGTCCCTTGAACTGCAAGGAGATCCAACCAGTCCATTCTAAAGGAGATCAGTCCTGGGTGTTCATTGGAAGGACTGATGTTAAAGCTGAAGCTCCAATACTTTGGCCACCTCGTGCGATGAATTGACTCATTGGAAAAGACCCTGATGCTGGGAGGGATTGGGGCAGAAGGAGAAGGGGACGACAGAGGATGATATGGCTGGATGGATCACTGACTCGATGGACATGAGTTTGAGTGAACTCTGGGAGTTGGTGATGGACAGGGAGGCCTGGCGTGCTGTGATTCATGGGGTCACAAAGAGTCGGACACGACTGAGTGACTGAACTGAACTGAAGCTCTCAATGGAAGAGTTTGCTGTTATAATTTAAATCTTAGCATCAATACTACCTTATATATATGCTGGGGTCACAAATGGGCAGTTTGCAGGCTATATTTTACTAGGATCACATGGTGTTTACATTTTTTATTACAAAACCCTCTTTGTTGTTATTTAGTCAATAAGTCATGTCTGATTCTTTTGTGACCCCGTGGATTGTAGCCCATCAGGCTCCTCTGTCCATGGGATTTCCCAGGCAAGAAAACTGTATTCGGTTGTCATTTCCTTCTCCAGAGGATCTTCATGACCCAGGGATCAAACCCCTGTCTCCCGATTTGGCAGCTTCCCTGGTGTCTTAGATGGCAAAGTGTCTGCCTGCAATGCAGGAGACCTGGGTTCGATCCCAGGCTTGGAAAGATCCCCTGGAGAAGGAAATGGCACCCCACTCCAGTACTCTTGCCTGGAAAATCCCATGGACGGAGGAGCCTGGTGGGCTACAGTCCATGGGGTCGCAGAGAGTCGAACACACCTGAGCAATTTCACTTTCACTTTCTTTCCTACTGAGCCATCAGGGAAGCCCACTATACCCTCTAGTTTAGTAGAAACTCTACTACTCCCTGTATCCACCTGTTTTATTCATTTGCCTAGTCTTGGAAGCTTTGGGTTTGAAATCTTTTGTAAGCACACCTCTTTTCTGATGCCCTTGGACAGAATCCCATGAGTTCAGTGCATACCTACTTTAAAGCAGTTCTACAAATAAGTTCATTTGTATAATTTTTTTAGATTTCACATATAAGTGATGTCATATGGTATTTGTCTTTCTCTGTTTGAGTTACTTCACTTAGTATGATAATCTATAGGCTCATCCATGTTGCTACAAATGGCATTATTGCATTCTTCTTAATGGCTGAGTTATATCCCAGTGTATATGTATACTACATATTCTTTATCCATTCATCTGTCAATGAACATGTAGGTTACATCCATATCTTAGCCATTTACCAAAGGGAAACATGGGGTGGGGAGGGATAAATTAGGATTTAGGGATTAACATATACATATATAAAAGAGATAATCAATAAGGACCTACTGTATAGTACAGGGAACTCAACTCAATATTCTGTAAAAACCTATCTAGGAAAAGAACCTGAAAAAGAATGGATATATGTATAAGTATAACTGAATGATGGGCTTCCCAAGTGGCTCAGTGGTAAAGAATCCACCTGCCAATGCAGGAAATGCAGGTTCAATCTCTGGGTAGGGAGATCCGCTGGAGAAGGGAATGGCGACCCACTTCAGTATTCTTGCCTAGAAAATCCCATGGACAGAGGAGACTGATGGACTATAGTCCATGGGGTTGCAAAACGGTTGGACATGATCTAGCAACTAAACAAAAACAACAACAAATAACTGAATCACTTAGCTATACACCTGAAACTAACACATACTAGGTCAACTATACTCCAATATAAAATAAAAATTAAACTTAATAAATAAATAAAGTACATGTGCTATAAATTAATGTCTGACTTAACCAAGATTATAATAGGTTATACTAATTTTGTGTGGTATATTTGTATTTAATGATTCTTAATCACAGCAGGTAAGTACATGTATAGTGGGAAAATTGTGGAAGTACAGGTACTAGTCTTCAAATGACTCTGTAGCACTGATTTCCAATTATAAAAATTTATTTTAGATGATCAAATTAGTAGTAGAGGGAAATTTTACAGTGCTAACTTGAGAATTTCCCCCTACATCTGATTTTTAATCTCACAAGTTATTCATTACCTAGAATAAAGTTTAGATGTATTTTTCTATAAGACTGTTTAAAAGAACTGCAGGGCTACTAATAGTATCTGACATAATCATCCCTGTGCAATAAGCCAGATAGTATAATAAATTTACCTTGTTATTCCAAAAAAACATAAAAACTGTTCTACAGCCTTTGATTATTTTCTTGTTTGAGTCTTCACTGTGAACTTCTTGAACAAAGGGATCTCAGTATTGCTAGTACCTACATGGCACTGGTGGTAAAGAACATGCTTGCCAGTGCAGGAGACATAAGAGATGTGGGTTCAATCCCTGGGTTGGGAAGATACTCTGGAGAAGGGAATGGCAGCCCACCCAGTATTCTTTCCTGGAGAATCCCATGGAGAGAGGAGCCTGATGGGCTACAGTCTGTGGGGTCACAAAGAGTTGGACATGACTGAAGTGACTTGGCATGCATGCATGCAAAATAGTGCCTTAAACAAAGAATTGCTCAATAAACATTTATTGTGTGGCTGACTGGGTAAATGAAATGAATAGTTGATGTAGACCCTATTGTCACTTAAGAACAGGCTTCTGGAAAGAGTTATGGGGTTTCTTTGCACGGAAACCTCAGCTTAAGAAGCCATTTACAGAGAGCTTTCTGGTTCTGGCTGACTGATTTAAAGAGTTCTCTTTAACTTCTTTCCTCCAAGGCCTCATCTTCTTTGATAGTCATTAATGGAATCAAATATTTGCATGGCAAATAGAAGGGGAAATGGTGGGATTAGCAGATTTCCTCCTCTTGGACTCCAAAATCACTGCGGATGGTGACTGCAGCCATGAAATCACAAGAAGACTGCTTCTTGGCAGGAAAGCTATGACAAACCTAGACAGTATTGAAAAGCAGAGACATTACTCTGCCAACAAAGGTCTGTATAGTAAAGGCTGTGGTCTTCCCGGTGGTCACATACAGTGGTGAGAACTGGACCCTAAAGAAAGCAGAATGCCAAAGAATTGATGCCTTCAGACTCTGGTGCTGGAAAAGACTCCTGAAAGTCCCTTGGACAGCAAGGAAATTTAACCAGTCAGTCTTAATGGAGATCAACCCTGGACATTCACTGGAAGGGCTGATGCTGAAGCTGAAGCTCCAGTATTTTTGGTCATCTGATGTGAACAGATGACTCATTGGAAAAGTCTCTGATGCTGGGAAAGATTGAGGGCAGAAGAAGAGAGCATCAGAGGATGAGATGGTTGGATAGCGTCACCAATGCAATGAACATGAACTTGGGCAAACTCCAGGAGATGGTGAGGGACAGGGAGGCATGGTGTGCTGCAGTCCATGGGGTTGCAAAGATTCAGACACAACTGGGCCACTGAACAACAGCAACAATAATGGTATCAAACTAATGGAACTTAGCCACAAAGGCAAAAGAGGCAAAACACAGCACAACTCCCTATGCCTTTATAAATAACTTGGAATTTGTCAGAATAAGAGACGTCTTCTAAAATGAAAAGGCATGAATCCTTTATTGGAAGACCACAAGCTCGGATTTTGCACAAAACTGTCCCAAAACAACATTCCATCTTTAAAAGTGATGACTTGTTTTTTCCAAGTTAAGAAAGTAGGGATGTGTCCATCCATCAATTGGTTAGGACCCTAGAACCTAGGTCTCTGTGCTTAGAAAATAGACCTTTAATAGGTGTACATACATTTGGGAGGAGTAGGGCTGGATGCCATGCATCCCTAATTGTAACTGTAATTCAGTGGAAAGATCACTGGATTTCAGACAAAGCTAGGTTGGAGTCTATGGCAAACAGACCTTAAGGTGGCAACCATAATCTCCACTTCTGCAACTCACATACCTGTGTAATCATCTCTCTTTGAGTGGGGATGTAACCTATGATTTGCTCCTAACCAATAGAATATGGCAAAGATGATGGAATATTTGTTTATGATTACATTGCATGATACAATTGTCCCTCAGTATCTGTGGAAGAGTGATTCTAGGACTGCCTGAAGATATCAAAATCTGAGGATGCGCAAGTCCCTTACACAAAATGGTATCGTTTTGGTGCAAAACCTATATAATCCTCTTGTATACTTTAAATCATCTGTAGATTACTACTTATAACAAATAAGAAAATATAAATTCTATGTAAATAGTTGTGAATACAGTGTCAATATTAATAATTGCCAAGCACAACAAATTCAAGTTTTGCTTTTTGGAAATTTCTGGAACATTTTTCCTAACAATTTTGATCCATGGATGTGGAGCCCACAGATACAGAGGGCCAACTGCATATGACACCACCCTGGTAGCTGACTTGTTTTCCTCTTGTTGACTTTGAAGAACAAGCTACCATGATTCCTACAATCACAAGAAACTGAATGCTGCCAACAACCACACAGGTGGGTGCCGGGGGCCAGCGTGAGGAACTCCGCCCATGGCGAAGGTCATGAGGAAGGAGGCTTCAGCATACGCAAAGGCGTGATCAAGCCTCAGGAGATCCCCTGTTTCCGAGCATCTACCCCAAAACCAGAGTCTGTTTTTTGCTCTCACCTACACCTTTGACCTTCCGGGGAGCTCTCCCCCATAACCGTTTCTCTCAGAGAAGGAGTAAACGTGCAGCTCCAAGTCAATAAAAATTCCTGGGCGTGACAAGAGCGTTTCAGCTTACGAACTCTGAAGGTTATCTAGCCCACCTGTATAGGTTCGTCTGGCCGCATGTGATGGTTTACAGCCCCCCAACCATGAGAGGCATGAGATGTTTTAGACTTACTAAAGGCAAATTCTTGTGGGAAGTTAGAAATTATTAGTATAGTGGGTTGGTTGGGAATTATATTGGTGAAGGGTTTTTTCATTTGTTGTGTCAATAATTGGTGCTAATTCCCTGCCCTGGGTGGGACAAGGGTGTCTCAGGTCAAACCTCTCTGCTGACAGACTAGCTTGTGTGACAACCTCTCAACCATAAACAGCACAGAGAGTTTGGAGTATTAGCATAGGGCTTTTCTCACTGTTGAGTCAATGATTGCCGCCAGGCCTTCATATCCTTAGGCACCTGGGAATATATTAATCAATGTATTTGGAATATAAAAAAGGAAATACAGTAGTTTTTAAGGTTAGTGATACTAGACTTTTTGAGTTAACGAATTTTCTCTTTTGTTATAAATCACTGTGTCCTTGCTATGTAAAAATGTAACTTTATCACTATCTTAAGACTAAGTAGATCTTAAGGGGAACATTGGTGAAAGGATTTTCATTTGTTGGGGTAATCTTTGCTGCTAAATCTCCATATTCTCTGTTCTTATAATGAATATAACTAGCATATAGGAGAAATAAGTATTAACCTTTAAGCATATAGGAGAAATAAGTATTAACCTTTAAGATTAATCATGTTAACCTTGGGTTAAATAAATTCCTTTCTTGATTGTAACTCACTACACCCTCACCCTATAGGAATGCAACTTTATTTGGAGGGTGGTGCCTGGTTTAAGAAAAAACACCCTTGGAAAAAATAAGTTTTTTGGTTATCAGAAAGAAAGGACTTATAATGAATATAACTAGCATATAGGAGAAATAAGTATTAACCTTTAAGCATATAGGAGAAATAAGAATTAACCTTTAAGATTAATCATGTTAACCTTGGGTTAAATAAATTCCTTTCTTGATTGTAACTCACTACACCCTCACCCTATAGGAATGCAACTTTATTTGGAGGGTGGTGCCTGGTTTAAGAAAAAACACCCTTGGAAAAAATAAGTTTTTTGGTTATCAGAAAGAAAGGGTCATAAATGTCAGCGAGCCTTATGGCAAGAAGATGATGTAAAAACCCCTAAGAACATTTTTTTATGTAAAGCACCCGATTTTGATAAAGGTCAGGACTGCTGACCCTCACGTGACTCTGTATTCATCCCTATATGTAACAAAAGGTATATAAGAAAATCTGAAAAATAAAGAAATGGGTTCAGTTCCTGGAAAGACTGACTCCCCCATGTCGTTCTTTCTTACCTCGTTTTTCCAGCTGAATTCCCATCTGGAACATGGATGCTATTCCATGTAAACCAAGTTATTCAGCCTCTTTTTCTCCACTAATATTTCCTACTACACTATCCATTTCTAATCTCTCTATCTGTAATTAATTATGTATTTTCCAAGGACGCCGTCCATCCCCACCTTCAAATTCCCTGGATCCACCGGGGCTGGACCCCGGCAGGTGGGGAAGCAGATTGTCCCTTAGTTGAGCCTCCAGATAAGAACTCAGCCCTGGCCAGCACTTTGATTATGGCCTTGCAAGACCCTAAGCAGAGAATTAATCTAAGCCCTTCTGAACAGACTTCTAACAAAATTAGTTATGAAATAATAAACATTTGGAATTTTTAGCTGCTAAGTTTGTGGTGTGTGCATGTTAAATTGCTTCAGTAGTGTCCAGCTGTTTGGGACCCTATGGATCCAGGCTCCTCTGTCCGTGGGATTCTCCAGGCAAGAATACTGGAATGGATTGCCATGCCCTCCTCAGGGGATCTTCCTGGCTCAGGGATCGAACCCACATCTACATCATCTGCATTGCTAGGCATGTTTGTTAGCACTAGCGCCATCTGGGAAGCCCTAAGTTTGTAGTGAAAGTATTAACACTCAGTTCTGTCCAACTCTTTGCAATCCCATGGACTATAGCCCGCCAGACTCCTCTGTGCATGGAATTCTCCAGGCAAGAATACTTGAGTGGGTTGCCATTCCTTTCTCCAGGGGATCTTCTTGACCCAGAGATGGAACCTGTGTCTCCTGCATTGCAGGCAGATTCTTTACCATCTGAGGCACTAGGGAAGCCCAGGTTTGTGGTAACTTGTTACAAAGCATAGCAAACCAATAATGAGTCATAGTTCCACCATTAGCTGTGTAGCTCCGGGCGTGCACCTTCCTCTCTCTTTGCCTCGATTTGCTCATCTATAAAATAAGAAATGATAACCATGCAAATGCTTGCCCCACCTCCTTTTGAGGGGGACTTTAGAATCCAATGAATGTGGGAGTTGTTTGTAAATCATAAAGCCCTGTACAAATGTGAGGAACACCTATTGTTTTTCTTCCCAGCCTCTCCAGAGCCTAGCAGCTCAAGTAGGTAACCTTGAGAAAAAGAGAAGATTAGAAATAAATTTTTAAAAAAGAAATAAATAACCAAAAAACTACAGTGACCTTAACATTGACATTGGCTTGTCTGACCCATACTGGAATATATGATTTAATGAAAAACAATCCCTGTGGGTAGATCGAAACATCCTAACTGTTTTGAAGACATCCTAGCTAGATCCTTAAGATGTCTGGCTCCTTTGTCTTCAGACTGTCCAGCAGCCAGGTGGACAGTCCTTTTTCCATCCTTTTTCTCTCTACCCCCTCCCATTCCCAGATTCTCACTTTACAGACATCAGTTCTAAAAGCCATTGTAAAATATACTTATTGCTTCTAGATGACTGCCTGGGGCTCTGGAGGTTATACAGGGATGTGATGACCTACTGGGTGGAGCAGAAAGCTGCTGACAGCTGAGGGAGGGTAGAGTTCCTTTCAAAACAGACCAGTAGTTCATATATCTGTTTACAGCTATTCAGCCTTGTGAGCCTGAGCTAGTGATAAAGGTTTGCTGCTGAGGGCACTACACCACATGCACAGGTTGATCACCCAGCCTACTCTTCCTTGAAATAGCAGAAATGTAGGTGTTAGTCAACCACCTCTTCAGATACCCTGCTCCAAATTCATTCTGCCACATAGCTTACTTGGTACAATGCATGGCATTCAAGACCGTGAATGATCTGGTTCCTGCCTGTTTTTTCTTGGTCCTCCTTCCGAGCATCTTCTGGCTCTTCCTCAGACACTGGTTTAGAATCTTCTCTTAGCCATTAGGTCTCTACCATAGAACAGAGAAAGCACCACTAACAATAACAATATGAACATCTAACACATTATGTGCTGGGTACCTTCCTAACTTTATTGTATATATTAATCCACTCATCACCATGACAAACCTAATGAGGAATGTACTGATATTTTTACCTGTTTTATGGATGAGGATATCAAGGTGCAGGTCCCCACTGCTAATATGTAGTGGTGTGATTTGAACCCAGATACACTGAGCAAGAAAGCTATGGTCTTAATCACCATGCTATGGTTTGCTTTTTATTTGTTTGTTTCTCCCATCAGACTGTGTGTTCCTTATGAGCAGCAATTTTGTGCCTAGTGCTTAGTACAGTGTCTGTCACATAGTCGTGCTTAAACTATGTTTATTGGATGAGAGGATGAACAAATACACAGAGAAAAGAACACAGAATTTGGAGTCAGAAAGCCTAGTGTCCAGCTTAGTATCTATCATCTAACAGTTTTGTGGCTTTGAGCAAGTGAGTTAACCTTTCAAACTTCCGAAGTCCACATAGCATTGTGTTTACACATGTGGACTCTGACCCAGGATACCTCTGCTCAAAATGAGGCACTACCACTTAACAGCTGTGTGATCTTAAGCAAATCCCTTAGCCTTTCTGGGCCTCAGTTTCCTAAACTTTAAAATTAGAAAATTGTAATAACAAGGTCACAGGTTGCTGTGAAGGAAATATGAGTTAATACATACAACGTGCTTAAATAAAATAGTCCTAGAACACCACCTGGGACATAGCAAGTGCTTGATACATGTTGGTCATTAATCTTATCATGATTTCATATTTTCACTTATGAAGATGGAGATGAGAATATTTATCTCACAAGGTTGTTGTAAGGATCATATGAGGCAAAAGATGTGGAAATACTCGTCATCTTAATAGCACAGTGTAGCTACTACAACTAAACTTAGAAAACATCCCAAATAAGTTCAGGCCCTGAAGCTCAGGTTCTATGTGGCTTAATTTTACACTCACAGGCAAAATGGCAATCCTCCAAAAGTTGGATAAATACTCTAGTGTTGATTCTGCCAGTGGTAAGAGGCCTACAACTCCCAGATTATGTGTGAGCATGGTGTTATATAAATAGAGACCTTCCCTCATGTAAGTTGTAGGCCACAAAGTCTTCCGAATATGTGGCATTTACCCCTAAAAGAGGCCAGGAGGTGGTCAGAGTTTGGCAGAAAGAGTGATACGAAAAGAGTAAAGGAGTTGTTAAGTCTTAAGAAAAGTTTCCACCCTCTGCACTGTCTCCCTTGAGACAGGAGAGTGACCAAGGCACAGAGCAAATGAGGGGCTTGTGTTAGAGGAATGTGTTACAGTCCAGGCTACACACTGTCAACTGTGGACACCTTGAGTGAGAGAGAAAAGTTGGGAAGAGGATAAGGAGTCAAGTAGTGGTCCAGCAAACCTGGTTCCCAAGAAGAAAGGGAGTAGGGATGGAAATAACCACACAGTGCTCTACAATATCTTGGGCTAGTGTGTAGGAAAGGCCCAAGAAGATGATTGCAGTTGACACTAAGGTTCCCAGAGACAAGGGTGGCTAGATTTTGTTCAAGCTGTGACTCTCTTTGGCCTGCCTAGGACAAGAGCCTTATCCACTTATCCTCACTAAGGGAAAGAGGGATCTAATAACTTGAAGTGAGAAAAAAATGCATTTTTTAACAGTGAGGGAAAAGTAGTGTCTGGAAAAATCTCCGTTTGGGTTGTTGGAGCCCCTTAATGCTGGAAGCTGCTGACTGAGGTTTGAGTGGGAGGTACAAAGGCAAGGGAAGGGAAGAAGAGATTTATGCCTGGACTGGACTGAGGGACTGATCTAAGGAAGGCTGGGGTAAGTATAAGTACAATACCTGGACTGGAACCAGAGGGACAACAGTGAGTGAAGGTTGTAGACATTTTTCCCATGTAGAACCTGGAGCAGATCTTTTAACATTTTCTTTTCACTTTGTAATGCCTACAGTGACTAGAATAGGGATGGCCACACAAACAGCTGACTGAATGTTTAATAGAGGAGGGGCTGCTGAGGCAGGCCTTTAGTAAGGTTTGGAAAGTGTAGGAGACCTCAGACTGGATGTGAGGGCTCTGCTATATACATGCATTTTTTTTCCTTTTAAAATAAACTTATTTATTTTTAAAATATAAATTTATTTATTTTAATTGGAGGTTAATTACTTTACAATATTGTATTGGTTTTGCCATACATCAACATGAATCTGCCACGGGTGTACACGTGTTCCCTATCCTGAACGCCCCTCCCACCTCCCTCTCCGTACCATCCCTCTGGATCATCCCAGTGCACCAGCCCCAAGCATCCTGTATCCTGCATCGAACCTGGACTGGTGATTTGTTTCATATATGATATCATACACGTTTCAATGCCATTCTCCCAAATCATCCAACCCTCTCCCTCTCCCACAGAGTCCAAAAGACTGTTCTATACATCTGTGTCTCTTTTGCTGTCCCACATACAGGGTTATTGTTACCATCTTTCTAAATTCCATATATATGTGTGTTAGTATACTGTATTGGTGTTTTTCTTTCTGGCTTACTTCACTCTGTATAATAGGCTCCAGTTTCATCCACCTCACTAGAACTGATTCAAATGCATTCTTTTTAATGGCTGAGTAATACTCCATTGTGTATATATACCACAGCTTTCTTATCCATTCATCTGCTGATGGACATCTAGGTTGTTTCCATGTCCTGGCTATTATAAACAGTGCTGTGATGAACATTGGGGTACATGTGTCTCTTTCTATTCTGGTTTCCTCGGTGTGTATGCCCAGCAATGGGATTGCTGGGTCATAAGGCAGTTCTATTTGCAATTTCTTAAGGAATCTCCACACTGTTCTCCATAGTGGCTGTACNATTGGGGTACATGTGTCTCTTTCAATTCTGGTTTCCTTGGTGTGTATGCCCAGCAGTGGGATTGCTGGGTCATAAGGCAGTTCTACTTCCAGTTTTTTAAGGAATCTCCACACAATTTTAATGTGGTTTCTACAAAAATATACAGCTCCAACTATGTGGCTAGCTGCTTGACTGCCTTGTACTGCATCCACTGCTCAGTACTGGATTTTAATCGGGATTTCCTAAGCACTTCATTGGGACCTGGTCTCAGTAGAAGGGGATTATAGTAGATAAAAAAGGCTAAGATTTAGTCTTTGTTCTCTAGCTGGAAAGATAAACTCATGTGTCCCATTATAAAACGTGTCAAAGGGCCAAATGAGTGAGCTCAGAGACCCTGGAAGGTGAAAATGACTGAGCTGCTTGACCTTGAAGAATGATTAGATTAGTGAAAAGAGAAAAGGGAAAAGGCAAGAATGGAAGGGAAGAGAAACTCCAGGCAAGGGAGCAACTTGAGGAAAGGTTTGGGGGTTGGAATGAGCATAGTGTCTATTCCAGATACACAATCCTCATGTGATATAACACATGACCTGTATTCAAGACATTTCTTCTACTCTTTAATCAAAAACAGGTTTGGCTATGTAGATAGATGTACAGATGTTAGATGATAGATAGATGCCAGATAGACATAGATAATACGTAATCCTGGGCCAAGAAACAGAGCCATGTTTAATTATTCTAGGTTGGCCATTAATTCACTATATACTAAGTCAGTAATCCATTATAACTTTGGACACATCATTTATTCTCTTACTAGCCTCTTACTAGCCTCTCCTTCACCCACATACCCTTTATAATGATGTATATTCCCAGGAACCCAGAGAATAACTGTGAAGTGAACAATGTTTCCCAGATATAATCAGAAGTAATGACACCAAGAGCCAAAGCCCATGACAGCCTGAGTCATTTTTAATCTCCTGCTCCCGGGATTAAAATTTAGATTCAAGGCACCGGGCAGGGGAAGGGGCCCCACTGTGGACATGGGGCCCTGGCTGTGGCAGGAGAAGCAGCCCTGTGTCTTTGGGAGGCAGAGGTTTCAGTCTCCCACCTTGAACCTCAAAGGCTCCCCTTGGCCACCCAGGAAACAGGTGGGACTGAAGCTGTGCAAGCAAGACACCCAAGTGTGAAGTACAGAAGGGTCCATCTATCCCACTTCAGCTGTCCTCCTCCCTCCAGGCCCTCATCAGATTTGGGCTAGAACATTTTTAGCTCATCTGCTCCCACCTCTCTACCTGGTGGAGGACTCGCCTCTTCTGCCTTAGGCAAGCAAGGCACCCAAGTGTGAAGTACAGAAGGGTCCATCTATCCCACTTCAGCTGTCCTCCTCCCTCCAGGCCCTCATCAGATTTGGGCTAGAACATTTTTAGCTCATCTGCTCCCACCTCTCTACCTGGTGGAGGACTCGCCTCTTCTGCCTTCCTGCCAAGCATCCTCATCCATTTTCCAAGTGAACTGTGGCAGACCTGGAAGCTTCTTGTCTCAGCTGGTGCAGGATTCTGCTTGACAGAAAGTTCTTCCTGCTGGTGAGCCAATCCTGCTCCCCTGTAGCTTCCTCCCACACAGCCATGTTCTGCCCTCAGGACAACCAACCAGACAGGACAGCTCCTTGTTCTCAGGAACTGTCCTTCACATATTTGAACACAGCTACAGCTGCCATTCTTGCTCCCTAACCAGATCCTTTCCCTCTCTCTCTCACAGAGTTTTAGTGATTTATAATTAACATACTTTATGATTTTTTTTCATCCATTTAAAGTATACAGCTCAATTGTTTTCATTGTCTAGTTGCTCAGTCACGTCCAACTCTTAGCGACCGTGTGGACTGGAGTGCACCAGGCTCCTCTATCCATGGGATTTCCCAGGCAAGAATATTAGAGTGGGTTGCCATTCCCTTCTCCAGGGTATCTTCCTGACCCAGGGACTGAAAACACATCTCCTGTATTAACAGATGGATTCTTTATTGCTGAGCCACAAAGGCAGCCTGTACAATGCAATACTTTTTGTTTATTCACAAGGCTGGGCAACCATCACCACAATCAAAAAGAAATCTTGCACCTACTATCAGCCCATTTCTCCCCAGCACCTGAAGCCTCAGTTCAGTTCAGTTCAGTTCAGTCACTCAGTTGCGTCCAACTCTTTGCGACCCCATGAATCGCAGCACGCCAGGCCTCCCAGTCCATCACCAACTCCCGGAGTTCACTCAGACTCATGTCCATGGAGTCAGTGATGCCATCCAGCCATTTCATCCTCTGTTGTCCCCTTCTCCTCCTGCCGCCAATCCCTCCCAGCATCAGTCTTTTCCAATGAGTCAACTCTTTGCCTGAGGTGGCCAAAGTACTGGAGTTTCAACTTCAGCATCATTCCCTCCAAAGAAATCTCAGGGTTGATCTCCTTCAGAATGGACTGGTTGGATCTCCTTGCAGTCCAAGGGACTCTCAAGAGTCTTCTCCAACACCACAGTTCAAAAGCATCAATTCTTCGGTGCTCAGCTTTCTTCATAGTCCAACTCACATCCATACATGACCGCTGGAAAAACCATAGCCTTGACTAGACGGACCTTTGTTGGCAAAGTAATATCTCTGCTTTTCAATATGCTATCTAGGTTGGTCATAACTTTTCTTCCAAGGAGTAAGTGTCTTTTAATTTCATGGCTGCAGTCACCATCTGCAGTGATTTTGGAGCCCCCCCAAAATAAAGTCTGACACTGTTTCCCCATCCATTTCCCATGAAGTGATGGGACCAGATGCTATGATCTTCGTTTTCTGAATGTTGAGCTTTAAGCCAACTTTTTCACTCTCCTCTTTCACTTTCATCAAGAGTTCCTCTTCACTTTGTGCCATAAGGGTGGTGTCATCTGCATATCTGAGGTTATTGATATTTCTCCTGGCAATCTTGATTGCAGCTTGTGCTTCTTCCAGCCCAGCGTTTCTCATGATGTACTCTGCATATAAGTTAAATAAGCAGGGTGACAATATACAGCCTTGACGTACTCCTTTTCCTATTTGGAACCAGTCTGTTGTTCCACCTGAAGTTAGGCAACCATTAATCTACTTCATGTCTCTATCAATTTGTCTCTTCTGGAAATTTTTTATGAATGAAGTTGGAAACATGGGTTTGATTCACACTCTAAAATTTTGGGTAACTCACTTGACCTCTCTATGACTCAATTTCTCCAGCATAAAAATAGTAATATTCATTTTAACTTCATAGATTAATAATGAGGCTTAAATGAGCTAATGAATATAAAACACCTAGTAGAGAATATGCTTTTATTACTGCTTTTTACAAAGTGATTTTCCTGATCATTGGTCTCACCTTCAACTGATATGTTCTCACTGTAATGGAGCAGAGCAGGACTTAGAATGATAATGTAAGTATTTAGGTGATATTCAATACATTTAGTAGCCCATTAAAGCATGACCCATCAGAGTGACCTTAGCACTAAAGCAGGTCCTATACATAGGCTTTCTGTTGAACTGTGCACTAACTCACTAATTTCTGAACTATGAAAAGGTCAAGGGTTCAAGGAATTATTAGGGTAACAGAATAGACACTTGGCGGCTTCTGTGGTACTACTGTTTACCAATCAAGATGGAAAGACTTCAATATTTTAACAACCACTGTGGCTATCCATAGGGGCTTCCCAGGTGGTGCTAGTGGTAAAGAACCTACCTGCCAATCCAGGAGACGAATGAGGGTTCAATCCCTGGGTCAGGCAGATCCCCTGGAGGAGGGCATGGCAACGCACTCCAGTGTTCTCTCCTGGAGAATCCTATGAACAGAGAAGCCTGGAGAGCTATGGTCCATAGCGTTACAAAGAGTAAGACATGACTGAAGCAACTTAGCACATATGTATGGCTATCCCATTGTGTACTGGCTGGAAGTTGGGCCTGAGCAGCTATGGAGGCTGTACTTCTCACTACTGTATCCTCACCACTTTTTAATACCACCACACACTGCACTGAGGATTGAGACTGAAGCCCTTAAACCTTTTCTATTCAGGCTGCTGCTAAGCTCTCTCATTCCTTAACAACCTCTACTAGATCATGTTTTGAATCTAAGTTAAGAATCTTAGATTTACAAATGTGATTCACATTGATCATTAAGCTCCTTGACTTCAACTTCATACCCAACCTTCTAGAGGGGCTTCAAGGCTGCCAGACAGGCAGGGCTGGCAATAGCAACAATGACCCCTGGCCCCCACATTTTTTTCTTGGCTCCTCAGAAGTGGAAAGGGCTCTGTTAAGCTTTGCTCTTGACCATGAGTTTAGAATATACTACACATTGTGAGAAGACGAGATGGCTTGAAGAAGGAGGAAATGGAAAGACTATTAAAAAATCAAAACTCCAGTCTGAATAGAGATGTGGCAACACTAGACCAATTTCAGTCCCAAGCAGGTCTCCACGTGGAAGATGATCTGGGAGCAGCAGCCAGGAAGGAGTCTTCTGAAGTACAGAAAGAAAGAGCCTCAGGCCAAGTAGAGACATTCCAGGAAATCTAACTGAGAAGAAGAGGAAGGTAAATAGAAAAATGACCCCCAAATGAAAACAGCAAATAGGCTTCCGGTCCAATGGTAGTGTGTGAAGTAATGAGTGTCAGGGACAGATTAATGGGGCAGAAGTGGTATCTGGAACTTATTTCCTGGAAACCAGACTAGCAAGATATTTCCAACTTCATTACTTGAAAGGTTGCTTTTTGCTCTGTCTGACTGACCTCTTGGTGGTGGTGAAAGTGGGGAGAGAGAGGGCAGCTAGTATAAGCAGCTGGGGCATAGCTCTATCTAGGTTGTGGACAGATAATCTAAGGGTCCGATGTGGTGATGAGTGCAGCCTGTCTAGTGAGGAAGGCAGAATCTCTTTCCAACTTGGCAGTCGGTGTGCTGAGAAGTTTAGTTGGCATCTGGCGACTGGAAAAAGAAAATGTGTCTCCTCAGAAGTCAGTGTAGCAGCTTGGAAGAGAAGAGGAAGGATAGAACTTCAGCTGCATTTCTTGCTCAGCTCTGGTGGCTGAGTGTTGCAGGGTTGGGAGCAATTGAAGGGACCATAAGATACTCTGTATGGGCCTCCAAATGCATGCTCACCGATGCTGACACCTACTCATGAAATGTCTCTTGAACATTGTGCTAGGAAGACTTGCTAATGAAAACTCTGACCTGTTTAACAAGGCAAAGGTGTCTTTCCAATGTGAAACCCCCAAATGTAGATTGGATATTTTTCTCCAGAAGACAGGGCTAGGAATCTCCACTCCCAAGGCTAGATCTCTCTTCTATTTTGTTTGCTTTCATAATGTTGTGATTAACAACAGAGTCTCACCTGGGTTCAAATTCTAGCGCTGCCACTTACTGTTACCTTCACCTCTCTGTGACTCAGTTTCCTCATCTGTAGAATAGGTATAATGAGAAAATCTATCTCTTAGTGTTATTGAGAGGAATCACATTGTAGATCACACACAATTAGAGCAGAGCTTATCATGTATTAAAAATTCAACATATATTATGATTTGGATTCTGACTCATGATCTGACTTAGTCATAGCCCTTCTTGGTTTACATCTTCTGTAAATATCCCTAACTAAGCCACTTAAAAAGCAATGTTGGCACAAAGAGGGATCTCCTTTTTCCTTCTTACCAGCCTTCCACTTAGTTCTCCGGCCAGTCTGAATACATGGTATATACATGTATATATCCTGCAGTTACTGTGGTCTCAACTGTCACCTCTACTGTGTTGTTCTAGGACCACTCCTCACATCCTCTATTCCCCTATATTACCACAGACTTGTTCCCCTGGGAAGCTGCTCCTTCTATCTTTTCTCCTTTCCTGTCTGCCTTTTTCTTCCCCTACATCGATCCATCCATCCAGTCATATAAGCCAGATATCTAAGAGCATCATACTAGATTAAGAGTCAGAAAACTTTTCCTGTAAAGATCCAGGTGGTAAATATTTTAGGCTGTGAGGGCTAGATATAGTCTCTGTCACAATTACTCAAGTCTGTCATTGTTGTATGAAAGCAGCCTTAGACAGTGCATAAACCAATGGGTGTAACTGTGTTCCAATAAAACTTTATTTATAAACACAGGCAATGGGCCAGATCTGGCCTGTGGGCTATAGCTTGAGGGTAAGAATTCTTGCAGAGCATTATTTTATGAGTAAAACCCACTCTCTTTTCCAATTCATTAAAAAAAATCTCAAATCTGTTCACTTCTTGCAAACTACCTCTACCCTGGACCAAGCCACTGTCATTTCTTCCCTAGACCACTGATTGTAGGAGCCTCCTGTTTGGTTTCTCTGATTCTAATCTTGTTCCCCTACAGTTCATTCTTCACTTGACAGCCAGAGTGATCCCTTAAATTTAATCATGTTACCCTTCTAATTAAAATCATTCAATAATTTCACACTTTTCTTAGGATAAAGATCCAGATCCTTACTATGGCTTATATCATGCTGCATAATCTGACCCTGCCTATCTTTGTAGATTTATCACCTACCACTTTCTTCCTATTCACTATGCCTGAGTCACCTTCCCTTCTTTTAGTTCTTCACACATGCCAAACTCTTTCATATCCCAGGGCCTTTACATAAGCTATTCCCTGTACTAAAATTCTGCCTCCTCCTCACCCCTCCACCTCCACTAATCCATGCTTAATTAGTGGCTATTTATCCATCAACCCTCAACCCAAAGGCCAATTTTTTGGAAAGTCTTCCCTAGTCATTCCCATACTAGAATAGGCTTGATATTAATACACTTTCAGAACTCCCCATAGTTTTCCTTCCTATAATACATGCCAGTTTCTAATTAAGCAGTGGTTTGTATGATTGTTCGAGTAAAACCTATCTTCCATACTAAGGTATAAGCTTCATGACAGCAGAGATTGGGCCTGTCTTGTTGATTATACAGATGTAGCCTTTATATTAGGTTGATGAAAAAGTAATTGCAGTTTCAGGCCATGAATTTTAAATCATTATAACTAAGTTCAAACACATCTGTATTCATCAAAATAGGAACCATTACAATCAACACATTTTTGCCAACAAGAAATAAATTTGTTTATTCCTGCAGTGCAAAACTCCAAGCTTCAGGATTCAACAAACTCTTGGAAAGCATTTTCTGCCTTCTGCTGGTTGTTGAAGTGTTTTCCCTGTGAAAAGTTGTTGATATGCTTGAAGGAGTGGTAGTAGGTTGGTGAGAGGTCAGGTGAATATGGCAGATGAGGCAAAACTTTAGCCCAATTTGTTCAACTTTTGAAGCATTGGTTGTGTGATGTGCAGTCAGGTGTTGTCTTGCAGAAAAATTGGGCCCTTTCTGTTGACCAATGACAGCTGCAAGCATTGAAGTTTCAGTGCATCTCATTGATTTGCTGAGCATACTTCTCAGATGTGATGGTTCTGCTGGGATTCAGGAAGCTATAGTGGATCAGACTGGCAGCAGACCACCCAACAGTGACCATGACCTTTTTTTTTTTTTTGGTGCCAGTTCGGCTTTGGGAAGTGTTTTGGAGCTTCTTCCCTGTCCAACCACTGAGCTGGTCATTGCTGGTTACTATATAAAGTCAACTTTTCTTAGCATGTCACAATCCGATCAAGAAATAGTTCATTGTTGTTGCATAGAATAAGAGAAAACAACACTTCAAAACAGTGATATTTTTTATTTTGAGTCAGCTCATGAGGCACCCACTTACTGAGCTTTTTTACTTTCCAATTTGCTTCAAATGCCAAATGACCAAATGACCATAGAATGGTCAACATTGAGTTATTTGGCAACTTGTGTAGTTTTAAGAGGATCAGCTTCAATGATTTCTCTCAGCTGGTCATTGTCAACTTCTGATGGCTCACCACTGGACTCCTCATCTTTAAGGCTCTAATCTCCTTTGCAAAACTTCTTGAACCACCACTGAATTGCTACATTTGTTAGCAGTTCCTGGTCCAAATGTGTTGTTGACCTTTCAAGTTGTCTCTGCTGTTTTATGACACATTTTGAACTCAAATAAAAAAAAATCACTTGAATTTGCTTTTTGTCTAACGTCACTTCTATACTATAAAATAAATAGGAAGTAATAAGTCATTAGCAAAAAATCGAGAAATGCACATTAAAATGTGTATAACATAACCACATTTATTTATTTAATTAATTTATTTATTTTTACTTTACGATATTGTATTGGTTTGTATTTCAATATCCAACAATAAAGTTCAACAATGCAAAACCGCAATTATTTTTGCACCAACCTAATAAAACTGTTTCCATTTTTTTAAAAACTATGTTGTTGAGGTATAATTGGCATATAATAAACTACATGTCTTAAAATATACAATTTAATGAATTCTGATGTATGTATATGTCATAAAACCATCCCTGCAATCAACATAATGCTTATAACCGTCACCCCCCCAAAAAAAATTTCCTCTTACTCCTTTGTATCCTGTTCCTTCCCAGGTAATCATTAACCTGACACAATTATTTCTGACACAATAAGTTGGCATGAATTTTTAAACTTTTATTTTTCACAACTAGGAAGTTATTTTTACTGTTGTCATTTTTTCTCATCCATTTCACCACCTCCTCTCCCTACCCTTTTATTGTGGTAAAATATATAGCATAAAATTTTCCATTTTAACCATTTAAAAATGCACAATTCAGTGGCATTAATTACATTCACAATGTTATGCAACCATCACCAGTGTTGTTGTTGTTATTCAGTCACCCAGTCACTCTTTGCAATCCTGTGGACTACAGCATTCCAGGCCTCCCTGTCCCTCACCATCTCCTGAAATTTGCCCAAACTCATGTCCATTGCATTGATGATGACATCCAAGCATCTCATCCTCTCCTGCCCTCAATCTTTCCCAGCGTCAGGGATTTTTCCAGTGAGTCAGCTGTTTGCATCAGGTGACCAAAACACTGGACCTTCAGCTTCAACATCAGTCCTTCCAATGAGTATTCAAGATTGATTTCCTTTAAGATGGACAGGTTTGATCTTCTTGGTGCTCAAAGGGCTTTCAGGACTCTTCTGCAGCACCACAGTTTGAAGGAATCAGTTCTTTGGCACTCTGCCTTCTTTATGGTCTGGCTCTCACAACCATAGGTGACCACCAGGAGGACCATAGCCTTGACTATACAGACCTTTGTCAGCAGGCTGATTTCTCTGCTTTTCAACACACTATCTAGGTTAGTCAGAGCTTTCCTGCCAAGAAGCAATCATCTTTTGATTTCATGGCTGCAGTCACCAACCGCAGTGATTTTAGAGCCCAAGAAGAGGAAATCTGTCACTTTGTTCACCTTTTCCCACCTTTTCCCTTTCTATTTGCCATGAAGTAATGGGGCCGGATGCCATGATCTTTTAGTTGTTTTAATATGTAGTTTTAAGCCAGCTTTTTCACTCTTCTCTTTCACCCTCATCAAGAGGTTCTTTAGTTCCTGTTCACTTTAGAGTGGTGCCATTAGAGTGGTATCACCCACAAATCTGAGCTTGTTGATATTTCTCCTGCCTATCTTGACTCCAGCTTGTAACTCATCTAGCCCAGAATTTCTCATGATGTGCTCCACGTAGAGATTAAATAAATAGGGTGACAACAGACGCCCTGTCACACTCCTTTCTCAATCCTGAACTAATCACTTGCTCCATACAGGGGTCTAACTGTTGCTTTTGACCTGCATACAGGTTTCTCAGGAGACAGGTAAGATGGTCTGGTATTTCCATCTCTTTAAAGCATCACTATGAACAAACCTAGTGGAGGTGATGGAATTCCAGTGAAGCTATTTCAAGTCCTGAAAGATGATGCTGTGAAAGTGCTGCACTCAATATGCCAGCAAATTTGGAAAACTCAGCAGTGGCCACAGGCCTGGAAAAGGGCAGTTTTCATTCCAATCCCAAAGAAAGGCAATGCCAAAGAATACTCATACTACCGCACAATTGCACTCATCTCACACACTAGTAAAGTAATCCTTAAAATTCTCCAAGCCAGGCTTCAACAATATGTGAACTGTGAACTTCCAGATGTTCAAGCTGGTTTTAGAAAAGGCAGAGGAACCAGAGATCAAATTGCCAACATCTGCTGGATCATGGAAAAAGCAAGAGAGTTCCAGAAAAACATCTATTTCTGCTTTATTGACTATGCCAAAGCCTTTGACTGTGTGGATCACAATAAACTGTGGAGAATTCTGAAAGAGATGCGAATACCAGACCACCTAACCTGCCTCTTGAGAAATCTGTATGCAGGTCAGGAAGCAACAGCTAGAACCTGTCTCTTATACACATCTAGATGCGTATAAGAGACAGGATCAAACCAATCAATNCAAAGCCGTTGACTCTGTGGATCACAGTAAACTGTGGAAAATTCTGAAAGAGATGGGAATACCAGACCACCTGACCTGCCTCTTGAGAAATCTGTACGTAGGTCAGAAAGCAACAGTTAGAACTGGACATGGAACAACAGACTGGTTCCAAATAGGTAAAGGAGTATGTCAAGGCTGCATATTGTCATCCTGCTTATTTAACTTATATGCAGAATACATCATAACAGATGCTGGGCTGGATGAAGCCCAAGCTGGACTCAAGATTGCTGGGAGAAATATCAGTAACCTCAGATATGCAGATGACACCACCTTTATGGCAGACAGTGAAGAACTAAAGAGCCCCTTGATGAAAGTGAAAGAGGAGAGTGAAAAAGTTGGCTTAAAGCTCAACATTCAAAAAACAAAGTTTATGGCATCCAATCCCATCACTTCATGGCAAACAGATGGAGAAATAGTGGAAATGGCAGCAGACTTTATTTTGGGGGGCTCCAAAATCACTGCAAATGGTGATTGCAGCCATGAATAAAAGATGCTTACTTCTTGGGAAAAAAAAAAAAAGTTATGACCAACCTAGACAGCATATTAAAAAGTAGAGCCATTACTTTGTAAACAAAGGTCCATCTAGTCAAGGCTATGGTGTTTCCAGTAGTCATGTATGGACGTGAGAGTTGGACTATAAAGAAAGCTGAGCTCTGAAAAATTGATGGTTTTGAACTGTAGTGTTGGAGAAGATTCTTGAGCGTCCCTTGGACTTCAAGGAAATCCAACCAGTACATCCTAAAGGAGATTAGTCCTGGTTGTTCATCGGAAGGACTGATGTTGAAGCTGAAACTCCAATACTTTGGCCACCTGATGCAAAGAGCTGACTCATTTGAAAAGACCTCGATTCTGGGAAAGATTAAAGGGAAGAGGAGAAGGGGACGACAGAGGATGAGATGGTTGGATGGCTTCACCAACTCAATGGACACGAGTTTGAGAAAACTCCGGGAGTTGGTANAAGGACTGATGTTGAAGCTGAAACTCCAATACTTTGGCCACCTGATGCAAAGAGCTGACTCATTTGAAAAGACCTCGATTCTGGGAAAGATTAAAGGGAAGAGGAGAAGGGGACGACAGAGGATGAGATGGTTGGATGGCTTCACCAACTCAATGGACACGAGTTTGAGAAAACTCCGGGAGTTGGTAATGGACAGGGAGGCCTGGCGTGCTGCAGTCCATGGGGTCACAAAATTTTAGACACGACTGAGTGACTGAATTGAACTGAACTGAACACATAACAACGAATGTGTAGTTATGAGTTGTAACATTAAGAAGCATTAGTAACTTTCAAGATGTCAAGATAAAGTTACAGCTTAGAAGGTGATCATTAGAAAGTGGGAAAAAGCAGTGAAAGAAAAGACCAGAAAGCTGCTAGCTTCTTTTTATGAAGCTGAACCACACCCTTCTCCACAGGATCTTCCCAACCCAGGAATTGAACCAGGATCTCCTGCATTGTGGGCAGATTCTTTACCAACTGAGCTGTCAGGGAAGCCGTAGATATCAGGGAACCCCTATATACCAGATAGGTGCTATAATATTGCTTCTGTTCAGTTTCTCAGTCGTGTCTGATAGTGACCACATGGACTGCAACATGCCTGGCTTCCTGTCCTTCACTAACTCCCGGAGTTTGCTCAAACTCATGTCCATTGAATTGACAATGCCATCTAACCATCTCATCCTTTGTTGCCCCCCATCTCTTCCTGCCCTCAATCTTTCCCAGCATCAGGGTCTTTTCCAATGAGTCAATTCTTTGCATCATGTGGCCAAAGTATTGGAGCTTCAACATCAATACCAGTCCTTCCAATGAATATTCAGGGTTGATTTCTTTTAGGATGGACTGGTTTGATCTCCTTGCAGTCCAAGGGTCTTCTCCAATACCACAGTTCAAAAGCATCAATTCTTTGTTGCTCAGCCTTCTTTATGGTCCAACTCTCACATTCATACATGACTATGAGAAAACCTTAGCCTTGACTAGATGGACCTTTGTTGGCAAAGTAATGTCTCAGCTTTTTAATACACTGTTTAGGTTTGTCATAACTTTTCTTCCAAAGAGCAAGCATCTTAATTTCATGGCTGCACTCAACGTCCACAGTGACTTTGGAGCCCAGGAAAATATAGTCCGTCACTATTTTCCAAAAGCAAGAGAGTTCCAGAAAAACATCTATTTTTACTTTATTGACTATGCCAAAGCCTTTGACTGTGTGGATCACAATAAACTGTGGAAAATTCTGAGAGAGATGGGAATACCAGACCNTTGGAGCCCAGGAAAATATAGTCCGTCACTATTTTCCAAAAGCAAGAGAGTTCCAGAAAAACATCTATTTTTACTTTATTGACTATGCCAAAGCCTTTGACTGTGTGGATCACAATAAACTGTGGAAAATTCTGAGAGAGATGGGAATACCAGACCACCTGACCTGCCTCTTGAGAAACCTATATGCAGGTCAGGAAGCAACAGTTAGAATTGGACATGGAACAACAGACTGGTTCCAAATAGGAAAAGGAGTACATCAAGGCTGTATATTGTCACTCTGCTTATTTAACTTATATGCAGACTACATCATTAGAAATGCTGGGCTGGAAGAAGCACAAGCTGGAATCAAGATTGCCGGGAGAAATATCAATAATCTCATATATGCAAATAACACCATCCTTATGGCAGAACGTGAAGAAGAACTAAAGAGTCTCTTGATGAAAGTGAAATAGGAGAATGAAAATGTTGGCTTAAAGTTCAACATTCAAAAAACTAAGATCATGGCTTCCAGTTCCAACACTTCATGGGAAATGGATGGGGAAACAGTGGAAACAGTGGCTGACTTTATTTTCTGGGCTCCAAAGTCACTGCAGATGGTGATTTCAGCCATAAAATTAAAAGACACTTACTCCTTGGAAGGAAAGTTATGATCAACCTAGACAGCTTATTAAAAAGCAGAGACATTACTTTGCCAACAAAGGTCCATTTAGTCAAGGCTATGGTTTTTCTAGTGGTCATGTATGGGTGTGAGAGTTGGACTATAAAGAAAGCTGAGTGCAGAAGAATTGATGCTTTTGAACTGTGGTGTTGGAGAAGGCTCTTAAGAGTCCCTTGGACTGCAAGGAGATCCAACCAGTCCATCCTAAAGGAGATCAGTCCTGGGTGTTCATTGGAAGGACTGATGTTGAAGCTGAAACTCCAATAGTTTGGCCACCTGATGCGAAGAGCTGACTCATTTGAAAAGACCCTGATGCTGGGAAAGAGTGAGGGCAGAAGGAGAATGGGACGACAAAGGATGAGATGGTTGGATGGCATCACCGACTCAATGGACATGGTTTTGGGTGGATTCCGAGAGTTGGTGATGGACAGGAAGGCCTGGCCTGCTGCGGTTCATGGGGTCGCAAAGATTCAGACACGACTGAGTGACTGAACTGAACTGAACTGAACTGAAAGAGTTGTCATTTGATATCTGCAGCCATAGTGAGGTATGCACAAGTTCCCACACAGAAAGGAAAGGAGAACATTTTAATAGAAGGGGAAAGGAAATTTGGAGGGTTACAGCAAACAAAGTTCATGTTTTCTTATGGGCTGAATTGTTGCCAGGAAAGAAGATATCGTCCTTCCTGTCATTCAACTTTCCTACCATTGTAGGACACAAGCCCCCCTTCTGGCCTGTCAACTTTATTTAATTGAGGTTTTTGCTTCTTTTTAAAAAAATTATATGTATTTATTTAAGCTTTTCTTTTCCTGTTTTTTTTTTTTAATTGAAGTATAGTTGATTTACAATGTTGTGCTCAAGTAGGATAGGAAGGAAAAGAGAAAGTGCTTCTGGGGATGTTATCAATATTTGCAATGCGATATCAATGCTGTAAACTTTGCATATATCTTGTTTGTGTGTTTGGGGGAGGCCTGTGTGAGTGTTGTTGTAACTTTTATTGAGGAGTCTCAAATGATTACAGATACTCCAGGAAAATTTTCACTTATGGTATGCCAAATCTTCCCTTTCCTGTCACTTTAAAACGCTTTCAGAGATTTCATAAGTTTCTTCTCTAAGTTTAAAAAATTGTTCAGAACTGGTTACAAGAAAAGAATAAAATGGATGAAAAAGTCAGGTGAACCGTCCCATAGATAGCAATTATGCAATCTGAAAAAGAATATAAGAAAACAAATATTTAAAAGTACTTGAAGGCATCCAAAAACAGGCAGAGGTCAAGGAGAGTTTTTTCTTTTTTTTTTTTAAACGGCAATGGAGAAGGGGTAAGAGTTGAGACTCTATGGTTTTCTCTCTTTTTTTATCATTCTCTGAAGAAAAGACATATTTTATTAATCCTCAAGTTCCTTAGAAGATTAATAATAAAAGCTTAGTACATATTATCAGCAAGTCCAACTGTGGGGCCCACAGAAGACTCAAATGAGTTTAAGGTGAGTTTGCTGCTTTTTCATCTGATTCATCATCCATAACCTTTTCTATGCCTTCTACTTCTGGAATATAAAACTGCAGCATGTTCTAAATTCCACTTTTCAGAGTAATGATTGAACTGGGGTAGCTGGTACAAGAACCTTGGCATTTCAGCTGTACAATACCATCTTCAAAGCCTTTATAGATTACATCTCCTCCATCTTCCTGCACAGTTGGCCCTATTCTAGTATCTAACAATTCCTTAATGATTGCCACAACTTCATCATCATCTTCAGATCCTGATTCTTCTAAAGTTGTTTCCTCAGTAACTAAAGGTAAGCCAGATGCAAAGAATCCATAATTGTAGCATAGATATCTGGTTTCAGTAAATTCCAGTCTAATTCTTCATTTTCCTTTGTAACAGTGATGAAATCTGGTCCAAAAAAGACACTTTTTACTCCCTTAATCCTAAATAACTGTCTATCCAGAGGGGAGCAAAATGCTATAGCTGGTGTGGGAAAATCCATGGTCCTTGTCTCAAGAACTGGTTTTCCTGGAATAAACTTTATACTGTTGGGATTTGGGGTATCTTGTGTTTGAAGAGACATGTATCTCATGGGTTACATAAGGTTGCAGGGAGTGGGAAAAGCGGTCTTTGGGCACACTGATGCAGAAGCTGTTTCTTAATGGATTCATCACATCACAAAATAACACATGGCAGTGGCAGCGGCTCCCCAGCCCAGGCTGGCCACTGCTGCCATCTTAGTCCAAGTGTGCAGGCATAGGACAGGCTGCTCTCCTACCCCCCACTCCCCTGTCTTCTAAATCTATGGTTTTCTTATTGTAGTGTTAGTGGCACAGTCATGTCTGACTCTTTACAACCCCACAGACTGTAGCCTGCCAGGCTCTTCTGTCCATGGGATTCTCCAGACAAGAATACTGGAGAGGATAGCCATTCCTTTCTCCAGGGGATTTTCCCAACCCAAGGATCGAACCCAGGTCTCTCACATTGCAGGCAGATTATTTATCATCTGAGTCACCAAGGAAGCCCATATAACTTATATATTTATATAAATATATTATATTAAAAATATATATATGTGTTCTTTTTCAGATTATTTTCCATCACAGGTTATGACAAGATATTGAATACAGTTCCTTGTGCAATAGAGTTGTTTTTTGTGGTTTATCAGCAAAGTCGTATGGGGCTCTTTTGCAAGTCCATGGACTGTAGCCTTCCAAGCTCCTCTACCCATGGGAAATCCAAGGCAAGAATACTGGAGTGGGTTGTCATTTCCTTCCCCAGGGTTCATCCTAACCCAGGGATCAAACCTCCATCTCCTGCATTAGCTGGCAGATACTTTAACACTGAGCCACCTGGAAAGCCCCATGCTATAGAGTAAATACTTGCTATTCATCTATTTTATATATGAGTGTGTGGTAAGTTGCTTCAGTCATGTCCACCTATTTGCAACCCCATGGACTGTAGCCCACCAGGCTCCTCTGTCCATGGGATTCTCCAGGAGTAAGTTGTCATGCTCTCCTCTAAGGGATCTTTCCAACCCAGGGATCGAACCTACATCTCTGAAAACTCCTGCACTGGCAGGTGTGTTCTTTACCACTAGTGCCACCTGGGAAACCCATTTTATATATAGCAGTATTTATCTGTCAATCCCAAATTCCACTTCCCTGGCCCCTTTGGTAAACATATATTAGTTTTCTATGTCTTTAAGTCTGTTTCTGTTTTGTAAATAAGTTCATTTGTATCATGTTTTAGATTCCACATATAAATGATATCATGTGATATTTATCACTCTCTCTGAATTACTTTACTTAGTATTATAGTTTCTAGTGTCATCCAAGTGCTGCTTCAAGTGGCATTATTTTATTGTTTTATCTTTCTAATATTCCATTGTGTGAGTGTGTATGTTGCATTTAGTCGCAAAGTTGTGTCCAACTTTTTGCAACCTCATGGACTATAACACACCAGGCTCCTATATCCTACATTGTCTCCTCGAGTTTGCCCAGGTTATTGTCCATTGAGTCGATCATACCATCCAGCCATCTCATCCACTGCTGCCCTCTTCTCCTTTTGCCTTTGGTCTTTCCAGCATCAAGGTCTTTTCCAACGAGTCTGCTCTTCTCATCTGGTGGCCAAAATATTGGAGCTTCAGCATCAGTCCTTCCAACAAATATTCAGGGTTGATTTCCTCTAGAATTGACTAGTTTGATCTCTTTGTTGTCCAAGGGATGCTCAAGAGTCTTCAGCAGCATCACATTTCAAAAGTATCAGTTCTTCAAAACTCAGACTTCTTTATGGTCCAACTCTTACATTTGTACATAACTACTGGAAAAACCATAGCTTTGACTATACGGACCTTTGCTGGCAAAGTGATGTCTCTGCCCTTTAAAACACTGTCTAGGTTTCTCATAGCTTTCCTTCCAAAGAGCAATTGTCTTTTTTTTTTTTTTTTGCTTTACAATATTGTATTGGTTTTGCCATACATCAACATGAATCCACCACGGGTGTACCCATGTTCCCAATCCTGAACCCCTCTCCAACCTCCTTCCCCATACTATTCCTCTGGGTCTCCCAGTGTACCAGCCCCAAGCATCCTGTATCCTGCATTGAACCTAGACTGGCGATTCATTTCTTATATGATATTATACATGTTTCAATGCCATTCTCTCAAATCATCCCACCCTCGCCCTCTCCCACAGAGTCCAAAAGACTGTTCTATACATCTGTGTCTCTTTTGCTGTCTCACATACAGGCTTATCACTACCATCTTTCTAAATTCCATATATATGCGTTAGTATACTGTATTGGTGTTTTTCTTTCTGGCTTACTTCACTCTGTATAATAGGTTCCAGTTTCATCCACCTCATTAGAACTGATTCCAACGTATTCTTTTTAATGGCTGAGTAATACTCCATTGTGTATATGTACCACAGCTTTCTTATCCATTCATCTGCTGATGGACATCTAGGTTGCTTCCAAGTCCTGACTATTATAAACAGTGCTGTGATGAGCATTGGAGTACATGTGTTTCTTTCAATTCTGGTTTTCTCGGTGTGTATGCCCAGCAGTGGGATTGCAGGGTCATAAGGCAGTTCTATTTCCAGATTTTTAAGGAATCTCCACACTGTTCTCCATAGTGGCTGTAGTTTGCATTCCCACTAACAGTGTAAGAGGGTTCCCTTTTCTCCACAGCCTCTCCAGCATTTATTGTTTGTAGACTTTTGGATCTCAGCCATTCATACTGGTGTGAAATGGTACCTCAATAAGGAATCTCCACACTGTTCTCCATAGTGGCTGTAGTTTGCATTCCCACTAACAGTGTAAGAGGGTTCCCTTTTCTCCACAGCCTCTCCAGCATTTATTGTTTGTAGACTTTTGGATCTCAGCCATTCATACTGGTGTGAAATGGTACCTCAATGTGGTCTTGATTTGCATTTCTCTGATAATGAGTGCTGTTGAGCATCTTTTCATGTGTTTGTTAGCCATTTGTATGTCTTCTTTGGAGAAATGTCTGTTTAGTTCTTTGGCCCATTTTTTGATTGGATCGTTTACTTTCTGGAATTGAGCTGTAGGAGATGCTTGTATATTTTTGAGATTAGTTGTCAGTTGCTTCATTTGCTTATTTTCTCCCATTCTGAAGGCTATCTTTTCACCTTGATTATAGTTTCCTTTGTTGTGCAGAAGCTTTTAATTTCAATTAGGTTCCATTTGTTTATTTTTGCTTTTATTTCCAGTATTCTGGGAGGTGGGTCATAGAGGATCCTGCTGTGATGTATGTCGGAGAGTGTTTTGCCTATGTTCTCCTCTAGGAGTTTTATAGTTTCTGGTCTTACATTTAGATCTTTAATCCATTTTGAGTTTATTTTTGTGTATGGTGTTAGAAAGTGTTCTAGTTTCATTCTTTTACAGGTGGTTGACCAGTTTTCCCAGCACCACTTGTTAAAGAGATTGTCTTTAATCCATTGTATATTCTTGCCTCCTTTGTCAAAGATAAGGTGTCTATAGGTGTGTGGATTTATCTCTGGGCTTTCTATTTTGTTCCACTGATCTATATTTTTGTCTTTGTGCCAGTACCATACTGTCTTGATGACTGTGGCTTTGTAGTAGAGCCTGAAGTCAGG
>SJYX01018756.1:45940-74513 GCA_006410675.1 Oreotragus oreotragus | reverse complement strand
TGTCCATAGGTGTGTGGATTTATCTCTGGGCTTTCTATTTTGTTCCATTGATCTATATTTCTGTCTTTGTGCCAGTACCATACTGTCTTGATGACTGTAGCTTTGTAGTATAGTCTGAAGTCAGGCAGGTTGATTCCTTCAGTTTCATTCTTCTTTCTAAAGATTGCATTGGTTATTTGAAGTTTTTGTATATCCATACAAATTGTGAAATTATTTGTTCTCGTTCTTTGAAAAATGCCATTGGTAGTTTGATATGGATTGTATTGAATATATAGATTGCTTTGGGTAGTATACTCATTTTCACTATGTTGATTCTTCTGATCCAAAAACATGGTGTATTTCTCCATCAAAGAAATCTTTGATTTCTTTCATCAGTGTTTTATAGTTTTTTGTTACTTTAGGTAGCTTTATTCCTAAGTATTTTATTCTTTTCATTACAATGGTGAATGGAATTATTTCCTTAATTTCTCTTTCTGTTTTCTCATTATTAATGTATAGGAATGCAAGGGATTTCTGTGTGTTAATTTTATATTCTGTGACTTTATTCATTGAGTTTTATAGTTTTTTGTTACTTTAGGTAGCTTTATTCCTAAGTATTTTATTCTTTTCATTACAATGGTGAAAGGAATTATTTCCTTAATTTCTCTTTCTGTTTTCTCATTATTAATGTATAGGAATGCAAGGGATTTCTGTGTGTTAATTTTATATTCTGTGACTTTATTCATTGATTAGCTCTAGTAATTTTCTGGTGGAGTCTTTAGGGTTTTCTATGTAGAGGATCATGTCATCTGCAAACAGTGAGAGTTTTACTTCTTCTTTTCCAATCTGGATTCCTTTTATTTCTTTTTCTTTTATGATTGCTGTGGCTAAAACTTCCAAAACTACGTTGAATATTAGTAGTGAGAGTGGGCATTCTTGTCTTGTTTGACTTTAGGGGAAATGCTTTCAATTTTTCACCATTGAGGATAATGCTTCCTGTGGGTTTATCATATATGGCTTTTATTATCTTGAGGTATTCTATTCTTGCTTTCTCAGGGTTTTTTTTTTTTTTTAATCATAAATGGATGTTGAATTTTGTCAAAGGCTTTCTCTGCATCTATTGAGATGGGGGCAGGAGGAGAAGGGGACGACCGAGGATGAGATGGCTGGATGGCATCACGGACTCTATGGACGTGAGTCTGAGTGAACTCTGAGAGATGGTGATGAACAGGGAGGCCTGGCGTGCTGTGATTCATGGAGTCGCAAAGATTCAGACACGACTGAGTGACTGAACTGAACTGAACTGAACCTTGAGTCAGTGGGTATTCCTATATACCTTACCCAGCAGGTGCTTTAGTTAGAAAGGATCTTAGAATCAGTTCCAGTCATGTCTGGGTTCCACCGTCCACCCATACCTCTCTTTAGAGGAAGGAAAGAATGTGGAAGCAGAGCAAGGACTGCAAGGAAAAAAGAACTGTCTGCCATTGCATTAAACGCTTTAGTTGGGCCCACTGTGAATTCTATCTCAATAAAATTGTTTCCAAAAAATAAACTGTCCAGAAAGAATTGGATGTGGATCTAGGTGGTTCTGTGTGTCTTGACTCACAAACTATAGGAAACTTGAAAAGAAATTTAAAAGGCTGTTGTCCTGGTGTTAGATGGACATGTAGAGACCAAACTGCCTGATTGTGTGCTAAGAATCAGGAGGTGAAGCTTCTCAGCAAAGTGGGTCTTGAGCCCAGAGGGAAAGGAGGTGGGAGGGCCAAGCAGAAAGCAGGGGATTCCCCCACTCTACCCCCTGTCGCATCACAGGGCATATTCATACAGCCTGAGAGAGGATTCTACTCACAGGAAAAATCAAAGATATTTTCAAAATGAATGGAAAGTTCCCTGCTGTGTTCTACCCATTCTGCAAGGAGGAGAGCTACATTTATCAACATTAATGAACCAAAATCATTAATAACTGGTTTAGGAGTCAGCTTTCCAAAACACCTGCTGTTCTTAGCCTTCTGTCCCTGTAACAATCTATTCCCTACCCCACAATCCAACCTCCCTCCCCCTCTATGCTCAGTGCTCTTATTTCTGCCTCAGAGGAAAGATTGGGGCTGGGGTTGACTGAAGCGAAGCGTATGATATTCCTGGAAATGATCTTCTCATTGTAGATGCAACCGAAATAGCATTGGTTCTGCACTTAATAATTGATATACTCTTCAACAGCAATTGCATTTTTCTCCGAGGTACAGGATTTAAAATACAGACTATTTTTCCTCCAGTTTTTAACTGGAGATAAAATAGTCCAATTCTAGTGTATGTGATCCCATTACCCTGCTATGGCAAAAACCTCAGGCATTTGCCTCAGTTTTCCCTGAGATACATATTCTCACAGGTTAGCACACAAAAAAACAAAAACAAAAAAAAAACCTCGCTCCTAGTGGAAAGCTAAAAGGTATTGAAATCTGGAAGATTTACAGTTTTAAAAGGAGATGTGAAGCCGAAGCAGTTAGGTTGGTATAAGCCTGTCTCAGGCCCGGGTCAGAGACAGAGCCTATGGCTCAGCAAAAAAATGCTGAAATAAGTGTCGGCTTTAACTCCATGTGCTCATGTGGACATGCAGCCTCGGATCTTGTCCCCACAGGACCTTCCTCTGCCTGCAAGGAAACTTGCCCTCTGCTTAAGGTTTGCTAGTACCTTAGATCTTCCAAGTAGGATTTTTTCCTTTTCAGAGCAAAGTAATCACAAATAAAAATCTTTGTGACAAAAGACACTGAGGAGCTTTTTATACCCTTTCACTAGCTTCTATTGTGATGGATGAAACTGCAAGAACAATGGCAGCAGAGCAAATAGCCACATAAATCTACAAAGAAAGAAGAAAATAGGTTTACCATGTTTCCTTCGATGATGACAAGGCATTCTTTTCTCTAGATAGAGAGTGCCTTTAACTTTGACAATGTCAGTGACTGAACTACTGGTCTATCTCAATACCGACAGGTACTACAGAAAGGGAGAAATTGTGAATACAGCTTACACTGAATCAACATTAGTCACGGCTTTCAATTTATAGTTCATTGTACTTTCACCCTAGTAACCAACTCAGTGTTGACATTTATATTCCATGAAGATTAAATATTATTCACACTATTGAGACATCCCCTTACTTATAGGACCCTTAAGAAAACTCTAGTATTTTGTTTGTTTGTGATTTATTTGACTGCATCAGGGTCTTAGTTGCAGCACTCAGGATCTTCATTGCATCGTGTGGGATCTTTCGTTTTTGTGGCACACAGACTCTCTACTTGTGGCACGCAGGCTCTCTAGATGCAGCACATGAGCTTAATTGTTTAAAGGCTTAATTGCTCCGAGGCATGTGGGATCTCAGTTCCCCAACCAGGGATCAAACCCTTGTCATCTGCATTGAAAGATGGCTTCTTAACCACTGGACCACCAGGGAAGTCCCAGAAAACTCTAGTTTTAATTGTGCCACACAATTCTCCCAGACTATAAAAATGTCAATTATACAAGTAATTTTGCCACGTTATATGACTCGGTCACCATGAGATCCCCCTAGAAGAATGTTTCTTTTACCCTCCCTTCTCACCTGCTACGTAATCAGTGGGGCACATAGGAGAGGCTAGTGTTTTCAGCTACTCTTTCATTGGATACTCCATTTTATCTCTGCCTTAGCAAGCACCTTGTCAGATGTTTAAAGTGGTTTTTTAGATGTTAAACTGTAGTGATTTATACTGCAAAAGCCAATTGGGATTGGGAGGATTGTAAGGGATAAAATGAAAACTATTTGGAATACGTGGTCCCTATTCAGAAGTTGACTAAGAAAGGATTTGTAGTCATTGAACATGAGTAGGTCAATTTTCTTGGTTTAACAAGTATCATTAAAACTGAGCATTTCAGAAGCTCAAAAAAGAACCTTCCTGAGAGAACCTCTGGGAGGCATGGAAAGAAAAGAGCAGCGACAGCATGTCGGAAAAGGGATGGACTCTCAATTAAGAAGGCAGGGGCCTCCAGGGGCTTCCCTGGAGGCTCAGTGGTAAAAAAAAAAAAGAAAACAATAATCCACCTGCCAAGGCAATAGACACAGGTTGGAGCCCTGACTTGGGAAGATCCCTCATGCCGTGGAGCAACTGGACCCATGAATCGCAACAATTGAGCCTGTGCTCGCTAGCCCAGGAACCCACCTGCCGCGACTACTGAAGCCCATGTGCCCCAGAGCCTGTGCCGCTGCGTGAGAAACCTGTGCACTGCAACTAGAGAAAATCTGTGTGCAACAAAGACCCAGCCCAACCAAAAATAAATAAATACATTTTCAAAGTGTACTTTTACAAAATTTAAAAAGAAGGCAATGGCCTCCAGAGGCCAAGTGGCCAGTCACGACACTACACCTAAAGCTAGCAAGAGATTGAGCACTAAGGAAGAGCATAACCAGGCTTATCAGGACCTTCACAAGTATTCTTTGGATAGCTACATAGGATAGAGAAAAGGGTAGAACTTTCAAGGCAGAGGGAGAGGGCCACCCGGAGGGACATTTTGAAAATTAGACCCAGCTGACTTGAAGCCCAGATGATTGATGACTCCTTGAGTCAGTGAGCTGGGAATTAGGAGAACCTGCTGCTGCTGCTAAGTCGCTTCAGTCGTGTCCGACTCTGTGCGACCCCAGAGACGGCAGCCCACCAGACTCCCCCGTCCCTGAGATTCTCCAGGCAAGAACACTGGAGTGGGTTGCCGTTTCCTTCTCCAATGCATGAAAGTGAAAAGTGAAAGGGAAGTCGCTCAGTAACCTGAGAGGGCCAGATATCCCAAGCTGGTCCGAGAGGCAAATGGAGACCCGTGCCCAGGAAGGCCCTGGAAGGACCCCAGACTCCCCATCAGACCCAGCAACCCTGGCCCTCTTGCTCCACCTCAGACTGAGAGGAAGAAGTGAAAGCGTGAAGAACCCCAGGTCTGCAGTAATGACAACTGGGCAAATTATGGCTATCTTGCTGCTGCTGCTGCAGCTGCTGCTGCTAAGTTGCTTCAGTCGTGTCCGACTCTGTGCAACCCCATAGATGGTAGCCCATGAGGCTCCCCCGTCTCTGGGATTCTCCAGGCAAGAACACTGGAGTGGGTTGCCATTTCCTTCTCCAATGCATGAAAGAAAAAAGTGAAAGTGAAGTCTCTCAGTCATGTCCGACTCTTAGCGACCCTGTGGACTACAGCCCACCAGGCTCCTCCGTCCATGGGATTTTCCAGGCAAGAGTGCTGGAGTGGGGTGCCAGCTTCAGTCGTGTCCGACTCTGTGCAACCCCATAGATGGTAGCCCATGAGGCTCCCCCGTCTCTGGGATTCTCCAGGCAAGAACACTGGAGTGGGTTGCCATTTCCTTCTCCAATGCATGAAAGAAAAAAGTGAAAGTGAAGTCTCTCAGTCATGTCCGACTCTTAGCGACCCTGTGGACTACAGCCCACCAGGCTCCTCCGTCCATGGGATTTTCCAGGCAAGAGTGCTGGAGTGGGGTGCCGTTGCCTTCTCCATGGCTATCTTAGGATAAGAAAATTGTACTCGGCTCACTATTTCTATACTGTTTGTAAAAAATCTATACTTTTTCATCTGTGTGTATATGTGTGTGTATTTTAAGAAAGTCTCTGTAAAAGTTCAGTCTATATTAAACTGAAGGGAGAGGAATTTTTGGCCATGATTTCAGGGTGGCAGCAGCAAGGATAAATTATTAAAAACACCATAAATACTGCTCCCCTTTCTTTCGGTCCAGGCTTTTCATTAAGCACAGAAAATGGACATATGTTTGTGAAACTCAAGCCTTTTCTGGTTGAGTCAAAACCCAACCCAACCCAGCTCTCTAGGTGTCTAGATGACGCCCTCTCTCCTTCTCTGACAAAGGTTTTATAAAATTCTCATTTTTACAGGTTTACAAACTCAAGGCGAATGTTATCGTTTTATCTACAAAATGACAATACCTTTACATTAGGAAGGAAGAAAATGGCTACGAGATCTTAAATCTAGACTTGAATTGGTTATTGTGATTGAAGAGTCTAGTCTTCAGTCTTCTTCATGGACATCAGTCTAGCCAAAGCCCATTTAAACAGCTTTAAAATGTAGAGAGATGGGAATTCTCTGGCAGTCCAGTAATTAGGATTCAATGCAATCCCTGTTCAAGAAACTAAGATTTCAGAAGCGGCATGGCAAAGCCAAATTTTTAAAAATAAATAAAATGTAGAGAGAAAGCAAATGAGACCATGGGTAGCAAAGTATACGAAGAAATTAGAAGCCAAAATGGAAACAAAAGTAGACTTATGCATATAGTACGCTTTACTTTAAGTCAGGAAATAATGAAGGACGAAAATACAGTTGAACCCACCCAGTACCCAAGTCTTAGTTCCTAATACCATTCTCCAATAAAATGAATCAGGACTCCTTGAAGAAATGGCTGATTCTAAGTCTTGGGCAGAAAGTACACACAATAAATTGCCAGAAAGTAAGGAAGTATTAAAAAAACACAAAGGACTTATCTGATGATCGAGTGATTAAGACTCCGAGCCCCCAACTGCAAAGAGGCACAAATTCTATCTGGTCAGGGAAGATCTTTCGTAGCCCAAAAATAAAACAGCTATCACAAAGATGGTGGTATGTAAAAGCAACAGAAAAGTAAACGGAAGGAGCTTCCAACGGCCAGAGGTAGGACAATTTGAGTAAAAAATATGAAGTAATATTGGATTATAACCCAAAGTGTGTAATAAATACCCATGAGACCATACTAATATAAACAAATGATTGATTAAATAAATAAATAGGGAGAAAAGACATATCTCTCATGCAGAATAATCCTAAATAATTTGTGTAGGTGCTCCACCCTCAAAGGAGGTAGAGGGTAACTTCTTGCTTCCTAACTGTAGATTGCTCATAGTGCCAGCATTCCAATGAATGCGGTATAGAAAGGTGGGAAAAAAGAGTAACTGTAGGTGGAAGAAACTGACAAACAACTGCAGCTGGGTGATCAAGATCAACATCACCAACGATATTAGGTTGATGAAAATAGAACTTCACTTCTGTGGTCTTTCTCCCCAAAACTAACAGCCTCAGTCTAATCATGAAGAAAACATCAGACAAATCCCAAGAGGGACATTCTAAAAATACCTAACTAGTATTCCTCAAAACTGTCAAGGTCACTAAAAACAAGGCAAGTCAGAGAAACTGTCATATCCAGAAAAACTTAAGAAGACATGACAACTAAATGTACTGTAGTACCCTGGAGGGGATCCAGGGACAGAAAAAAGGACATTAGGCTAAAACACTAAAGAAACCTGAATAAACTATGGACTGATAGTCAATGTGTTGTATTGATTCATTAACTATAACAAATGTAGCAGCCTGATGTAAGTTATTCATTACAGGAGGGACTGAGTGTGGGTATATGGAAACTTTCTGTACTTCTTTCTCAATTTTTCTGTAAATCTAAAACTGTTCTAAAAGTAAAGTTTATTATTTTAAAAAACTGCAGTGGAATTCAAAAAAACGTAGACACAAATCAGGGTAGCAGGTTCATGACAGGTCTCAAAGGGTGAATTTAAGTGTCTAAGACATTTCTAGGAGTAGCTGTCCAGTTCAGTTCAGTTCAGTCGCTCAGTCGTGTCCGACTCTTTGTGACGCCATGAATCGCAGCACGCCAGGCCTCCCTGTCCATCACCATCTTCCAGAGTTCACTCAGACTCACGTTCATTGAGTATGTGATGCCATCCAGCCCTCATCCTCTGTCGTCCCCTTCTCCTCCTGCCCCCAATCCTTCCCAGCATCAGAGTCTTTTCTAATGAGTCAACTCTTCGCATGAGGTGGCCAAAGTACTGGAGTTTCAGCTTTAGCATCATTCCTTCCAAAGAAATCCCAGGGCTGATCTCCTTCAGAATGGACTGGTTGGATCTCCTTGCAGTCCAAGGGACTCTCAAGAGACTTCTCCAACACCACGGTTCAAAAGCATCAATTCTTCGGCGCTCAGCCTTCTTCACAGTCCAACTCTCACATCCATACATGACCACTGGAAAAACCATAGCCTTGACTAGACGGACCTTAGTCGGCAAAGTAATGTCTGACTATTCCTCAGCTTACCTTGATGGCTACTGCCTCTCCTCTGCCCCCAAGGCTAACTGTGTTCCCAACTCTTTGTAAGCGGGCTCTCTTTAGATCTTCCATCCTTTTTCAGTTACCCGGAGAACATCTCCTTCTGGAAGTTCCATAGCACTACAAATCAGCTTGTCCCAGAACAAATAAGTGACTCTCATTATTTTCATCATGTGTAACTGTACCACCACCCACCTGCCTCTGTTCTGCACAGCCTCATGCCTCAAGATTTTGACCCATAAGCATAAGAGAACAGCTGTGTGGTACTTCCCTAATGGTCCAGTGGTTGAGACCTAGCCTTCCAATGCAGGGAGTGCAGGCTCAATCCCTGGTTGAGGAGCTAATACCCCACATACCTCGTTGCTAAAAACCTAAAACACAGAACAGAAGCGTTGTTGTAACAAATTCAATAAACACTTTAAAAATGGTCCACATTAAAAAAAAATCTTTAAGAAAAGAGAGCGAGCATCTGTATTTTATAAACAGAATCAGTCCAAAACTGATCCTTCCATGCCTCATCAAATCCTTTGTACTTTTTCCCATCTCAAGCCACATCTATTATTGGCTCGACCTCATTCTTGGGTTCCTCTTCTGCCTGGCCTCTCCACCCAGATATCTCAGCTCCTAGCTTTGGCAACTGATGTCTGTAGCCAACAGAGAGGACCCGAGGTCTGTCAGCAGCCATGTGAGTGAGCTTGAAGGCAGATCCTACCCCTTGTAGGACCTCGTAATGACTGCAGCCTCAGCCAGCAAACTGACTGCAGCCTTGTGAAAGACTCTGGACCATAGGCACCCAGCTAAGCCATGACCACATTCCTGACCACAGAAACTGAAATAACTGGGGATTCCCTGGTGGTCCGGCGGTTAGGACTCAGTCTTTTTATCGCGGTGGCCCACGTTCAGTCCTTGGTCAGGGAACTAAGATTCCTCAAGCCGTGTGGCCCGGCCAGAAAGCAAAAACAGATAACAGCTGTTATTTTGGGTTACTAAGTTTGAGGATTACTAATTTGTTACACGGTAATAGATAACCAGTACCTTCCCAGAGCCTTGTACTACCAAACTGAGTAGAGCCCAATGGCACGAAATATCATTACAAAGGGCCATGCACCCAGGGCGCACGGAAGGAAAGAATGAAGCTCAACAGCAGGTGGATCCCTTTTCTTATTTATGCAAGCCAGTTTGTGAAGCCTTTTGTCAGACTGGTGAAGCCTTTTGTCTAGGCTGGCTAGTTGCCAGATAATTGCACCCGATTCCTTCTAAGGCAGCCAAGTCTAGCTGTCCACCTTCCCTGTACCAATAGATAATGTGGTACCCTTTCCAGCTGAGTAATGGAGACCAACAGAGTATTTTTCCTCTTCTTAAACCCACTTGAGGAGATAGGTGGAGCTAGTTACAGCTAGCTTCCTTCCTAACTCCAACACGCAATAGTACCCTAAGGGTTAGCCTGTACAGATATAAGACATCTGGGTGTCCAGTTTGTTTCAAGAGTACGAAGTCAGAACACTGTGGCGTCACTGGAAGGGTTGGGGCAGGTGAGCTGTGCTTCTTGGTATTGTGCCTGCTCTGGAATACTGTTCTGTTCTTGGCACCCACTTTCAGGAAGGAGTGGTCAGCCCCTCCGGAATATGGAATATGATACCTAGGCAACCTGCCTGGCCGAGCTAGGGGACCCCTGCTTCTGGCTTAGGAAAGGGCGGANCACTGGAAGGGTTGGGGCAGGTGAGCTGTGCTTCTTGGTATTGTGCCTGCTCTGGAATACTGTTCTGTTCTTGGCACCCACTTTCAGGAAGGAGTGGTCAGCCCCTCCGGAATATGGAATATGATACCTAGGCAACCTGCCTGGCCGAGCTAGGGGACCCCTGCTTCTGGCTTAGGAAAGGGCGGAAAGCCATCGTGTGGTCTTACTGGTGAAACAGAGACTGGACTGAGCCTCCACTCATCCCTCTGGTCTAAGCACAGCCAGTGAAGGCAGAAACTCCTCCAGAAGCCTGTAGACCACACTTACAGTAGGAGTTTATGAAACCTTCAGAGTGCCTCCCAAAGCCTCCTGGGAAAGTTGTAAAGCATAAACGTGGCAAGCCGGGACTCAACCAAGATGACTGCTGCCCATTGTGTGTTCCAAACTTATAAGCCACCTGCAAGACTCAGCTACTTTGAATAACCAACCTGCCCTACTCTTTGGCTGCTGCATCACCCCTACTGGACATCAGCACTTAACAAACTGAAGCTTGTAAGGCTTCCTGAACCAGGATGTGGTCAGGTATTTGGATAATAATCCATGTGACAGTTTTCCTTTCCTTGGAAACAGATCCAATACCTAGGTGGCACCCTGGGGTCATGTACATGTCTCTCCTCCCTGTTCCTGGCTGGGGCTCGCTGACAGGGGTTGACAGCTGGTCCAGCCTGGAACAGTCATGTTCTCCTGCCTGCAAATCTGGAGCATTCAATGAATCAATATCAAGCCTGAGGGCTTGGGGAGCTGAATCCAGACTATTGCCGTAGAGAATGTGTCCATGACCTCTAGCTGCTGAGGTCTCTGAAGCTATGCTAGTTCCTATTCTTTCCAAGACTTGATTACTTAGCTCCTTTATTTCAATTCTAGAGAAGCCTTCCACTAAACTCTCTATAATATTTTCTTGCAACCAAAAGAAACTTAACACAAAGTTCAACACATGCACCATTTATGTGTAGTTACCGTGCTAGATTCCAGGAATTTGGGGATACAAAGATTATTTTTTAATCAATCTTTCTTCTAAAGGGGTGCATTGTTCAATCTATATACCTTGAACATGGCTTCAAAATGCTAAATGTTAAAAAAAAAAAAAAAAAAAAGGAGGGTGGCGGGGGGAGAATAATTCCCTGGTGNTTCTCAATCCTTGTCTCCAGGCTATTTATCTGTGATTCCATTTTGATTTCAAGATTTTGGATCATTTTCACTATCAATATTCAGAATTCTTTCTCAGGTAGATTCCCTATCTCTTCCTCTTTTGTTTGGTTTGGTGGGCATTTATCCTGTTCCTTTAGCTTCTGGGTATTCCTCTATCTCTTCAACTTGGTTATATTGCTGCATCTGGGGTGGCCTTTCTGTATTCTGGCAGTTTCTGGAATTCTCTTTATTATGGAGTTTCCTCACTGTGGGTGGAGTTGTATCAGTGGCTTGTCAAGGTTTCTTGCTTAGGGAAGCTTGTGTAGGAGTTCTGGTGGGTGGAGCTGGATTTCTTCTCTCTGGAGTGCAGTGAAGTGTCCAGTAAAGAGTTATGAGATGTCAATGGTTTTGGAGTAACTTGAGCTGCCTGTATATTAAAGCTCAGGGATATGTTCCTGTGTTGCCTGAGAGTTTGCATGATATGTCTTGCTCTGGAACTTATTGGCCCTTGGGTGGTGCTTGGTGTCAGTGTAGGTATGGAGGCGTTTGATGAGCTTCTATCGATTAATGTTCCCTGGAGTCAGGAGTTCTCTGATGTTCTCAGGATTTGGACTTAAAACTCCTGCTTCTGGTTTTCAGTCTTATTTTTACAGTAGCCTCAAGACTTCTCCATGTATACATTAGTGATGATAAAACATCTAGGTTAAAGGTGAAAAGCTGAAAAGCTTCTCCGCATTGAGGGACACCCAGAGATGTTCACAGAGTTACATGGAGAAGAGAAGAGGGAGGGGGGAATTAGAAGTGACTGGAATGAGATGAGGTAGGATCAAAAGGGGAGAGAGCAAGCTAGCCAGTAATCACTTCCTTATGTGCGCTGCACAGTCTGGACTGCTCAGAGATGGTCACAGAGTTATACAGAGAAGAGGAGAGGGAGATTGAGGTGGCCAGGAGGATAAAAGAGGGAAATGAAAAGGAGAGAGACAGATCCAGCCAGTAACCAGTTCCCTAAGTGTTCTCCACCGTCTGGAACGCACAGTGATTCACAGAGTTGAGTAGAGAAGAGAAGGGGGAGGGAGAAGACAGAGGTAACCTGGTGGAGGAAAAGGAGATTCCAAAGGAGGAGAGAGCGGTCAAGCCAGTAATCTCACTCTCAAGTAAAAATGGGTACTGAAGATTGGGTTTGTAAATGTACAAAATTGATAACAAATACCAAAAAGCAAAGATTAAAAATCTAGAGTAGAGGTTGGATTTTCAAACATACAATATTAAAAAAAAGAAGAAGAAGAAAACAAAGTCACAAGAATTATTAAAAAACAACAACCATGAAAAATATATATATGGTGTTTGCTTTAAAAATAGAGTCTATTTTTAAGGAATAGTAGGTTATAAATATAAAAATTAAAGGAGAAAAAGAGGACTTAAAAATTTTTTTAAAAAGTTAAAAGAAAAGAAGAAAACAAACAAACAACAAAAAAGAATGATCGTAAAAATAGTAAAGATATATCTGGGACTTTTTCTGCTGTTGTTGTGGGCAGCTAGTCTATTTTTAAGGAATAGTAGGTTATAAATATAAAAATTAAAGGAGAAAAAGAGGACTTAAAAATTTTTTTAAAAAGTTAAAAGAAAAGAAGAAAACAAACAAACAACAAAAAAGAATGATCGTAAAAATAGTAAAGATATATCTGGGACTTTTTCTGCTGTTGTTGTGGGCAGCGTGGGGTCATTTCATTTTCAGATAGTTCCTTGGTCCAGCTTATATTTCTCAAGATCTATAGGCCCCTTCCTATGTAGTCGGTACTAACAACAGGGTTTAATCTATTGCACCTGTCACTTCCAAGGCAGTTCCCTCTGTTTTAGCTTCTTCTGTTTGCTGGGCTCTTCAGTGTCTGATTTCCACCCTGACACAAAGGGGGCACTGGTGGACACTTTTTTTTAGGCTCACTTGTTCAGTCGTGCTGTGGGGAGGGAGGGATGCTGCAAACAAATAACACTAGTGTGTACTCGCAGTGTCTCAGCCACACTGGGCCTGCCCCTGCTCACGGTGCACACCACTCAGGCTCTAGGTTGCTCCGCTGGGAACCGTCTGAGGCCGGCCCTGGGCTGCATGCACCTCCCTGGTCTAAGCCACTCAGGCTCAGGCACTCAGGTAGTTCTCAGAAGTGAAGACTCCGTTGGGCCTGCGTTTTGAGCCCTTCCCAGGTCCGAGTAGCTCAGGTGTTTGGCGAGCGTAGTTGCTGTGACTTATCGCCTTTTCCGTCCCTGCTGTTCAGTTTTCTAAGTGTACAACTGGAGCCCCTTCTCAGGCAGATGGTGACTGTTTCTGAAGACAATGATCTGCTTTTCTGGGTGCCTGATGTCCTCTGCCAGCATTCAGAAGTTGTTTTCTGGAATTTACTCAGCGTTAAAATGTTCCTCTGATGAATTTGTGAGGGAGAAAGTGGTCTTCCCGTCCTATTCCTCCACCATCTTAGGACCGCCCCCTGGAAGGAAATTTCTAATGGAAAAGGAAACATAGGGAATAATTGCTAATGGCATGGAGTTTCTTTTTAGAAATATTAAAATGTTCTAGAATTAGATAGAGTTAGTGATTACATAACTCTGTGAATATGCTCGAAACTACTAAATTATATATATGAAAATGATATGTTTATAACATAGGAATTGTATCTTTATAAAAATGAATCATTTAAAAATTATTATATTTATTTTATGTTGAAATGATAATAGTTTGGCTATATTCAGTTAAATAAAATATAAAATTAAAAAGAACAGTTACATCAGCATCATAGCAGTATGAAATGTTCTCTTTGTGTCTTACTTGCAATCTGAGACTCATTTCATAATTCAATGAAGATTTTTTTATCCAGTGCACCAGGATTCCAGAGAGTTCTACATATCCATACATCTAAAGGAGGGTGGACTGGAAAACATGGAGGAGGTAGAACAAGGGGAACAACAGAGGTGATGGCTATGGCCTCAGTTCCTCTGTTGTGGTGACTGAGCCACAGCTCTAAAGAATCTGGTAGGAGCAGGAGAGGTGCCCCAGACAACTCCAGCCTCCTGGTCGTAGATGTACCCACAGCCACAGGGAACCAGGCAACAGCAGCAGGAAGGCCTGTGACCTAATCCTTCCAGCTTCAGATTTGCATGTGACTCTGGCTACCCCTTCCACAGTTGTGGAGCACATAAACTCGACTACCCTGGACTCAGCAGAGGTATCCATGACCTCAGCTCCCCACTAAAATTCTGTCTTACCCCACAGCAGTGGAGTCAGTGACCCAGGTGACACTAGATGTGCTGAAAGACACACCTCCCTAGGCAATGACACCAGTGACAGCAGCAACATTGATAGTGGCAAGGAACCAGTGATCTGGGAGGCATAAAGAGTAATGAAAAGGGCACCAAACAACAGCTCTGGAAGAGGCAGTGGAAGGCAAAATGTGCCAATCCTTAAAATATCCGGAGGCAGCTCAGGTAAAGAAATTAAAAACTTGTGCTACATTGCCATCTACTGAAAAATAAAAAGAAAGGCCTGTAATTGATAATCTTGAATTGCTAGAATCAAGTAAAACATTTTTATCTACAGAAGAAAAGTGTTTGTTGCTTCAAAGATATCAACAGAGATAAAACTCATCAAGGACCACACACACACACACAAAAATGGTGGCATGGTATCATGAAAAGAAAATGACAATTCTCCATAAACCAAATATACAGTCACAGAATATTGCAATCAAACTGATACAGAATGCAAAATAGGTATCATGAAGAAATTCAAGGAGATACAAGGAAATGCAGAAAGACAGTTCAAGAAGCTCAGAAATAAAATTAGTAACCAAAAGAAATATTTTACCAAAGAGATTGGAATTCCAAAAAAGAACCAAACATAAATTCTTCCAGAGCTGAAGAACTAAAAAAATGAGACAAAATATGCATAAGAAAGCATTGGAAATAGAACAGATCATAAGGAAGCAATGGTAAGCTTGTAGATAAAAATCTAGAAAAGATACAGTAGAACAGGGGAGAGAAGAAAGATCTAAAAGATATTAATAATTCTATAAGAATTATCTCACTGCATTAGGAAGGGTAATATAAGGATAATGAATTTCCCAGAAAGAGAAGGGAGTAAAAAGAGAGGAGAGAGTTTGTTTTGAGAAATAACAGCTGAGAACTTCTGAAACTCAGGGAAGAAACTGAATATGTAAGTTAATGAAGCTAAGGAGAATGCTGGGTTATCTCAATACAAAAAGACTTTCTTCAAGAAACACTATATTAAAATTATCTAAAGTCAATGACAAAGACATTATTTTTTCTATTTTTTTATTTTTTGCTTTTTAATTTTTACAGTGTTGTTTTTGTTTCTGCCATACAACAACACAAATCAGTCATACTTATACATATACACCCTCCATCTTGAGCCTTTCTGCTTTCTCCCCATCCCATCCTTCTAAGTCATCACAGAGTGCCAGACTGGGCTTCCTGTGTTATACAGTAATTTCTCCCCAACTATTCACTTTATACATGATGGTGTATATATATTGATGCTACTTTCTCCATTCACCCTACTCACTCTCTCCCCTACTGTATCAACAAGTCCATTCTCTACATCTGCATCTCTATCCTTTCCCTGCAAATAGATTCATCAATCCTATTTTTCTTGATTTCATATATGCATTGATATACTATATTTGTTTTTCTTGTTCTGACTTATTTCACTCCATATAACACATTCTAGGCTCATCCACCTCACTAGAACTGACTCAAGTTAATTCTTTTTTATGGCTGAGTAATAGTCCATTGTATATTTGTGGAAATGTGACCTGATACAGCTATTATTTAGAACAGTATGGAGATTCTTTAAAAAAAAAAAAAACTAGAAATAAATATACCATATGACCTGGCAACACCACCACTGGACATATACCCTAAGAAACCCATAATTGAAAAGTACACATGTACCTCAATGTTCATTGCAGCATTATTTACAATAGCCAGGATATGGAAGCAACCTAGATGTCCAACAACAGATGAATGGACAAAGACATAATTTTAAAGACAGGGGAAAGGATGGTAACCTACAAAAGAACCCAATTAGGCTCTTAGCTGACTTCTCAGCAGAAACTGTACAGTCCAGGAGGATGTGGAATGATAGTCTCAAAATGAAGTGAAGTGAAGTGAAGTGAAGTGAAGTGAAGTGGCTCAGTTGTGTCTGACTCTTTGCAACCCCATGGACTGTACCTTACAAGGCTCCTCTGTCCATGGAATTTTCCAGGCAAGAGTACTGGAGTGGGTTGTCATTTCCTTCTCCAGGGGTTCTTCCCAACCCAGGGATCAAACCCGGGTCTCCCACATTGCAGGCAGACACTTTACCGTCTGAGTCACCAAGAAAGCCTAAACCACTGAAAGGTAAAAATCTTTCACCCTAGAATACTCTATTTAGCAAAGTTGTTCTTCAAATGTAAAGGAGAAATAAACGTTTTCATAGATAAATAAAAGCTGAAAGAATTTTATTTTCTGTCAAACATCAACATGAATCAGCCATAGGTGTACATGTGTTCCCATCCCCTTGAACCTCCCACCCATCTCCCTCCCCATTCCACCAAACAAAATTCTGTAAAGCAGTTATCCTTCAATTTAAAAATAAATAAAATTTTTAAAGAAGCTTAAAGAGTTTGTCATAACTAGATTTGCCTTACAAGAAATGTTGAGAGTTGGTCCAAAGATTGTGGAGGAATAGGAGGGGGAGACCACTTTCTCCCCCACAAATACGTGAAAAGATCATCTGCATGTGGAACAACTTCCACAAAACAAATTCTGAATGCTGGCAGAGGATTCCAGATACCCAGAAAGACAAACTAATCTCTTTGAAATGAAATAAGACAAAGGATAAAGATGTAAAGAGAGACAAAGGATTTAGAGACGGACCCATCCTGGGAAGAGAGTAGTGAAGGAGAAGTTTCCATACAGTAGCAAATCCTTTCACAGGTGGAGTCAGTGGGGAACTTTGGGGCAGCATAACAACAACAACAACAAATCACCGTAGAATTCATGCCAAATGGCAATTACCAGTGGAGAAGCAGCTCATATGCTCATGTCTGCCCACAGTGAGTGGGGGCTGGGTGCAGAGGCATGGGCTGCATCATTGGTCCTTAGGGTAAGGACTGATACTGAATATCCTGAGGATACAATGAGGGGAGTAACATGACACAGCAACCCAAACCTTCAAGGCCAGAGAGACAAAGAAAAACAAAGGACCTTTCCCCCAGGAAGGCTCTGATACCACAGTGTGTCTCCTGGCACACTCACAAAACAAAGGGTTGTGCCCTAGCAAATACCAAAGGAGAGCAAGCTGGCTGCCATTTACAGCCCTCTCTGGGTGCAGAGAGGCAGGTGCTCAAAAGAGGGGGAAGGTAAGGGGCTGCTGCAATCTCAACCCCAGAGACCACATCTCCTGCCAAGCTGTGAGCAGAGGGCCAGTTGCTAACCATGTCTTCCTGGGATCCTGAGCAGTTCATATCTGCCAGAAGTGTCAGAGCCCAAGACAGCTCCCCTGAGGAGATATATGGCCCACCTGGGACTGTGTGCTTATGGTGCACCTGGGAGCTTGAGTGGCTTGGACATGGGAAGTGCACAAGATGCACAGCTCACCTGGGACTGTGCCCTCGAGGAGAGAGTGTGAGCAGCTTGAGCCTGGGAAGTACATGATATGCACAGCCCGCCTGGGGCTGGGCCCTCGTGGAGCACCCAGGAGCCTGAGTGGCTTCGACATGGAAAGTTCACTCTGCCTAGGGCTGTAGCAACCAAGTGTGGTCCATCCACATGCCATGAGTGCTCCCCACACATGCCAGTGGTGTTTGTTTGCAGTATCCCTCCCTCTGCATAGCACAACTGAGCAAGTGGGCCTGCATAAATGGACACTTTCATCCCCTCATGTCAAGGTGGAGATTAGACACTGAAGACACTAACAAGAAGAAGAGGCCAGCCCAAGCAAAGAAAAGAAGGAGAACTGCCCCAAAAGTGGCAGGTGCATCAGATTAAAATCCTGCAGTTAAGCTGAGACTGTGCACTTGAGGGTCAACTATAGACTTTGAAAACAAGTACAAGCCAGAACATGGGATTATCTGACACTGAACTAACTGCACAATATATATACTTGTTTCTGAAGACAATGATCTGCTTTTCTGGGTGCCTGATGTCCTCTGCCAGCATTCAGAAGTTGTTTTCTGGAATTTACTCAGCGTTAAAATGTTCCTCTGATGAATTTGTGAGGGAGAAAGTGGTCTTCCCGTCCTATTCCTCCACCATCTTAGGACCGCCCCCTGGAAGGAAATTTCTAATGGAAAAGGAAACATAGGGAATAATTGCTAATGGCATGGAGTTTCTTTTTAGAAATATTAAAATGTTCTAGAATTAGATAGAGTTAGTGATTACATAACTCTGTGAATATGCTCGAAACTACTAAATTATATATATGAAAATGATATGTTTATAACATAGGAATTGTATCTTTATAAAAATGAATCATTTAAAAATTATTATATTTATTTTATGTTGAAATGATAATAGTTTGGCTATATTCAGTTAAATAAAATATAAAATTAAAAAGAACAGTTACATCAGCATCATAGCAGTATGAAATGTTCTCTTTGTGTCTTACTTGCAATCTGAGACTCATTTCATAATTCAATGAAGATTTTTTTATCCAGTGCACCAGGATTCCAGAGAGTTCTACATATCCATACATCTAAAGGAGGGTGGACTGGAAAACATGGAGGAGGTAGAACAAGGGGAACAACAGAGGTGATGGCTATGGCCTCAGTTCCTCTGTTGTGGTGACTGAGCCACAGCTCTAAAGAATCTGGTAGGAGCAGGAGAGGTGCCCCAGACAACTCCAGCCTCCTGGTCGTAGATGTACCCACAGCCACAGGGAACCAGGCAACAGCAGCAGGAAGGCCTGTGACCTAATCCTTCCAGCTTCAGATTTGCATGTGACTCTGGCTACCCCTTCCACAGTTGTGGAGCACATAAACTCGACTACCCTGGACTCAGCAGAGGTATCCATGACCTCAGCTCCCCACTAAAATTCTGTCTTACCCCACAGCAGTGGAGTCAGTGACCCAGGTGACACTAGATGTGCTGAAAGACACACCTCCCTAGGCAATGACACCAGTGACAGCAGCAACATTGATAGTGGCAAGGAACCAGTGATCTGGGAGGCATAAAGAGTAATGAAAAGGGCACCAAACAACAGCTCTGGAAGAGGCAGTGGAAGGCAAAATGTGCCAATCCTTAAAATATCCGGAGGCAGCTCAGGTAAAGAAATTAAAAACTTGTGCTACATTGCCATCTACTGAAAAATAAAAAGAAAGGCCTGTAATTGATAATCTTGAATTGCTAGAATCAAGTAAAACATTTTTATCTACAGAAGAAAAGTGTTTGTTGCTTCAAAGATATCAACAGAGATAAAACTCATCAAGGACCACACACACACACACAAAAATGGTGGCATGGTATCATGAAAAGAAAATGACAATTCTCCATAAACCAAATATACAGTCACAGAATATTGCAATCAAACTGATACAGAATGCAAAATAGGTATCATGAAGAAATTCAAGGAGATACAAGGAAATGCAGAAAGACAGTTCAAGAAGCTCAGAAATAAAATTAGTAACCAAAAGAAATATTTTACCAAAGAGATTGGAATTCCAAAAAAGAACCAAACATAAATTCTTCCAGAGCTGAAGAACTAAAAAAATGAGACAAAATATGCATAAGAAAGCATTGGAAATAGAACAGATCATAAGGAAGCAATGGTAAGCTTGTAGATAAAAATCTAGAAAAGATACAGTAGAACAGGGGAGAGAAGAAAGATCTAAAAGATATTAATAATTCTATAAGAATTATCTCACTGCATTAGGAAGGGTAATATAAGGATAATGAATTTCCCAGAAAGAGAAGGGAGTAAAAAGAGAGGAGAGAGTTTGTTTTGAGAAATAACAGCTGAGAACTTCTGAAACTCAGGGAAGAAACTGAATATGTAAGTTAATGAAGCTAAGGAGAATGCTGGGTTATCTCAATACAAAAAGACTTTCTTCAAGAAACACTATATTAAAATTATCTAAAGTCAATGACAAAGACATTATTTTTTCTATTTTTTTATTTTTTGCTTTTTAATTTTTACAGTGTTGTTTTTGTTTCTGCCATACAACAACACAAATCAGTCATACTTATACATATACACCCTCCATCTTGAGCCTTTCTGCTTTCTCCCCATCCCATCCTTCTAAGTCATCACAGAGTGCCAGACTGGGCTTCCTGTGTTATACAGTAATTTCTCCCCAACTATTCACTTTATACATGATGGTGTATATATATTGATGCTACTTTCTCCATTCACCCTACTCACTCTCTCCCCTACTGTATCAACAAGTCCATTCTCTACATCTGCATCTCTATCCTTTCCCTGCAAATAGATTCATCAATCCTATTTTTCTTGATTTCATATATGCATTGATATACTATATTTGTTTTTCTTGTTCTGACTTATTTCACTCCATATAACACATTCTAGGCTCATCCACCTCACTAGAACTGACTCAAGTTAATTCTTTTTTATGGCTGAGTAATAGTCCATTGTATATTTGTGGAAATGTGACCTGATACAGCTATTATTTAGAACAGTATGGAGATTCTTTAAAAAAAAAAAAAACTAGAAATAAATATACCATATGACCTGGCAACACCACCACTGGACATATACCCTAAGAAACCCATAATTGAAAAGTACACATGTACCTCAATGTTCATTGCAGCATTATTTACAATAGCCAGGATATGGAAGCAACCTAGATGTCCAACAACAGATGAATGGACAAAGACATAATTTTAAAGACAGGGGAAAGGATGGTAACCTACAAAAGAACCCAATTAGGCTCTTAGCTGACTTCTCAGCAGAAACTGTACAGTCCAGGAGGATGTGGAATGATAGTCTCAAAATGAAGTGAAGTGAAGTGAAGTGAAGTGAAGTGAAGTGGCTCAGTTGTGTCTGACTCTTTGCAACCCCATGGACTGTACCTTACAAGGCTCCTCTGTCCATGGAATTTTCCAGGCAAGAGTACTGGAGTCCACTGGACATATACCCTAAGAAACCCATAATTGAAAAGTACACATGTACCTCAATGTTCATTGCAGCATTATTTACAATAGCCAGGATATGGAAGCAACCTAGATGTCCAACAACAGATGAATGGACAAAGACATAATTTTAAAGACAGGGGAAAGGATGGTAACCTACAAAAGAACCCAATTAGGCTCTTAGCTGACTTCTCAGCAGAAACTGTACAGTCCAGGAGGATGTGGAATGATAGTCTCAAAATGAAGTGAAGTGAAGTGAAGTGAAGTGAAGTGAAGTGGCTCAGTTGTGTCTGACTCTTTGCAACCCCATGGACTGTACCTTACAAGGCTCCTCTGTCCATGGAATTTTCCAGGCAAGAGTACTGGAGTGGGTTGTCATTTCCTTCTCCAGGGGTTCTTCCCAACCCAGGGATCAAACCCGGGTCTCCCACATTGCAGGCAGACACTTTACCGTCTGAGTCACCAAGAAAGCCTAAACCACTGAAAGGTAAAAATCTTTCACCCTAGAATACTCTATTTAGCAAAGTTGTTCTTCAAATGTAAAGGAGAAATAAACGTTTTCATAGATAAATAAAAGCTGAAAGAATTTTATTTTCTGTCAAACATCAACATGAATCAGCCATAGGTGTACATGTGTTCCCATCCCCTTGAACCTCCCACCCATCTCCCTCCCCATTCCACCAAACAAAATTCTGTAAAGCAGTTATCCTTCAATTTAAAAATAAATAAAATTTTTAAAGAAGCTTAAAGAGTTTGTCATAACTAGATTTGCCTTACAAGAAATGTTGAGAGTTGGTCCAAAGATTGTGGAGGAATAGGAGGGGGAGACCACTTTCTCCCCCACAAATACGTGAAAAGATCATCTGCATGTGGAACAACTTCCACAAAACAAATTCTGAATGCTGGCAGAGGATTCCAGATACCCAGAAAGACAAACTAATCTCTTTGAAATGAAATAAGACAAAGGATAAAGATGTAAAGAGAGACAAAGGATTTAGAGACGGACCCATCCTGGGAAGAGAGTAGTGAAGGAGAAGTTTCCATACAGTAGCAAATCCTTTCACAGGTGGAGTCAGTGGGGAACTTTGGGGCAGCATAACAACAACAACAACAAATCACCGTAGAATTCATGCCAAATGGCAATTACCAGTGGAGAAGCAGCTCATATGCTCATGTCTGCCCACAGTGAGTGGGGGCTGGGTGCAGAGGCATGGGCTGCATCATTGGTCCTTAGGGTAAGGACTGATACTGAATATCCTGAGGATACAATGAGGGGAGTAACATGACACAGCAACCCAAACCTTCAAGGCCAGAGAGACAAAGAAAAACAAAGGACCTTTCCCCCAGGAAGGCTCTGATACCACAGTGTGTCTCCTGGCACACTCACAAAACAAAGGGTTGTGCCCTAGCAAATACCAAAGGAGAGCAAGCTGGCTGCCATTTACAGCCCTCTCTGGGTGCAGAGAGGCAGGTGCTCAAAAGAGGGGGAAGGTAAGGGGCTGCTGCAATCTCAACCCCAGAGACCACATCTCCTGCCAAGCTGTGAGCAGAGGGCCAGTTGCTAACCATGTCTTCCTGGGATCCTGAGCAGTTCATATCTGCCAGAAGTGTCAGAGCCCAAGACAGCTCCCCTGAGGAGATATATGGCCCACCTGGGACTGTGTGCTTATGGTGCACCTGGGAGCTTGAGTGGCTTGGACATGGGAAGTGCACAAGATGCACAGCTCACCTGGGACTGTGCCCTCGAGGAGAGAGTGTGAGCAGCTTGAGCCTGGGAAGTACATGATATGCACAGCCCGCCTGGGGCTGGGCCCTCGTGGAGCACCCAGGAGCCTGAGTGGCTTCGACATGGAAAGTTCACTCTGCCTAGGGCTGTAGCAACCAAGTGTGGTCCATCCACATGCCATGAGTGCTCCCCACACATGCCAGTGGTGTTTGTTTGCAGTATCCCTCCCTCTGCATAGCACAACTGAGCAAGTGGGCCTGCATAAATGGACACTTTCATCCCCTCATGTCAAGGTGGAGATTAGACACTGAAGACACTAACAAGAAGAAGAGGCCAGCCCAAGCAAAGAAAAGAAGGAGAACTGCCCCAAAAGTGGCAGGTGCATCAGATTAAAATCCTGCAGTTAAGCTGAGACTGTGCACTTGAGGGTCAACTATAGACTTTGAAAACAAGTACAAGCCAGAACATGGGATTATCTGACACTGAACTAACTGCACAATATATATACATATATATATATATATATATATATATATTTAGTTTTTGTGTTCAATTTTGTTTTGCTTTGTCTGTATGGTACTTTTGAGAGTCTAATATCTATTCTAGGTTTTAGTTTTTACATTTTGACATTCGTTATTAATTTTGTACCTTTAAGATTATAACTTTTAGTATCCATTTTCACATAGGGATTTGATTACTGGCTCAGTTACTTACTTCCCTTTTGACACTCCCTTTTCTCCTCCTGATCACCTCTATCTCCCTCTTCCTACTTATATTTTCTATATAACTCTGTGAATCTCTTTGTGTGTTTCTGACTGTGGAGAGTTGTTTCACAATTAACCTAGAGTTTTTGCCTTCAGTTCTGTGTGGATGGAGAAATCTTGAGGTTAATGTCAGAGGGAGACCCAAACCTAGAGGCAGGAGCCTCAACTCCAGAACTTTGAACCATCAAAGAACGCCAGACCCCAGGGAACATTAATAGATGAGAACCCATACATTGAGACCAAGTTCCACCCAAAAGCCAGCAGGCTCCAGCAAAAGACACCCCACACTAATCCTCCAGAAAAACAGGAACACAAACCTGAACATTAAAAGACAAATTGCCCAAAGCCATACCAAACCCAAAGACTGCTCAAGACTCACTACTGGACATTGCATTGACCTCCAGAGAGATGAGATCCAGCTCCATCCACCAGAACACAGACACAAGTTGCCCCAACCAAAAAAACCTTCACAAATAACTGGTCCAAACTGTACCTGCAGCAAGCAGACTCCACTGTTAAGAGGAACTACAACTCTCCAACCTGCACAAAGGAGACAATGAACACAGTAGACTGCTGCTGCTGCTAAGTCACTTCAGTCGTGTCTGACTCTGTGTGACCCCATAGACGGCATCCCACCAGGCTCCCCCATCCCTGGGATTCTCCAGGCAAGAATACTGGAGTGGGTTGCCATTTCCTTCTCCAGTGCATGAAAGAGAAAAGTGAAAGTGAAGTCGCTCAGTCTGTCCGACTGTTAGCGACCCCATGGACTGCAGCCCACCAGGCTACTCCGTCCACTGGATTTTCCAGGCAAGAGTACTGGGGTGGGGTGCCATTGCCTTACCCGACAGTAGACTAAAAAATAATTAAAAGTCAGAGAGATATCCATCAGGTGAAGTATCATGATGAAAAACCACCAAACAAAGCAAAAGAGGAGGTGATAAGGGAGTCTACCCAAAAAAAGAATTGAGAATAATGATATCAAAGATGATCCAAAATCTTTGGAAAACAAAATGGAGTTACAGGCAAGTAGACTAGAGACATGGATTGAGAAGAAACAAGAAATGTTTAACAAGGACCAAGAAGAAATAAACAATGGTCAATCAATAATGAACAATGCAATAAAGGAGATTAAAAACACTTTAGAGGGAACAAGCAGTAGAGTAACTGAGGCAGAAGAAAGCATAAGTGTGTTGTAAGATAGAATGATGAAAATAAGTGAGTCAGAGTGGGGAAAAAAATAAAAAGAAATGAGGACAGTCTTAGAGATCTGGGACAATGTTAAATGCTCCAATATTTGAATCATAGGTGTCCCAGAAGAAGAAAAAAGGAAAAGGCATGAAAATATTTGAAGATATAATAGTTGCAAACTTTCCTAAAATGGGGAAAGAAATATCCACTGGGGTCCAAGAAGCCCAGAAGAGTCTTACAGGATAAGCCCAAAGAGAAACATGGCAAGACACATACTAATCAATGAAGGAAAATTAAACACAAAGAACAAATATTATAAGCTGCAAGGGAAAAGCAACAAACAACATATAAGGGGATCTTCATAAGGATAACAGCTGATCTTTCATAGAAACTCTGCAGGCCAGAAGGGAATGGCAAGATATGCTTAAAATGACGAAAGAGAAAAACATACAACCAAGATCACTCTACCCAGCAAGGATCTCATTCAGATTCAAAGGAGAAATCAAAAGCTTTACAGACAAGCAAAAGCTGAGAGAATTCAGCACCACCAAACCCACTCTTCAACAAATGCTAAAGGATCTTCTCTAGACAGGAAACACAGAAAAGGTTTATAAAAACGAATCCAAAACAGTAAAGTAAATAGTAATGGGATCATACTTTTCAATAATTACCTTAAATGTAAACAGGCTAAATGCTCCAACCAAAAGACAACGACTGCCTGAATGGATACAAGACTCCTATATACACTGTCTATAGGAGACCCACCTCAAACCTAAGGACACATACAGACTGAAAGTGAAGTGCTGGAAAAAGATATTTCATGCAAATGGAGACCAAAAGAAAGTGGGATGGCAATACTTCAGTTCAGTTCAGTTCAGTTCAGTCACTCAGTCATGTCCGACTCTTTGTGAGCCCATGAATCGCAGCATGCCAGGTCTCCCTGTCCGTCACCATCTCCCGGAGTGCACTCAGACTCACATCCATCGAGTCCACGATGCCATCCAGCCATCTCATCCTCGGTCGTCCCCTTCTCCTCCTGCCCCCAATCCCTCCCAGCATCAGAGTCTTTTCCAATGAGTTAACTCTTTGCATGAGGTGGCCAAAGTACTGGAGTTTCAGCTTTAGCATCATTCCCTCCAAAGAAATCCCAGGGCTGATCTCCTTCAGAATGAACTAGTTGGATCTCCTTGCAGGCCAAGGGACTCTCAAGAGTCTTCTCCAACACCACAGTTCAAAAGCATCAATTCTTCGGCACTAAGCTTTCTTCACAGTCCAACTCTCACATCCATACAGGACCACTGGAAAAACCATAGCCCCGACTAGACTTACATAAGGTAAAATAGTCTTTAAAATAAAGCTCTTATAAGAGGCTAAAAAGGATAGTACATAAAGACCAAGGAATCAGTCCAAGAAGAAGATATAACAATTATAAATATATATGCACCCAACATAGGAACACCACAATATATAAAGGCAAATGCTAACAACTGTTAAAGGGGAAATTGACAGTAACACAATAATAGTGGGGGACTTTAATACCCTACTGACACCAATGGACAGATCATCCAGACAGAAAATTAAGAAGGAAAAACAAGCTTTAAATGATACATTNATAAATATATATGCACCCAACATAGGAACACCACAATATATAAAGGCAAATGCTAACAACTGTTAAAGGGGAAATTGACAGTAACACAATAATAGTGGGGGACTTTAATACCCTACTGACACCAATGGACAGATCATCCAGACAGAAAATTAAGAAGGAAAAACAAGCTTTAAATGATACATTGTATCAGTAAGATCTAATTGATATCTATGTGGTATTCCACCCAAAAACAATGTATTTCACCTTTTTTCTCAAGTGCACATGGAACATTCTCCAAGATAGATCACATCCTGGGCCACAAATCTAGCCTTGGTAAATTTTTAAAAATTGATATTGTTTCAAGCATTTTTTCTGATCACAATGCTATAAGATTAGATATCAACCACATTTTTTAAAAAAACTATAAAAAACACAAAGATATAGAGGCTAAACAACATGCTTTTGAATAACCAAAAGAAAACTGAAGAAATAAAATATTCAAAATATGCATAGAAACAATTACAATGAAAACATGACTACCCAAAACCTATGGGATTCAGTAAAAGCAGTGCCAAGAGGGAATTTCATAGCAATATAAGTCTACCTCAAGAAACAAGAGAAATGTCAAGTAAACAACCTAATTTCACACCTAAAACAAATAGAGAAGACCAAAAAAGCCTTCAGTGTTAGTAGAAGCAAAGAAATCATAAAAATCAGAGCAGAAAAAAATGAAAAGGAAATGAAGAAGTTATTGCAAAGGTCAACAAAACTAAAAGCTGATTCTTTGAGAAAATAAACAAAATAGACAAACCATTAGCCAAACCCATCAAGAAAAAAAGGGAGAAGACTCCAATCAATAAAATTACAAATGAAAATGGAGAAATTACAACCTACATCCCCAAAATACAAATGGCTACTATGAGCAACTATCAGTTCAGTCGCTCAGTCCTGTCCGACTCTTTGCGACCCCATGAATCGCAGCACGCCAGGCCTCCCTGTCCATCACCATCTCCCGGAGTCCACTCAGACTCACGTCCATCNAATGGCAACCCACTCCAGTAGTCTTGCCTGGAGAATTCCATGGACAGAGGAGCCTGGTGGGCTACAGTCCTGGTGGGTCACAAAGAGTCGGACACGACTGAGTGACTAACTTTCACTTTCATAGCTTTAAAAAGCTCAGGCCTCCCAAGGGCATTTTGGAGGTTCACTGCAGCAAGGGCTCTCTCTTTGTGTGCTGTGATGATAATTTTGGCAAAGGAAGAGCGTGTTCCAGTTTTAGAATCCCTGGAGACTCTTCTGTCTTTCTTGATTCAACTCTTACAGCTTGGACTGCTTTGGCTTAAAAGAAAATTACAAAAGTCAAGCATCACTGAGTTGACCTTAAAGGAATAAACAATCTGAAGATCACAGTGTAGTCCTCGTATTAAGCTCATTTTTGTTTGCTTTTGGTGGTTTTTGGCCAACTATGCCAAGGCATTCCAGTACTTAGGTCTTCATAAAGCTGTTCCTTTCCTCCACTTGTGTTAATACAGATATTAAGTCTACTAGTATCTACTTAGCATAAACAAGAAGATAAAAATGATTCCTATGATTGAAATGTTTGTTATTTAGCATTAAGCATCTTCCTGCTCCCATGCATTTTGCATTTTAATCCACTTGGTGCTTGGTTTGGGGATTGTTAGATTAGTTTTAATCCCCTGTCTAATAGTGGAGTAGTGGTGAGATTTATTACACAGACGGGGTTTGGTTCTTGGATTTAAGAGGGCTCACGTGCACTCTTCATGCATATTAAATTTGGGAAACCACTGGTTCAGTATAAAAGGTTGGGGAGACAGCCTTTATCTTAGAATGATTCTCTTTAGGCACACAAAGTGCAGACGGCATTTATTGTATTAATGAAAAGAAAATTGATTACAAGTGTTTCTCTCTTTTGGGGTCAGACTAATGTTCTCAGAATATATTTTTTCCCATTTGAAATGTATTCTACTATCATTTCAAAGCATTTCTAGATGTTTTCTTTATTTCTTGGGAGGCCACCTCCAGGAGAAAGATAAATAGCTTATTATGTAATGGATTCTTCCCAAGAAAAATGGAAAAGTTTGAGTACTATCCAACCAGGGAATAAATATTTTCAGAAATCACAGAAAAATAGGAGAGCTCACTAATCCTTGAGAGCCTAATTGTTGCCATTTTCTCCAAACTAA
>SJYX01018756.1:24465-44386 GCA_006410675.1 Oreotragus oreotragus | reverse complement strand
AATGAAAAGGACATCTTTTTTGGGTGTTAGTTCTACAAGGTCTTGTAGGTCTTCATAAAACCGTTCAACTTCAGCTTCTTCAGCATTACTGGTTGGGGCATAGACTTGGATAACTGTGATATTGAATGGTTTGCCTTGGAAATGAACAGAGATCATTCTGTCGTTTTTGAGATTGCATCCAAGTACTGCATTTCGGACTCTTTTGTTGACCATGATGGCTACTCCATTTCTTCTGAGGGAATCCTGCCCGCAGTAGTAGATATAATGGTCATCTGAGTTAAATTCACCCATTCCAGTCCATTTTAGTTCGCTGATTCCTAGAATGTCGACGTTCACCCTTGCCATCTCTTGTTTGACCACTTCCAATTTGCCTTGATTCATGGACCTGACATTCCAGGTTCCTATGCAATACTGTTCTTTACAGCATCGGATCTTGCTTCTATCACCAGTCACATGCACAACTGGGTATTGTGGACAACTTGAAAGAAATGGACAAATTCTTAGAAGAGTATAACCTTCTGAGAGAGTCAATTCCTAGGCAGGTTGATAAGAAGTCTGAGGTCCCCAAGGAGGAGAAAGGGGTCTGGAATTCTCAAGGAGGAGGAAAGAACAAACTTTTTAATTTAAATTTTATATTTTATTTAACTGAATATAGCCAAATGTTATAATTTCAACATAAAATAAATATAATAATTTTTAAATGATTCATTTTTATAAAGATACAATTCATATGCTATAAACTTACCATTTTCATATATATAATTTAGTAGTTTTGAGCATATTCACAGAGTTGTGTAATCACTAACCCTATCTAATTCTAGAACATATTAATCTGTTATCTTAAAATGTACATTATTGGAGTAAGTCTGGTAAGATCTTTCTATTGTTATTTGATTCATTTTTATAAAGATACAATTCATATGCTATAAACTTACCATTTTCATATATATAATTTAGTAGTTTTGAGCATATTCACAGAGTTGTGTAATCACTAACCCTATCTAATTCTAGAACATATTAATCTGTTATCTTAAAATGTACATTATTGGAGTAAGTCTGGTAAGATCTTTCTATTGTTATTTCTAATCCTGTCATCTTAAAATGTAAATTGTGGGAGTGGGTCTAGTAAGATCTTTACAATCTTGAGACACTCTTTTGATTTATTGCAATAGCCAATTTAAAAAGTATATAGCTCCCTTGCTAAGACTAGTGAGTGGGGCATTCTCCATACCCCTTCTGATGTCTATGTCAGAAGCTTTTTCTGTTCCTTTTTATACTTTAATAAGACCGTGAGACACTAAAGCTCTTGAGGGATCAAGACTGGTTCCTGGTTCCAAAGGTAAATCTTCTTCTTCAGAGATCACAAATTTGACACCATTCACTGTAAGCTATCACTTCCAAAACTGAACCAGGAATATATACCATATTAAGACATTGAAGGATAAAAACCATATGATTATCTCAATAGATGTAGAGAAAGCCTTTGACAAAATTCAACATTCNGTTCCAAAGGTAAATCTTCTTCTTCAGAGATCACAAATTTGACACCATTCACTGTAAGCTATCACTTCCAAAACTGAACCAGGAATATATACCATATTAAGACATTGAAGGATAAAAACCATATGATTATCTCAATAGATGTAGAGAAAGCCTTTGACAAAATTCAACATTCATTTATGATGAAAACTTTCCAGAAAGGAGGAATGGAAGAAATACCTCAACATAATAAAAGTCATATACAGCAAACTCACAGCAAACATTATCTTCAATGGCAAAAAACTGAAGGCATTTCCTCTAAGATCAAGAACAATACAAGGGTGCCCACTCTCTCCACTATTATTCAACATAGTTTTGGAAGTCCTAGCCAGAGAACAAAAATAAAATAAAATAAAAGCAATCCAGACTGGAAAAGAAGAAGTAAAACTTTCAAGGTTTGCAGATGACATGATTCTCTACATAGAAAACCCTAAATTGCCACCAGAAAGCTACTAGAGCTAATCAATGAATATAGTAAAATTGCAGGATATAAAATTAATACACATAAATGCCTTGCATTCCTATTCACTAACAATGAAAAGTCAGAAAGAGAAATTAAGGAAACAATTCCATTCACAGTTGCAATGAAAAGAATAAAATATTCAGGAACAAAGTTACCTAAAGAAATAAAAGACCTATATATAGAAAACTTTAAAAACACAGATGAAAGAAACCAAAGCCCACACAAATAGATGAAAAAATATACCATGTTCGTGGATTGGAAGAATCAATATAGTGAAAATGAGTATAATACCCAAAGCAATCTATAGATTGAACACAATCCCTATCAAACTACCAATGGTATTCTTCACCAAACTAGAACAAATAATTTCATAATTTGTATGGAAACACAAAAGACCCCAAATAGCCAAAGCAATCATGAGAAAGAAGAATGGAACTGGAGGAATCAACCTGCCTGACTTCAGACTATACTATAAATCTACAGTCATCAATACAGTATGATACTGGCGCAAAGAGATATAGATCAATGGAACAGAATAGAAAGTCTAGAGATAAATCCAAGTACCTATGGACACATTATCTTTGAAAAAGGAGGCAAAAATATACAATGGAGAAAACGCAGTCTCTTCAATGAGTCATGCTGGGAAAACTGGTCAACTATGTGTAAAAAAATGAAAGTAGAGCACTTTCTAACACCATATGCAAAAATAAACTCAAAATGAATTAAATACCTAAATGTAAGATCAGAAACTATGAAACTCTTAGAGGAAAACATAGGCAAAACACTCTCTGACATAAATCACAGCAAGAACTTCTATGACCCACTTTCCAGAATATTGGAAATAAAAACAAAAATAAATGTCACCTAGTTAAACTTAAAAATGAAGAAAGGTGAAAAGACAGCCCTCAGAATGGGAGAAATGATAACAAATGAAGCAACTGACAATTAATCTCCAAAACATGCAAGTAGCTCTTGCAGCTCAATACTAGAAAAATGAACAACTCACTCAAAAAGTGAACAAAAGACATAAACAGATATTTCTCCCAAGACATACAGATGGCTAATAAACATGAAAAGATGCTCAACATCACTCATTATTGAAGAAATGCAAATCAAAATCACAATGAGGTACCATTTCATGCTGGTCAGGATGGCTATAATCAAAAAGTCTACAAAAAATGCTTTCCTGGAGAATCTCATGGACAGAGGACCCTGGTGGGCTACAGTCCACAGGGTCGCAAAGAGTCAGATATGACAGAAGCAACTTAGCACACAGCACACACAGCAGGGCCATGTGAGGTGGTGTGTTTTGGATGTCTGTTGATGACTGGGTTTGTGTTCTTGACTTGATTGTCATTTCAGTGAGGCATCCTGCACTGGGTGTTGCAGGCAATTAGGTGGTTCCAGGAACTGGACACAAGTGGAGGCCTCTATGGGAGTTCACAGTGATTAATCCTCCCTGAGGTCAAGAGTTCTCTGGTGGTATAGTGTCCTGGACTCAGTGCTCCTACTCCTGAGGTTCAGGCTGGACATCTGTTCAGGGAACCAAGACCACACAAGCTGTTTGTTATGGCAATAAAAGGGATTAAAACAAACAAGGAAAAAAGAAGAAGCAGTAAAATCCAAACCCCAGACAAATAGTAAAAGACAAATCAGACAAAAATAAAAACAAAGGGACATACACATGCACAGGCACATACATACACACACACATACTCACAAATGAAACCAAAGCAGATCAAAGAAAACAAAGTAGAAGAGAGCAAAGGACACCAAAAATGACATCAACCAATTAAAACAAAACTAACTAAAACACAAAGCAGAAAACAAAATTACAGCAGAGTGCCCACTGATGAATAAAGCAAAGCAAACAAAACAAGCAAATAAACATGATGAAAAACTGAAAAAATAGAAAAGCAAAGCTAAATAGAAATATATTTAAAAGATCTATAAGCATTAACAAAAAACTAAAACAAGAAAATAAAAAACACAGAACTACAGAAAGCCAAATAGAAGTAGAAATATAGAAAAGTGATAAAAAGTGTGATTTTAAAAATTCCCAAAAGCCTAAACAGAGATAGTAATAAAAACAACAACCACAGCAACAGAGAAAAAAGAAGAAAATCTAGAACTACAGAACAAGTCAAAATGTAAGAATATAATAAATATTTTTCTCAGATCTTAGCTGTCACCATCCTTTTCCCCACTGTGTGCCATAGCCCACCTTTACCTCCCTAGGATGCCCTCCAGTACTGAGGAGGGCTGGTCTCTGGACCTGCTGTAGAAACAGTTCCAACTCTAATCTGGTCATACTCCTCCAAGTGCTTGCCTCCAATGTCCACAGCTTCCAATTCTAGATCATTTTATTTTGTGGGAACACTTACTGTCTGCTTATATATTCCATAGACAGAGTCTACCTAGTTGATCCTGTGGATTTAATCTGCAGCTTATACAGCTGGTGGAAAGGTTTTTGATCCTCTTCTGTAATCTCTCCACCTGTGAATCTCAATTTGTCTTTTATCTCCACCTCTGCATGTGGGTCATACATAGGATTTTTCTCCTGAGGCTGCCATGGAGGACTTGAGTCTGCCCCAGTGAGGACCAGGTGTGGAGGTGGTGTAGCTGCTTGGATCATGGGGACTCCAGTAGCACCAGTTGCTCAAGAAAGCCAGTAACTACAGGTGCAGGAGTTACAGCACTATTAGTATAGTTTTCTAGGCTCTGGCAGCTCTGCCCCAGGTTGGTGGTGGTTTAGTCACTAAGTCATGTCTGACTCTTCTGACCCCCATGGAATGTAGCTTGCCAGGCTCCTCTGTCCATGGAATTCTCCAGGTAAGTGTACTGGAAGGGGTTGCCATTTCCTTCTCCAGGGGATCTTCCCAACCCAGGAATTGAACCCAGGTCTCATGTATGGCAGGCAGATTCTCTAACAACTGAGCTATGAGGGAACCCCCTGCCCCAGTTTGGACTAAGCATATAAGTGTTGTGGCTGCTTGGATCATCAGGACACCGGCAGTGCCAGGTGCACAGGGAAGCCAATAGCCACTGGTGCAGGAGATACGGAGCTATTAGGATTTTTTTCTAGCCTCTAGCAGCTGTCACTCAAAAGGCCTCTCTGACTGGTCCTTCTCTATTGCTTGGAACAGCAGGCATTCATAGGGCCACCCTCGCTGGGGTCTTTTTCTATTGGTCAACTGCTGACACCAGCATTTGGAGAGAGAGAGGTTACTGTGATGGCTCCACCCCATATATGACTAAAGCAGTAGTGTCCTGCCTCCATGACTGCCTTGCTTTTCTCCAAAGGCATTCTCTGCCATGGATTTCCTCCTTCCTGTCCCCGTAGGCCATCTCCCTACAGTCAATAGCAGTCCTTGTGTCCTCGCTCTGGAATTTCTATCCAAACCCCATGCTTCAGCTCCCATCTGTTGTGCATTCCATTGGGTTTGTGTCCCTGTCTGGGATACATGCACTTGCAGCATGGATTGTCTATGTGGTTCTTACTCCATTAAGAGTGTCACAGGTCAGCTGTTTCACTTTCTAACAGCCTCAAATGCTTCCCTTCTGTTCCAAACGATTGTCCCAGATGCGGAGCTGTCACCCTTGGGCAAGATCCAGTCCTGCTCACTCTTCTCCTCTTTCCCCTTCCTTCCTTTGTCTTATCAAGTCTTGCATAAATCTATATATTCCCTTCCAGTTGTCAAAGACTCCTGCCAGTTCTCAGCTGGTTGTCTGCAAGATCTTCTGCATCTGAAGATGTATTCCTGATTTATCCATGGAGAGAGATGTACTCCTCATCCACATACTCCTCTGCCATCTTGTCAGCCTCCACTGTGGGAGACTTTATTACTGCACTATCAACAGATCATTAGACAGAAAATCAATAAGTAAACAAAGGCCTTAATGATACATTTGACCAGAGGGGCTTAACCAGTATTTATACATCATGCCATCCAAAATCAACAAGACAGTCTTCTCATGTGGACATAGAAAATACTCCAAGATGGACCACATGCTGGCACAAAGTGAGCCTTAGTAAATTTAACAAAATTAAAATCATATCAAGCATTTTTTCTGATCACAATGTTATGAAATTAGAAATAAACTACAATAAAAGAACTGTAGGGAAAAAACACAAACACGTGGAGTCCAAACAATATGATATTAAAAACCAATAGATCTCTAAAGAAATCCAAGAGGAAATACACAGAGACAAGTTAAAATGAAAGCAAAACAATCTAAAACCTATGGAATGTAGCAAAAACTGTTCCAAGAGAGTTTATACCAATACAATATTACCACAGGAAACAAGAAAAATCAACCTTCCATGTCAAGCAACGAGGCAAAGAAGAATAAACAAAACCTGAAGTTAGTAGAAGGAAATAAATCATAAAGATCAAAGCAGAAATAAATAAAAGAGAGACAAAACAATAGCAAAGATCAATTAAACTAAAAGCTGGTTCTTTGAAAACATAAACAAAACTGATAAAGCTTTAGATAGACTAATCTAGAAAAAAAGGAAGAGGACTCAAAAAAAATTAGGAATGCAAAAAAGTACTGACACCACAGAAATATGAAAGATCATAAGAGACTATTACAAGCAATTATATGTCAATAAAATGGACAACCTAGAAGAAATAGATAAATTCTTAGAAAGGTACAATTTCCCAAGATTGAACCAGGAAGAAATAGAACATAAGAACAGATGAGTCAAAAGTACCTAAATTGAAACTGTGACTTAAAAACTCCCAACAAACAAAAGTCCAGGACCAGATGGCTTCACATTCTATCAAACATTTAGAAAAGAGTTAACACCTATTCTTCTGAAACACTTCCAAAAAATTCAGAGAAAGGAACACTCCCAAACTCATTCTATGAGGCCACAATCATCCTGATATCAAAACCAGATAAAGATATCACAAAAAAGAAAACTACAGGCCAATAATACTGATTAACATAGATGTAAAAATCCTCAACAAAATACTAGCAATCTCAATCCAACAGTACATTAAAAGAATCATACACCATGATCAAGTGGAATTTATCCCAGGGACCCAAGGACTTTTCAAATATCTGCAAATCAATGTGTTATACACCATATCAACAAATTTAATAATAAAACCATATGATCAACTCAGATGCAAAAAGAAAAGAAGGCTGTTGACAAAATTCAACACCCATTCATGAAAAAACTTTCCAGAAAGTGGGGATAGAGGAAACATAACTCAACATAATAAAGGCCATATAAAACAATCTTATAGCTAACATCATACTCAACAGTGAGAAGCTGAAAGTATTTTCTCTAAGATCAGGAAAAAGACAAGGATGTACACTCTCACCACTTGTATTCAATATAGTTTCGGAAACCCTAGCTACAGCAATCAGCAAAGAAAAAGAACTAAAAAGAATACAAATTGGAAAACAAGTTAAACTTTCACTGTCTGCAGATGACATCATTCTATACATAGAAAATCCTAAAGATACTACCAGAAAACTACTAGAGCTCATCAATGAATTAGGAAAAGATACAGGATCCAAAATTAATACACAGAAATAGATTGCATTTCTATACAGTAACAATGAAAGATCAGAAAAAGAAATTAAGAAACAATCTCATTTACCACCACATCAAAAAGAATAAATACCTAGGAATTAACCTACCTAAAGAGAAAAAAAAAAAAAAACTGTATTCCAAAAACTATATGATGTTGACAAAAGAAATTGAAGAGGACACAAAAAGATGGAAAAATATACCAACACAAACAATAAATGTTGGAGACATGTGGAGAAAAGTGAATCCTTTTACACTGTTGCTGGGGAATGTAAATTGGTACAGCCACTGTGGAAAACAGTATGAAATTCCTCAAAAAAACTAAAAATATAGCTACCATATGATTTAGCAATCCCACTTTTGGGCATATATCCAGAGAAAACCTAATTTGAAAAGATACATGTACCTCAATGTTCTTTGCAGCACTATTTTTACAATAGCCAGGACATGGAAGCAATCTAAATGTTCATCACTAGAGGAATGGATAAAGATGATGTGGTAGACATATAAAATGCAATATTAGTCGTCCATTAAAAACACAATGAAGTAATGCCATTTGTAGCTGCACTGACTGACCTAGAGATTATCTTACTGAGTGAAGTAAGACAGACAGAAAAAGACAAATATCTTACAATATCATTTATATGTGGAATCAAAAATGGGGGGTACAAATGAACTTATTTACAAAACAGAAGTAAAGTCACGGAGGTAGAAGACAAACTTATGGTTACTAGGGGATAAGTGGGGAGAGGTAAATTGGAATATTAGGACTGACATACAGACACTACTATATATAAAATAGATAAATTGGGAGATTCAGATTGACTCAGTTAAGTTCAGTTCAGTTCAGTTGCTCAGTCGTGTCCGACTCCTTGCGACCCCATGAATCACAGCACGCCAGGCCTCTCTGTCCATCACCATCTCCCGGAGTTCACTCNACCTTAGTCGGCAAAGTAATGTCTCTGCTTTTGAATATACTATCCAGGTTGGTCATAACTTTTCTTCCAAGGAGTAAGCGTCTTTTAATTTCATGGCTGCAGTCACCATCTGCAGTGATTTTGGAGCCCCAAAAAATAAAGTCTGACACTGTTTCCACTGTTTCCCCATCTATTTCCCATGAAGTGATGGGACCGGATGCCATGATCTTTGTTTTCTGAATGTTGAGCTTTAAGCCAAGTTTTTCACTCTCCTCCTTCACTTTCATCAAGAGGCTTTTTAGCTCCTCCTCACTTTCTGCCATAAGGGTGGTGTCATCAGCATATCTGAGGTTATTGATGTTTCTCCCGGCAATCTTGATTCCAGCTTGTATTTCTTCCATTCCTGCGTTTCTCATGATGTACTCTGCATATAAGTTAAATAAGCAGGGAGACAATATACAGCCTTGACGCTACTATATATAAAATAGATAACTAAAATAGATAAATATAAAATAGATCACTGCATAGCACAGGGAACACTATCCAATACTCTGTAATGGATTATATGGGGAATATCTTTTTTTAAAAAAGAGTGGATATATGTATAACTGATTCAGTTTGCACTACACCTGAAACTAACACAACACTGTAAATGAATTATATTCAAATAAAAATTTAGAAAACAAAATTTAGAAGATGTAGTACATATATATACTGTAATATTACTCAGCCATTAAATAGAATGAAATAATGCCATTTGCAGCAACATGGATGGACCTGGAGATTATCATACTAAGTGAAATAAGCCAGACAGAAAAAGACAAAGATCACATGATATTGCTTATATGCAGAATCTAAGGAAAATGATACAAAATTAACTTATTTACAAAACAGGAACAAATTCACAGACTTAGAGAATGAATTTAGGGTTACGGGGGGAAGATTGGGGAGAATAGACTGGGAGTTTGGGATTAATAGATGCACACTTTTTTTTTTTTTTTTTTTTTTTCCACACTGCATGACTCATGGGATTTTTANTTACAAAACAGGAACAAATTCACAGACTTAGAGAATGAATTTAGGGTTACGGGGGGAAGATTGGGGAGAATAGACTGGGAGTTTGGGATTAATAGATGCACACTTTTTTTTTTTTTTTTTTTTTTGCCACACTGCATGACTCATGGGATTTTTAGTTCCAGACCAAGGATCAAATCCAGGCCCTCGACAGTGAGTTCAGAGTCCTAACCACTGGACTGCCACAGAATTCCCCAGATTACTATATTTAAAATCAACAATCAAGAAGGATCTACTGTATAACACAGGGAACTCTGCTCAGTATTCTTTAATAACCTAAATGGGAAAAAGAATAGATACATAACTGAATTACTTTGCTGTACACATGAAACTAACACAACATTGTTAATCAACTATGCTCGAATATAGAATAAAAATTTTTTTTAAGTTTTGAAAAGTAAGTTTTATAAAAAGCTAAATTTGGTCAAAGAAAACTCCATTTTTTAAAAGAAAGATTCATTCATTTATTATTTGACTGTGCTGGATCTTCGTTGGTGCACTCAGGCCTTCTCCTGATGAGACAAGTGTGAGCTACTCTCTAACTGCAGCTACTCTCTAACTGTGCAGGCTTTTCATTGCAGTGATTTCTCTTGCTTCTGAAGCACCAGCCCTAGGTGCATGGACTTCAGTAGTCGTGGCCTTTGGGCTCTAGACCACTGGTTCAGTACAGTGGTACACAGGATCAGTTGTCTCGTGGTATGTGGGATCCTCCTCAAGCAGAGACTGAACCCATGTCCTCTGTATTGGCAGGAGATTCTTTGCCACTGAGCTACCAGGGAAGCCCAAAAGATTCATTTGTAATGCATGATTGAATATTGATAATTAATAAGAACTGTGAGGCAGTCATATGGAAAGATGAATTACCAACTGAGCTCTGAGAACATTTTTCTTCCTTTGAAATCTTACATCCTGAGAAAAATAGTCTATACTGGTCCTAGAATGAATTGACAGATTTCTCCAGAAAGAAAAGCCACAGACTTTAATCTTTATTTGTCATGCTTAATTGGATGTATTATCTTTTTTTTTTTATTTGCAGAGACAATGTTTTTCAGTTAATTCTTTCTACAATTCTGAAATGAAAAGGTGGGATTCTGAGGCCTTTCTCAGAATATGGATATGGCAGGCCATGAGCAGTGGGGTTCTGATTATTTCTCCTTATTAGAAGTTTTAAAACCAACTCCTTCCAATGGAAAATCTAATTATCTGAATCAAGGCCATCTCTGCAAGCCAACTGACTTCATTTCTGCCACTAAACTCTGACAGAAAGCAATATCCTGCCTGGGCTTCTTGCTTCAGAAAATAAACTTGAGTGAAACTGACCCTGGAAATCCAAGTTCATTTAAAAAGGAAAAATATTGTGAGTCCATCAAATAAAAAGCCAGACAAACATGGCTATTTGCCTCTAGTGGTACACACTGTATTTGAACATATACCTAGGTTTCTGCTAAGAGGCATCTGCTAGCCAATCTGTGATTGGGAGCAGCTCAGATTCTGTTTGCACAGATGGCCGGGGGCTAATTACATGTTTGATGAACTTGTTAAGACAATGCTTCATGTGTCCTCCCCTGGCTGCAAATTGCCAGGTTACTGGAGAGTTTCCTGTATTAACCATGCCTAATTTGGTCTTGAGAGTTCCTTGTTTGTCTGTCTGTCACAAAGTTTGTGATTATGAATTGCTCATGTTGATTGGGAGTGAAGCTAAATTGCTGATGGTTCCCACATGTAGCAAAGTCATTCTGGAAACCAAAAAAAAAAAAAAAAAAATTACCATGTTGCCTCTGTTACAACATATATGGCATTTCTTTCAAGAAAAAAACTTCAGATTTTAAAGAAGTGTTTGAACTATGTTACAAAATTTCATTACTTAATTCTGGATGTCATGCTAAAAAGCAAATGGCTGCTGTTCAAAATGAGTTATAACTCACATTTTCAAGTAAGTGAATATAAATAAGCAGAAAATAGAGAAAAAGTAACTAATTCTAATAACAATGTGTGAATCAATTACATTTTAACCAATGAATGCTGTAATTTGAACATTTCAGAAATCTCTTTTTGCATTTGTACAAATAATGCCAAAATAACATTCTGCTTATTCTCAGAATTGACAAAATATTCCTCTCTGAAAGTCTCAACTCTTGCCATAATTCACTGTAGTATGGAAATTATTGTATAAAATTATTCCAAAATCTACCTGTGTAGGTTTAGTTTATTATGATCCACACAGCCGAAGATTTTGGCTAGTTAATGAAACAGACGTACATGTTTCATCTGGTGATGGTGGTTTAGTCGCTAATTCGTGTCCAACTCTTGTGACCCCATGGAATGTAGCCTGCAAAGCTCCTGTCCATGGGATTTTCCAGGCAAGAATACTGGAGTGGATTGCAATTTCCTTCTCCAAGGGATCTTCCCGACCAAGGAATCGAACCCAGGTGTCCTGCATTGCAGGCAGATTCTTTACCGACTGAGCTGTGAGGGAAGCCTTTGTTTCATCTACCAAACACCAAAAGGCTTTGACTGTGTGGATCGTAATAAACTATGGAAAGCTCTTAAAGAGATGGGAATATCAGACCACCTTACCTGCCTCCTGAGAAATCTGTATGCGGGTCAAGAAGCAACCAGTTAGAACCAGACATAGAACCAGACAGAATGGTTCTAAACTAGGAAAAAAGTACGACAAGGTTGTATATTGTCACCCTGCTTATTTAACCTATATGCAGAGTGCATCATGTGAAATCCTGGGCTGCATGAATCACAAGCTGAATTCACATTTACTGGAGAATTATAAAAAATTTCAGATATACAGATGATACTACTCTAATGGCAGAAAGTGAAGAGGAAGCTATTCAAGGTCTTTTGTGTCTCCATACAAATTTTAAGATTTTTTCCTTCTGATTCTGTGAAAAATGCTTGTTAATTTGATAGGGGTTGCATTGAATCTGTAGATTGCTTTTGATAGTACAGTCATTTTGACAATATTGATTCTAATAATCCAGGAATACAGTGTATCTTTCCTTCTGTTTGTGTCATCTTTGAGTTCTTTCATCAGTGTCTTACAGTTCTTGTCTCCTTAGTTAAGTTTATTCCTAGATATTTTATTCTTTTTGATACACTGGTAAATGGGATTATTCTGATCTTTCATTGTTAGTGTATGGAAGTGCAACAGATTTCTGTGTGCTTCTTTTGTATACTGAAACTTTACTAAATTCATTAATAAACTCTAGTAGTTTTCTCATGGTCGCTTTAGGGTTTTCTATGTATAGTATCAAGTTATCTGCAAACAGTTACAGTTGAACTTGTTCTTTTCTGATTTGGATTTCTTTCATTTGCTTTTCTTCCCTAACTGTCATGGCTAGGACTTCCAAAACTACGTTGAATACAAGTGGTAAGACTTGACATCCTTGTCTTGTTCCTGATCTTAAAGAAAATGCTTCTAGCTGTGGTTTTGTTGTATATGGCCTTTATTTATCATGAATGGGTATTGAATTTTCTCAACAGTTTTTTCTGCATCTATTTAGATGATCATATGATTTTTGTTATTCTGTTTGGTGATGTGGTATGTCAGGGAACATTTAATCTTAAGGAATCCTATATGCTGTATTCTGTTCCTTATTGGTTCCTGGAAAACAGGAACGAGCAGAGCTTCACGCAGTTCTCAGAACTGAGGTCATGAGGCAGAATGCATACATGGATTCCTTTCAGTAACATTTTACTTTTTTGTAAAATTACTTAGTCATGTTCTTATTTCCAACACATGGATTGTCTTCGGGCTCTGTGATGATTGTTATTCCCCTAATTACTGTTGTTATGGCCCTACGACTATTGTTACTCCCTTAGTTACTGTTGTTATGTGTCTGGTTTCAGTGTTTGTTACTTAACTTTATTTTTTGCCTAAAGCTCCCTTGTATTACAACATATAAGCACACACTGCCATGAATAAAGCACCCTTGTTCCACTAGAGACTTGGGTACCCTGCATCCTTCTTTTCTTTGCCTTCTTTTCATTGACTCCTGTCCCCAGGTTCTGGTCTGTCAAGAAGACCATAACAGTGGTATATTATACTAACTAAGATCATGGTTTACGATCCTTTTAATGTATCATTGCATTCAGATTGCTAGTATTTTGTTGAGGATTTTTGCATCTATGTCAGCATGGTATTGAACTGAAATGATGGAATAAAGATCATGCTATGCTGTAATAAATCAAACTGAAAATAAGCAGAAATGAAACTAAACAATTCAAATATATATTGCAACAACAATGAGAGTTCAGTGATTTATGGAAATTATAAGCACATGTTTTCATTAAAATAGTTTTATTTATTTAGAACATATAGCCACTATTGTGTGCAAAAACTAATTATTAATACCTTGTAATATTAATTATTTAATATTTATGAAAATTCTGTGCATTTGTTACCATTATTACACCCACTAAAAGCAAATGGAGGGGTAGAGAGCTACATAACAAGACCAGTTTATTAATAACATTACTATTAAGTAACATCAGCTATTCTAACCTCTGGAGCATGGCAGACATGTTGTTCTTAAACTCTAAATTACACTACCTCATACTCAAGAATTTGGCTTCATTGTATTGAAATATTTATCTTAGAAGAAATTATTGAGATATTATTGTTCTAGTTTTATTAAGACATTATTGACATATATATATGTTTATGATGTACAATATGATGCAATACATATTGTGAAGTGATTAGCTCAATAAGATTAATTTACACTTTAAGCCTCTTGCATATTTTTTTGATAAAACTTATGGATGTACTCTGTAATGAACTTTCAAGTATTTAATACAGTATCATTAATTATAGCCATTATGCTGTATGTTAGATCTCCAGACTTTACATGTTATAGCTAGATGTTTATAAACTTTGAGCATAAGCCATTTCCCTTATACCACAGCCTTTGAGAATCCCCATTCTACTCTATATTTCTTTGAATTTGGCTGTTTTAACTTCCACATGTAAGTGAGAATGTATAATATTTGTCTTTGCATGCCTGAATCATTTCACTCAGAATATTGCCTTTAAGGTATATACATGTTGTCACAAATGTCAGGGTTTCCTTCCTTTTATGGTTGAATAATGTATGCCTATGCATGTGTGTGTGTACACTTTATAAATATATTTCCATATATTGACTATTATGAATAATGCTACAATAAACATAAGAGTATAAGTGTTTCTTTGAGAGAATGACTGCAATTCTTTTGGATATATACACAGAAGTGGGATTGCTGGATCATAGGGTAGCTATATATTTAATTTTTAAGGAATCTTCATACTGATTTCTATACTGGTAATACCAATTTTCATTCCAACAACATTGCACAAGGGGTCCCTTTTCTCCACAGCTTCATCAATGCTTGTTATTTGCTATTTTTTTGATAGTCATTCTGACAGGCATGTGATGTTATCTCCTTGTTTCCCTGAGTGAGTGAGTGAGTGAAGTCGCTCAGTCGTGTCCGACTCTTTGCGACCCCATGGACTATATAGCCCACCAGACTCCTCCCCCATGGGATTCTCCAAGCAAGCGTACTGGAGTGGGTTGCCATTTCCTTCTCCAGGGGATCTTCCCGACTCAGGGATCGAACCCGGGTCTCCTGCATTCCAGGCAGATGCTTTAACCTCTGAGCCACCAGGGAAGCAGTGGTTAGTGATACTGAGAAAATTTTTGTGTACCTGTTGGCAATCTATATATCTTTGGGAAAATATCTATTTACATTCACTGCCCATATTTATTTTTACTTTTGGCTGCACCACGCGGCATGTAGGATCATAGTTTCCCAGGAATCGAACCTGTGCCCCCTGCATTGGAAGCTTAGAATCTTAACCATTGGGCCACCAATGGTTGGGGAAGTCCCCAACTGCCCATTTTTAATAAGACAATCTGGTGTTTTGTTTTTTTTTTTTCCTTGCTATTTCATTGCGTGATTACCTTATATATTTTGGAAATTAAATGCCTATTGAACAAATGGTTTGAAAACATTTTCTCCCATTCAATGGACTGCCATTAAATTTTCTTGGTGGTTTCCTTCACTAGGCAAAAGCTTTTTAGCTTTATGTAGTCCCATTTGATATTTTTTGGTTTGTTTCTCTGGCTTGAGGAGATTGATCCAAAAAAATATTGTTAGGCAATGTCAAAAATCATATGGTGTATATTATCTTCTATGAGCTTTATGGTTTCAGGTCTTATATTTAAGTCTTCAATCCATTTTGAATTTACTTTTGTATATGGTATAATAATCCTGTTTTATTCCTTTACATGTACCTGTCCAGTTTTCCCAGCACCACTTGTTAAATAAATGGTATGTTCCCTATTGCCTATTCTTGCCATGTTTATCATAGATTAACTGTCCATATAAGTGTGGGTTTATTTCTGTTCTCCCTATTCTATTTTATTGATCTTAGTCTCTTTTTCTGCCAATACCATGCAGTTTTGATTATTATAATTTTGTAATACGTTTTTAAATCAGGAAGTGTGATGCTTTCTTCTTATTTCCCAGGATTGTTTTGGCTATTCAGGGTCTTTTATGTTTCCATACAAAGTTTAAATTATTTGTTCTAGCTCTGTGAAAAATTCCAACTGTATTTTGATAAAGATTAAATTACATCTGTAGCTTACCTGGGTAATATGTTCATGTTAACAATGTCAATTCTTCTAATCCATGAGCATGATATTTATTTTCATCTGATTGTATCATCTTCAATTTTTATCATTAATATATTTTTATTAATATCATGTTTATAAAGGTATTAAGAGTAAGTAGTTTATTTTTTAATATTTATTTGTAATTATTCATTTATTTGGCTACACTGGGTCTCAGTTGCAGCATGCGGGATCTTCTATCTTCATTGTGGCATGTGGGATCTTTTAGTTGTGACATGCAGGATTTTTCAGGGAAGGCAATGGCAAGCCACTCCAGTACTCTTGCCTAGAAAATCCCATGGGTGGAGGAGCCTGGTAGGCTGTAGTCCATGGGGTCACTACAAGTCAGACGCAACTGAGCAACTTCACTTTTCACTTTTCACTTTCATGCATTGGAGAAGGAAATGGCAACTCACTCCAGTGTTCTTGCCTGGAGAATCCCAGGGATGGGGGAGCCTGGTGGGCTGCCGTCTATGGGGTCAAGCAAAGTCAGACACGACTGAAACGACTTAGCAGCAGCAGCAGCAGCATTTTTAGTTGCAGCATGTGGGATCTAGTTCCCTTACCAGAGATCAAACCTGGGCCCTCTGCCTTGGCAGCATGGAGACTTAACCTTTGGACCACCAGGGAAGTTCCTCTCTCATTAATATCTTATAGATTTTCAAATACAAGTTTTTTAACTTCTTGGTTAGATTCATTCCTAGATAGTTTATTCCTTTTAATACAAATGTAACTGAAATTATTTTCTTAATTTCCCTTTCTGATAGTTCATTATTAGTATAAAGAAACATGCAAAGTCAGACACGACTGAAACGACTTAGCAGCAGCAGCAGCAGCATTTTTAGTTGCAGCATGTGGGATCTAGTTCCCTTACCAGAGATCAAACCTGGGCCCTCTGCCTTGGCAGCATGGAGACTTAACCTTTGGACCACCAGGGAAGTTCCTCTCTCATTAATATCTTATAGATTTTCAAATACAAGTTTTTTAACTTCTTGGTTAGATTCATTCCTAGATAGTTTATTCCTTTTAATACAAATGTAACTGAAATTATTTTCTTAATTTCCCTTTCTGATAGTTCATTATTAGTATAAAGAAACATGACAAATTTCTGTATATTAATATTGTATTGTAAAAAATTACTGAATCATTTACTAGTTCTAATAGTTTTTGTTGAGTCTTTAGTGTTTTTTAATATACAGTGTCATGTCATTTGCCAAAAGTGACAAATTTTCTTCCTGCCCAAGCTGGATATATATATTTATTTATTTACTAATTGCTCTGGCTATGACTTCCAATATGTGTTGAATTACAGTGACAATAGGAGGAAATCAGATGATGGGGTAGAAGACAATGGAGTTCACTTCCCCCACATAAATACATCAAAGATACATCTACATATGGAACAATTCTCACAGAAAATTTACTGAAAATTTGCAGAAGAACTCCTATACAGATAAAGCTGCAAGAAAAATCTCCATGTAACAAGTTAGAAAGGAGAAGATGCATCAGGTCAGGGCCTACACACATGGTAGGAGTCTGAAAAGAAGAGAAGATCCATACAGGTGGACCCTCACATGGGGTAGTGGGCAGGTAGAGGCACAATTCAGACATCCTAGACTCGGGATCCTGCACAGAGTAGATAAGCCCCCTTGGGTTCTGGAAGTATCACTAGGACAGGCAGAAAGATTGGAGAAGCTTAGCTACTACTCATATGGAGTGTGTGGGTGCTGTTGCCTACAATTAGGGTGAAGAGAGCCTTGTAGTAGCAGCTGCCACCTCCCCACACTCCCCAATCCAAATAAGTTAAATACCCTGGGCCTGCTAACTCCACCACACAGCTTGGTACTAGATCTGGGAAAAGTATGCCCTGGGAAAAGACATAGTCTAGCTTCACAAAGACAGACTAGACCTAGACCTAGTATGTCATCCAGGTGGTACAGGAAAGGCCACTGTCAGCACACACATAAGGCAGCATCACAGGAGTATACCATAGCATAGCATTGGATATTGCACAGACAGGCCCTGGGAGAGGACTCAGCCTAGCTACAGAGACAGCCTGGGGAGCCTTACAAATGGACTGGTGGGGCAGTGGTGGTGACCATTATCAGTGTACACAGTGGGTGGCACCATAGGAACATACCACAGCTAGCACTAGATCTTAGGCATATAGGCCCTGGGAGAGGACTTGGTCTAGCTATGCAAAGACAGTCCTAGGAAACTAGGGTGTAATTCAGGTAGACGGGAAGGGGAGACAAGAATTATCAGTTCACTCAGGAGCTCACAGCTGTTTGCTTCCCAGTGAGATGCCACAGACTTCACCCACTCCATACTCCAACTTAGCCCTCGATCTGAGACAGACAGATCCTGGAAGCAGACTGTCACAGAGGCAGCCCAGATCTCTTGTGGCAGTGCAGCCATTTCAATTTCTGCAGCCCCAATGCCCCAATCTCCAACCTATTATTCCTCACCACAGCCTTACACCAGATCTGGGACAAACACAACAAAGGGATGCAACCTTATGCTACTTCTCAGTGGAACCATGGACATTTACACAGCAGCATATAAGTCCTCTGTGACTGCATAGGCCACACTTGCTTCACCAATCACCTTTGGGGTAGGACACACATTCAAGTGCAATGGAGCCTGATTGAAACTAAACTTCAGGGATTCTACTCCAACAACTGAGAAGCAGACCCTATTCCTGACAGAACAGTGACAACCACAGAGCATAGAGGAAGCTCCACCTTAGTCTAGCACAGGCTCCAGATACTCCAACAGCAATCACATCCCCTATCAAGAGGACCATGGCCAGCACACCCTGAGGAAAGACGTGGCTGGCATCCATGCCAAAACTACCCTCGCAGCAGAAGCGCTAGACATAAAGAGTCTACACAAGGATGCTCTCACTTAAAACCACCCCTTTAAAACCACAGTAGATAACTTTTGCTCCTAAAGTCAGAGACAGAGAAAATTTACTAAGATGAAAAGTTAGAGGAAATACTCTCAATTAAAACATCAGGAGAAATTCCCTGAAAGAACAAACAAAGAAACAGAGTTCAAGTCTACCAGACCCCTGTTTCAAAAAGGTGATAATAAAAATACTAACTGAATAAAAAAAGATTATCAATAGAAACACTGATTACTGTAACAAGGAACTAGAAACTAGAAAGATACAGTTCAGTTCAGTTCATTTCAGTCGCTCAGTCATGTCTGACTCTTTGTGACCCCATGAATCACAGCATGCCAGGCCTCCCTGTTCATCACCATCTCCCGGAGTTCACTCAGACTCACGTCCATCGAGTCCGTGATGCCATCCAGCCATCTCATTCTCGGTCGTCCCCTTCTCCTCATGCCCCCAATCCCTCCCAGCATCAGAGTCTTTTCCAATGAGTCAACTCTTCTCATGAGGTGACCAAAGTACTGGAGTTTCAGCTTTAGCATCATTCCTTCCAAAGAAATCCCAGGGCTGATCTCCTTCAGAATGGACTGGTTGGAACTCCTTGCAGTCCAAAGGACTCTCAAGAGTCTTCTCCAACATCACAGTTCAAAAGCATCGATTCTTCAGCGCTCAGTCTTCTTCACAGTCCAACTCTCACATCCATACATGACCACAGGAAAAACCATAGCCTTGACTAGGCGGACCTTAGTCGGCAAAGTAATGTCTCTGCTTTTGAATATACTATCCAGGTTGGTCATAACTTTTCTTCCAAGGAGT
>SJYX01018755.1:0-19558 GCA_006410675.1 Oreotragus oreotragus | reverse complement strand
GATTCATGGAGTCACAAAGAGTCGGACACGACTGAGTGACTGAACTGAACTGAACTGATGCTAAAATAAACATTTAAAGAAGAGGAAGAAGCTTAAGGAAAAAAGATTCAAGCTGGGGGACAAATGAAAACAAAGAGGTGAATGGGACTTCCCTGGTGGTCCAGTGGCTAAGACTCTGTGCTCCTAATGCGGGGGCCCTGGGTTCGATCCCTGCCCAAGGAACTAGATCCCACATCTAATGAGTTTTCATGTTGAAAGTAAAACCTAGCTCAGTCAAATAAATGAATAAAAATAAAATACATATTTTTAAAAAACAAAGAGATAAAGAAAAAGAGACCATGACAGAAGAGGACATTTAAAAAACTATTACTGGTGTGCCCACTGCTCAGTCATGTCCGACTCTTTGCAACCCCATGGACTGTAGCCCTGCAGGCTCCTCTGTTCATGGAGTTCTTTAGGCAAGAATACTGAGTGGGTTGTCATTTCCTCCTCCAGGGGATCTTCCTGACCCAAGGATCGAACCCGGGTCTCCTGTGGCTCCTATAGTGGCAGGCAGATTCCTTACTGCTGAGCCACCTAGGAAGCCCAGAAATATTGTTTATTTACTGTGAAACCCAATCTTCCCCATTTTTGCACAATATTTAATATTTGGTAATCAGATCTTAAAATTCTCAGAATTCTCTGCTGTCAAAAAAAAAGTGCTTCTTTCAAATTTAATCCCTGGGCACAGACCTGAGGTTTATATCCTTTCTCCCTCCCAAGCTTCAACTTTCCAGATACGATGATCCAGGAGGAGTTTGTATTTTTAGTNCACAATATTTAATATTTGGTAATCAGATCTTAAAATTCTCAGAATTCTCTGCTGTCAAAAAAAAAGTGCTTCTTTCAAATTTAATCCCTGGGCACAGACCTGAGGTTTATATCCTTTCTCCCTCCCAAGCTTCAACTTTCCAGATACGATGATCCAGGAGGAGTTTGTATTTTTAGTTCTCACTTTTCTCCTGAGCTCAGGGACGGATATTTCCAGCTCTCTCCCCATCATCGCATACTTAACATATTCATAATTCCACCCTGACTACATCCTCCACCTCCCGCTTTTCTCCTGTACCCTCTTGGCTAATCCTCTGAATTTACAGAATCCAAAACCCAGGAGAAGTGAGTGAGTCACGACTCTGAAAGGTTACTGTCTTCTTTCCCTCAGTATTTTCCTTCATCCAGGATCTCCCATTAGTCAGTGTTGACCTTTCCTTCAAATGGTCTTTGTATCCACCTGCACCCTTCCATCCCCTCTGCCAACCCCCCAGATTCAGCTTTTCGACACCTCTTGCCTGAATCCTCTGGTAATCTCCAGGCAGATCTCTACAAACACATCCTGCCCAGTTGCTTAGGGAGCATGCCTGATTCCACAGAAAATTTGCACAGAAAAGTTTGGGGAGGTCATCAAATCAGTGGCAGTAAACAATGTGTGAGCCAGCACAAGCCTCTAGATCCTGAGGCCATGAGGAAAGCAATATAGGATGCCCTTCAAGATAATCATGTAGTCCCTCCCCAAGACTGTCAGCAGGGCCATTCTACTGTATGAAGGGACCAAACAAGGGTGGATGCCCTTACACTCACACTGCACAAGCACAGCTCTGACTAGGGCTTGAAGAAGTGCACAGTCCAGGTTCTACCCTTCCTCCTCCGACCTGGTGGGTCTGATGTTCTGCAACATCAGAACAAGGGAAATATAGGATGTGACCCAAAGTGAAGTGTCCTAGGATTGTTTGGGGGGAATTAGGGAGCCACATTCGATAGAATATGGCTGCTTAGAGGAGGGTCCTGGAGGAGCACAGGGGTAATAGAAGACTTTAAAGTGAACTTAGAGCCTCTCAACATTCTCATTTCATGGATGGGAGAACCACATCCCAAGAGTGCACTGCGATGCTTCCGGAATTGCTCAACCCCAGTCAATTGCTCTTCTTGTTTTAGAGTCCAAGTCATGTCTGACTCCTTTGCGACCCCATAGACTATAGTCTGTCAGGCTCTTCTGTCCATGGATTTCCCAGGCAAGAATACTGGAATGGATTGCCATTTCCTCCTGCAGGGAATCTTCCTGACCCTGGGATCAAAGCTTCATCTGTCTCCTACTTGAGAGGTGTATTCTTTACCTCTTCACAATGCAGGAGATGAGAGTTTGATCCCTGGGTTGGGAAGATTCCTCTGGGGAAGGAAATGGTAATCCACTCCAGTATTCTTCCCTGGAAAGTCCCATGGACTGAGGAGCCTGGTGGGCTACAGTCCATAGGGTCGAAAAAGAGTCAGGCACTACTGAGCAACTAAACAACAATCAATGGGGAGCAGAGCCCAAATGAAACTAAGATGATCTGCCTCCCAAATTAGTGCTCGATTTCTTTATGACTGACACCATGCGTGCGTGCTTAGTCACTCAGTTGTGTCCAATTCTTTGATATCAGCCTCCCCTAAATAGCAAAATACTCCTAATAGGGTAACATTTGAAAAACTATTAAAGCAGCAACATCGTTCACAGCATTCTGCCTTCCACAAGCTCCACTCCTGCCGATCGCAGAGGTGAGACAACTGTCCAAGGGCCACCACGCCTTTAATCTCACGATCCTCAGAGAGTCCCACAGGTATTCTCATGGGAGTAGGAGGGAGGTCTCGTGGATATTTGTGGCCTTGTACACCAAGAAGCCAGAAATGTAACACCCATGTTCCGCTCACCATCTTAGCAAAGGAGACAGTGATGCCTGCAGATCTTTGCATTAACGCTTGTTATGTATGATCACAGAGTTAGGAATGAAGTGGGAAAGGAACACAAAGGAAGGCATGGTTGTCTCTGTCCACAAGGGCAGAAAATATTCACAGAAGTGACACCTGAGCTGGACTTTCCAGGACAAATAGAAGTTATACAGCCAGACAACAGGACAGTATGTATGTGCTGGCCACACGGCAGCATTTTGATTTTGGATCTCGTTCCCGGCTCTTCTGGTCAGATTCACTGGAGAACAGTGCTTGCTATTCTTATCACAAGCTCTAGGAGCATTGTTTCAGTTTGTACAAAAATTCCCAGTCGTCTTAGTCCTCATCTGTTACTTCAAGGAAAGTGTTTATTATCAAGGCAGAGAAAAGAAAGTCTCTGGTTTGGCAACTGTCATATACTAATTCGGCAAATGTACACACTTTTTTCCAGATTCTGCAACGGTTTTCTGTTCTCCTGGCCTGAAATTTTTTTTTCCCTCTTGATTGTCATGAAATCCTAGATCCAACCCAAGCCTCTGTATGACAACTATGTACACTCCACCTAGCCTCTCCACAGCCATGACACCTGACTTCTTGCCAATCCACTTAAATTCTGAAAGCGAAAGTGTTAGTCACTTAGTCGAATCCAACTCTTTCTGACCCCATGAGCTCCACCAGGCTCCTCTGTCCATGGGATTCTCCAGGCAAGAATTCCCTGGGAATGTGCCATTCCCTTCTCCAGGGGATCTTCCCAACCCAGGGATCAAAAATAGGTCTCCCACACTGCAGGCAAATTCTTCACTGTCTGAACTACCAGGGAAGCCCAGTTAGTGGTCTTCAAATTCTGGTCTCTCCCTGCTTCCCTTCCCCTTCTTTTTCTGCATCCTGACTCCACTCCCTAACCCTTCCTCCTCATCTTGACTTTTCTCATATGTCCTTTTCCCTGACTGCATATGGCCTTGGTTGCACTGAGCATCCACAAATTCAGAGTTTTGATAGTATCTCCAAATTTGATCACATTTGTAGACCCAGAAGTACTCTGAAAGGATTGGAAAAAGATGTTTTTCATTCAGCTTTAATATGTGTCTTGTTTCCAGCCTGTGCTCTCTGTTGTGCACAAGGAATTACTATATTTGATATATCTTATAATCCCAGTTATGAATGGCACAATTATTCTGCCGTCTCTGGGGTCGCACAGAGTCGGACACGACTGAAGCGACTTAGCAGCAGCAGCAGCAGCATGGCTCCTGTCAGCCTGGCCCACCCCTCATCCTGCACCACTGACCCTCCCTGGCTCTGCTCCACTCCCACTGGGCTTGCAAATCCTTCAGCTCCACCCTCTTCCCAGCCCTCCCCACCACCCCAGGCTCTCTGTACACAGTCAGAAAAGCTCTTCCAAGGTCTCTTCACTTAAATAACTCTTCTTCCCTTTGACCACAGCTCAAGGCGGCTTGCCCTGCCCTCCCTGACCTGATGAATCCCCTGGTACACGCTCTACAGCACCAGGGGTCTCTGCCTTGTGGCCTCATCACAACTGCAAACTTCCATTTGTTTCTCTCATCACTGGATTAACAGTCTCCTGCACAGAGCATAAGCTCCATGAAGGCAGGGGGCTCACTCGGTTTTCTCCCTGCTGTATTCTCAATGCCCAGCACCAACCAGTTGTTCAATATGCAGGTGGAATCAATCGCTCGATCGATCAAAGAGAGCCAGCATCTGCCTCTAATCTGAGTCCCACACTTGGTCCTCAAGCTCCGCCTCTGTGATTCCATCATGGCCCTTGGCACTTGGCTACCTCCATCCCTCCCCACTTCCCTCCCATCTTCTCTGTCCTTTAAAGCCCATGTCAAATATCCCCTCTGAGAGGATTTTTCTGAGGCCAGCAGCCAAAAAGGATTCCTCTTTTCCCCATTTCCCTTCTGGGAACCTGTTTCTCTCTGCCTAGGATGAAAGCTGGCTTCCCTGATGGCTCAGATGGTAAAGAAACTGCCTGCAATGCAGGAGACCTGGGTTCAATCCCTGGGTCGGGAAGATCCCCTGGAGGAGGGCATGGCAACCCACTCCAGTATTCTTGCCTGGAGAATTCCATGGACAAAAGAGCCTGGTGGGCTACAGTCCATGGAGTCGCAAGAGTCGGCCACGACTAACACACACACAGGATGAGAGCTACACCTTGCCCTCGCGTTAATGGCCTGCTGTTCTCCAGAAGGTAGGGGTTTTTAGACCTATTTCTCTATTACTTCCCTGTCCCAGGGTCTCCATAAATTTTGCTGCGATCGCATCAAAACAGAACAGAATTGAAAACCCTCCTACCAACCCCACCTTGAGCCCAGTCTTTCCCTTCAAGACAGCCCAGATCCAAGGGGTATTAAGGAGCATCAGCTTTGAGAGGAGAAAAAATGCCTGAGAAGTAATTAAACAGAGAGAGCGAGCTTGAAAGCAAAACGTTGGGAAGCCCAGGGCCAGTGTGCTGGCCTCCCTTACAAAGCCTGGCACGGAGTTTGCATTCAATATGCACTGAATGAAGGGCTGAGTGAATGAGAAGTTCACAGCCCTTAAGCTCCTTGGGGCACTCCTGGCAGCAGGGCTGGGCAGAGATGCTAATGGATTCAGAGCCACCAGAGCCAACTCTTCTAGGAAGCACAGAGCAACTGCCTGGGCCAAGAGTATCTCATTCTCATTTTAGAGGCAGAAACACAGGGCCTGAGATGGCAGGAGCCCCAGGGTGACTTCATCATCCCAAGGGTCCTCCACTCAAATCCTAGAACACGGAGGTGCTCGCAGCCTCCTCTGCCCATGTTAAATAACTGGTCTCAGGACTTGCTGGTCACGCTGCCTGTAGTGATGTCCCCGTAATTAGATGTGGCCAACCTTTCCAGCATAGCACCAACCTTCCTCTTAGAGGACACTGTCTCTCTAAGGAGTGTCTGGTGAGGAAGTGGCCCCTGGCTTTATTCAGAGAAGGTTCTTCTCCATCAGAGGTGCCTGGTCTCAACAACAGGAAGCAAAAGAATACCAGACCCCTATCCAGCTCTCAGCAAAAGCAGTGTCCATGGTGGGTCTCTAGAAAATCCACTCCTAGGACACACTGTCACTTAGAGGGAGTAGATGAATGTTTGACAAGCACGTACACACATGTACACACACACATACACACACACACACACACGCACAGAGAGATGGTTTCCATTACTCCTCCTCCTCTTCAGATCACATCCCCCTGGGTGGGGCTGGCAGGAAGGCCAAAGAACCATCTGGATGAAGAATCCAGACCCAGAGCAGAATGCAGAGCCAACCTGCCCACACTCAGGACCCCCAGCACTCACATCCCAGCAGCACCCCAAAGAGCTGCAGCCTCAGCCCAGGCTCATTTCCAGTCCTCACCCCCTACAAGGCTGAGAGTCACCCACTCCCAGCTCCCACCACCAGCCAGCCAGTCTTACTTCTTCACTTTCGGGTACTTCATCTCTGCAATGGCGTTCGTGGCTTCCGTCTGCTTCTCCTTCAAGTGCTGAGGCCACATGTTGTCCACCCAGTCCACCAGGTCTACCTGAAATCCAGCCAGGCCACCATCAGCACGTTCTGGCCCCAGGTGCCCTTAAGTTGGACCCCTTCACTACCTTACCCCTCCTCCTCCTGCTCCCAAATCCCTCCTGCCCTCCCCCCATGGGCAGGCGCAGGCTGGCCTCGAGCAAGGAGAGGAGGGCGAAGGTGACTGGGGAGGGGAACCACAGCTGGGGACCTACCACAGTGGGACGCTTGACCAAGTGCTCCAGCTTGGTGTGGCTGAACTCAAGGCTGATGACGTTGTATAGCTTGTCCCGCTGGGCCTCGGGCGTCTCATAGTACCGTACGAACTGGGACATGCTCATCTCCGTGCCTTTCTGGGTGTTCACGTCCATCACGTCCACCAGCCGCCGGCTACCTGGGGGCAGAATCCACAGGCTGGTGGCTCCAGCCAGCTAGAGCTCCAGATTCTACTTGGAAGGCCCCGCAAAACAAAACCTGCCCCTAACCCAGCATCTAGAATATGCCTCATCATCCTACAACCCTATAGGTATACAACCCTATACCTTGTCTACTCAATGACATCATCCCATCAGTGTTCCTCACTGAATCACTCTCCAATCTTTAAAGGAATCCCTCTTCAATTGATCTGTTTCCCTCCACAACTAACTTACCTAAAAAGCTCAGTTATTGAGCAGCAGAGCTGGGATTTGAAGCCAATTCCATCTAATGCCGGCACCAAGGTTCTTAACCCCCAACGCTGGACCCTGCCCCCTGCAATCTTGATCACATGCTAAGGCTGAAAAATGATCCCCGCCTTCAGAGGCTGGCTCCTTGCCCCATAGATCACAGGAAGCCTTGGAGAAGCGCTTTGGTTTTGAGTCAGGAGTACAAATCCACCAGGGGGCATCCCTGAACTTTGCCGGAAACTCTGGCCAAGCTCTGGACAGTGCCGGCTCCTTCCTTACCAGAGCTCCTGGAACAGGTGGGCTCTGCTCAGCTTTTCTGGAAAGCCCACCTGGCAGAGAACCTGCCGTTAGAGTGGGGAGGAGAAAAGAACAGCCGCCCCCGCCCCCCGCCAAGCTCTCCCCACTTTCTGGCCTGCCTCCAGCCTCCCCCTGCCTCTCCTCCCTCACTTTGCTCAGGGTCCCATCCGCAAAGCCCCCTGGGGAAGGAGATTCACTGGGCAGGTAGGTGATAGGATTCACAGCCCTACGGGCTGGGGCAAGTGGCATTAAAGGCCTGGAGCTAGCTGCCCCATCAGTACAATAGAGTGGTTATGCTGAGGAACTCCCTGGCAGTCCAGTGGTTAAGAATCCACCTTGCAATTGCAAGGGATGCAAGTTCAATCCCTGGTTGGGGAACTAAGATCCCACATGCCAAGGAGCAACTAAGCCCACACAGCAACTACTAAGCCCATGGACAACTAGAGAATCTGTGTGCTGTAAGGAAAGATCCTACATGATGCAATGAAGATCCCCCATTCTGTAACTTGATGCATTAGAGACTCGATGCATTAAAAAAAGATTAAAAATAAATTATATATATATATATATATACATATATATATGGTAGTTAAGCTTCCCTGGTGGCTCAGATGATAAATAATCCGCCTGCTATGTGGGAGACTTGGGTTTGATCCCTGATCCCTGGGTTGGGAAGATCCCTGGAGAAGGGAACAGCTACCCATTCCAATCTTCTGGCCTGGAGAAATCCATGGACAGAGGAGCCTGGTAGGATACAGCCCATGGGATCCCAAAGAGTCGGACATGACTGAGTGACTTTCACTCATTAAGCTAAGACTTTGTGGGTTTGAACCCCAGCTGGCCCTCAGGCCTCTTAGCATCTCAGAGTGGCAGTTTCCCTATCTATAACATGGTAGCCAGCCTACGGTATTGTCATATGATTTAAATGAGCTAATGCCCATGAAAGGCTTCTGAGAAGTGTCTGCGAGTAGGAACTGTTACCTAATTGGCCAATTTCATTTATAATCACAGGGGGAACTACTATATTTAAAACAGACAATCAACAAAGACCTACTGTGTAGCACAAGAAAGTCTGCTTAACATTCTGTAATAACCTAAATGGGAAAAGAATGTGAAGAACAGACACTTGTATATGTATAACTGAATCTCTCTGCTGTACGCCTGAAGCTAATACAACATTTGAATCAGCTACCTGTGCTGGTTCAGTCACTACGTGCTTAGTCATGTCCAGCTCTTTGTGACCCAGTGGACCAGAGCCTTCCAGGATCCTCTGTCCATGGAATGCCATATCCTCCTCCAGGGGGACCTTTCCCACTCAACTGCACTCTAATTAAAAATTAAAAAAAATTTTTTTTAATATATATAATTCCAGGTAGAGAAAGTGAGGTGGTGGGAAATCAGAGTCAGTTAAATCTCTGCCAGTCAGTCTAAAAGGATGACTAATGGAGAGGGGTGAGAGGCCTGAGGGGTAATGAAAATGTTCTAAAATTGACTGTGGTGACGACTGCACAAACTCTGTGGACAGACGACAAACCATTGAATTGTACACTTTTAATAAGTGAATTGCATGGTATGTGAATTATAACTCAGTAAAGATACTATTAAACAAAAAACACTCAGACACTAAATGACCAACAAAGTTGGTTTTTCTACAATTATCTTTTTTCTTCCCAAAGTCTTCTATCCACTTAAAACACACATCATAAAAAATATAGAGACTTCTCTGGTGGTCCAATAGTTAAGAACCCGCCTGCCAACTGCATGGGACGTGAGTTCATTTTCTGGTCCAGGAAGATCCCACAGGCCTGGGAACAACTAAGCCCGTGGACCATGACTACTGAAGTCCGGGTATTCTAGAGCTGGTGTTCTAGAACAAGAGAAGTCACCACAATGAGAAGCCTCAGCACCGACACCAGAGAAAACCAGGGCACAACAACAGAGACCCAGTGTAGCCAAAAACAAATAAGACTTTTTTTTTTTAATATAGGGACTTCCCTTGTGGTCCACTGTTTAGGGGTCTGCTCTTTCCCTGCAGCAGGCCAGGGTTCCATCCCTAGCTGGGGAACTAAGATTCCACAGATGATGGCAACTAAGGGTTCACATGCCGGCAGCCAAAGATTTCGCTTGCAGCAAGGATGCATGCTTGAGATCAGACACAGCCAAATAAATACAGTAATAAATAAACAATAAATAAATGTTTTTAAAATAGTGACTAAAGAAATAAACAAATGTTAAAGAGTGTTATTCTTCCTAATATCCAGCATTGAACCTATTACTTCACATATAAATGACAGCTGAACTGAAAAAATGACCTGAGGGTATCCAGAGGCGGATAAGAGTAACCCTCTTTGCATTGGGCAAGATGCCCCACGCACCCCTCCCTCCCAGCCTAAAAAATATCCAGAAGTATTAAGCAGTCCAGAGCCCTACCTCTACGGACAACCATCACTGAACAAGAAGGATACCCCTGGGAAAGGCCTGCTTTTTACTTTTTTGAGCATTAACCAGGCTTTTGAACTGTGCTGTTGGAGAAGACTCTTGAGAGTCCCTTGGACTGCAAGGAGATCAAACCAGGCAATCCTAAAGGAAATCAGCCCTGACTATTCATTGTAAGGACTGATGCTGAAGCTGAAGCTCTAATACTTTGGCCACCTGGTGCAAAGAACTGACTCATTAGAAAAGACCTTGATGCTAGGAGAGATAGACGGCAGGAGAAGAAAGGGACGACTGAAGATGAGATGGTTGGATGGCATCACTGGCTCAATGGACATGAGTTTGAGCAAGCTCCTAGAGACGGTGAAGGACAGGGACGCCTGGAGTGCTGCAGCCCATGGGATTACGAAGAGTCAGACACGACTGGGTGACTGAACAACAACCAGGCTTCCAGAAGCCCCTCTCCCCAACACAATCCCCAGAGCTTCCTGTGCATCCTCACTCCACTCTGATCCTGCCCAGGTGCAGGTCCCCTGTTGACCACCTCGATCTGCTCCACCCGCAGCGGAAAAGGTAAGTCCGGACTCTGGAGTGGTTAGAACCGCGAGGGGCAGCTAGGGCGGAGGGGCGCTGGAGGGAAGAGGCCAACGGACTGTATCTAGAGCGGTTCTAAGGATAGCGTCCTCAGTGTTCAGGAAACGCCATCTGGCTCCCCCAGGTGTCCTGCCAGCAGCAGCGGGTGGGTGGGAGGAGACAAAGTAGGAATACAGGGAGGAGCAAAGATAGTCAGTTCTTCTGGATGCCGGGGGCTCTACAAACCCCCAGGGAAACATGGGTGTACCAGTAACCGGATTCAATCCCGCTGCGTTCCAGCCCGCAGGCAGGGATGAGGGATGCAGGAACCTCAGAACACGTCCTGGCAAAAGGATACTGAGTGAAGTGACTATAGGCTTAGGAGTCTGACACAGCTGAGGTAAGGGCCAGCTCAAAGCAAGCTGCCGAGGAGGGTAAGTTTTTCTCCATAGATGTATTCCAGACAATAAAGGGCAAAGGAGGATTACTGGTCCAATGGAGGGCCCCAGGGTTCTACTGCACGGGTTGGGGGTGATCCCTGGTTGGGGAACTAAGGTCACGCAAGCCCTACAGCACCACTAAAATAAATAATGTAAAATGACCGAGATAGACGTCAATAGCTGCCAGCGTCAGGAAGAGAGAGGGAGAAGCGAGAACCTAACATGCCCCTCCTGACGGATCTATGAAGTAGTCAGAAAAAAAATGAATGAACTAATTATGAATGAGCGAGACAGGCTCTGAGTCTGATCAAGCATCTATTAATATGGCCAACTAGCAATTTACAGAAGTTCCTCTGTCCATGGGGATTCTCCAGGCCAGAATACTGGAGTGGGTTGCCATGTCCTCCTCCAGGAGATCTTCCCAATCCACCGATCCAACCCAGGTCTCCCCAATTGTGGGCGGATTCTGTATCCTCTGAGCCACCAGGGAAGCCCAAGAACACTGGAGTGGGTAGCTTATCCCTTCTCCAGGGGATCTTCCCGACCAGGAACGGAAACGGGGTCTGCTGCATTGCAGGTGGATTCTTTACCAGCTGAGTTACCAGGGACGTCCACAGAGAAGCTACTCCAAGGCTGAGTCCAAGTAATGAAAAATTCTATAGCTCAAACAATCCAGCTTCTTCAGAATGGAAAGAGATGGAGGAAGAGCCCAGAGATTATAGAAGAGTTAAAAGATACCTCAACCAATCACAATGCAAAACCCTTATTTACATTCTGACTCATACAACTGTTTAAAAAAAGAAAGTAACATTTGTGCCATATAGGAAACAACTGGAAATTTGAACAAAGGATATGGATATTTACTCATTTTAAGGAATTTAAAAACTTTTAGCTTTTAAAAAACAAACAAAAAAATTCCTTAGTTTTTAAGGTTCCTGGTTTTTAAAAGACTAGGTGTGAGAGAGCACTCTGTGGCCCTGCAGACCTGTCTTTTGCTTCAACAGTGTTGGGATGGAAAAGACCCAGGAACACCCCTTCCTCCAGCCTCCAACCACCCTCCAACCTTTATTCCAGTTACACCTTAGGAACCAGCCACTCAACTACCCCTGATCTCCAGGACCAGCCAACAACATTTTTAAAAAATGGATTATTGAGTATTTTTAATTGGGGGGACTTAAAGTGAAGACCGAGTGACTTCACTTTCACTTTTCTCTTTCATGCATTGGAGAAGGAAATGGCAACCCACTCCAGTNAAGTATTAAGCAGTCCAGAGCCCTACCTCTACGGACAACCATCACTGAACAAGAAGGATACCCCTGGGAAAGGCCTGCTTTTTACTTTTTTGAGCATTAACCAGGCTTTTGAACTGTGCTGTTGGAGAAGACTCTTGAGAGTCCCTTGGACTGCAAGGAGATCAAACCAGGCAATCCTAAAGGAAATCAGCCCTGACTATTCATTGTAAGGACTGATGCTGAAGCTGAAGCTCTAATACTTTGGCCACCTGGTGCAAAGAACTGACTCATTAGAAAAGACCTTGATGCTAGGAGAGATAGACGGCAGGAGAAGAAAGGGACGACTGAAGATGAGATGGTTGGATGGCATCACTGGCTCAATGGACATGAGTTTGAGCAAGCTCCTAGAGACGGTGAAGGACAGGGACGCCTGGAGTGCTGCAGCCCATGGGATTACGAAGAGTCAGACACGACTGGGTGACTGAACAACAACCAGGCTTCCAGAAGCCCCTCTCCCCAACACAATCCCCAGAGCTTCCTGTGCATCCTCACTCCACTCTGATCCTGCCCAGGTGCAGGTCCCCTGTTGACCACCTCGATCTGCTCCACCCGCAGCGGAAAAGGTAAGTCCGGACTCTGGAGTGGTTAGAACCGCGAGGGGCAGCTAGGGCGGAGGGGCGCTGGAGGGAAGAGGCCAACGGACTGTATCTAGAGCGGTTCTAAGGATAGCGTCCTCAGTGTTCAGGAAACGCCATCTGGCTCCCCCAGGTGTCCTGCCAGCAGCAGCGGGTGGGTGGGAGGAGACAAAGTAGGAATACAGGGAGGAGCAAAGATAGTCAGTTCTTCTGGATGCCGGGGGCTCTACAAACCCCCAGGGAAACATGGGTGTACCAGTAACCGGATTCAATCCCGCTGCGTTCCAGCCCGCAGGCAGGGATGAGGGATGCAGGAACCTCAGAACACGTCCTGGCAAAAGGATACTGAGTGAAGTGACTATAGGCTTAGGAGTCTGACACAGCTGAGGTAAGGGCCAGCTCAAAGCAAGCTGCCGAGGAGGGTAAGTTTTTCTCCATAGATGTATTCCAGACAATAAAGGGCAAAGGAGGATTACTGGTCCAATGGAGGGCCCCAGGGTTCTACTGCACGGGTTGGGGGTGATCCCTGGTTGGGGAACTAAGGTCACGCAAGCCCTACAGCACCACTAAAATAAATAATGTAAAATGACCGAGATAGACGTCAATAGCTGCCAGCGTCAGGAAGAGAGAGGGAGAAGCGAGAACCTAACATGCCCCTCCTGACGGATCTATGAAGTAGTCAGAAAAAAAATGAATGAACTAATTATGAATGAGCGAGACAGGCTCTGAGTCTGATCAAGCATCTATTAATATGGCCAACTAGCAATTTACAGAAGTTCCTCTGTCCATGGGGATTCTCCAGGCCAGAATACTGGAGTGGGTTGCCATGTCCTCCTCCAGGAGATCTTCCCAATCCACCGATCCAACCCAGGTCTCCCCAATTGTGGGCGGATTCTGTATCCTCTGAGCCACCAGGGAAGCCCAAGAACACTGGAGTGGGTAGCTTATCCCTTCTCCAGGGGATCTTCCCGACCAGGAACGGAAACGGGGTCTGCTGCATTGCAGGTGGATTCTTTACCAGCTGAGTTACCAGGGACGTCCACAGAGAAGCTACTCCAAGGCTGAGTCCAAGTAATGAAAAATTCTATAGCTCAAACAATCCAGCTTCTTCAGAATGGAAAGAGATGGAGGAAGAGCCCAGAGATTATAGAAGAGTTAAAAGATACCTCAACCAATCACAATGCAAAACCCTTATTTACATTCTGACTCATACAACTGTTTAAAAAAAGAAAGTAACATTTGTGCCATATAGGAAACAACTGGAAATTTGAACAAAGGATATGGATATTTACTCATTTTAAGGAATTTAAAAACTTTTAGCTTTTAAAAAACAAACAAAAAAATTCCTTAGTTTTTAAGGTTCCTGGTTTTTAAAAGACTAGGTGTGAGAGAGCACTCTGTGGCCCTGCAGACCTGTCTTTTGCTTCAACAGTGTTGGGATGGAAAAGACCCAGGAACACCCCTTCCTCCAGCCTCCAACCACCCTCCAACCTTTATTCCAGTTACACCTTAGGAACCAGCCACTCAACTACCCCTGATCTCCAGGACCAGCCAACAACATTTTTAAAAAATGGATTATTGAGTATTTTTAATTGGGGGGACTTAAAGTGAAGACCGAGTGACTTCACTTTCACTTTTCTCTTTCATGCATTGGAGAAGGAAATGGCAACCCACTCCAGTATTCTTGCCTGGAGAATCCCAGGGATGGGGGAGCCTGGTGGGCTGCCGTCTATGGGGTCACACAGAGTCGGACACGACTGAAGTGACTTAGCAGCAATTGGGGGGAGGGGGGACTGCATTAGGCGACATGTGGGATCTTAGTTCCCTGACCAGAGATTAAATGTGCACCCCTTGTCATGGAAGCAGAGTCTTAACCATTGGACCACCAGGGAAGTCCCAGCCAACAACATTTTTTTGATCTGAGCTCTTTATACATATCAATCATGAGCTCTCAGAATTATTCCACCACAGCGGAGGGTGCTGTCCACCATCTGAGGAACATGCATCTGCAGGCCTCCTATAGCTACCTCTCTCTGGGATTCTATTTTGACCACAATGATGTGTCCAGGCATGGCCCCGGAGGGCATGGGCCACTTTTCCCAGAATCGGCAGAGAAGCTCAAGGGCACCAAGCATTATTTGAAAATGCAAAACCAGTGCGGTGTCCACATCCTCTTACAAAACGTGCAGAAGCCATCCCAAGATGAGTGGGGTAAAAGCTAGGACGCTGTGGAAGCTGCCATTCTCATGGAGAAGAAACAGCGCCATGCCCTTTGGATCTGCAGGTCCTGGGTTCTGGCTTCAGAGACACGACCACCTCTGTGACTACCTGCAGAGCCAAATCCCCCTCCTCTAGGCCTCAGTTGCCTCATATGTAAAGACAGGAAGAAGTGGATCTTTATATTTTTTTCATTGCCGCAGAGTTCTTCCTTCAAACAGATGCTTTGACAAGAGCCAGTTACATGAATAAAAACAGGCAGCTCAGGCTGAAGTGGGAGAAGGCACGCAGAACTCCGAACTGGATTCCAGGGATTTTCCTTTGAAAACCACTGGGTTAGGTCATTTTTAGGTCCTCTTCCAGGGCTGACACGCTGATTTTTAGCCTAGTTTTTTTTTTGTTGGTGGTGCCGATTTAAAATTTTTCTCTTTAATTTTTAATTTTTATTTTTTGGCTATACCGCATAGCATGTGGGATCTTAATTCCCTGACCAGGGATCAAACCCGTGACCCCTACAGAGAAAGGGCAGAATCTTAACCCCCGGACCTCCCGGGAATTCTCTAGTCTAGTTCTTTTTTTTTTTCTTAATTAAGTTTATTTATTCTTAATTGATGGATAATTGCTTTACAATATTGCATTGGTTTCTGCCATACATCAACATGAACAGCCATAGGTAAACCTATATCCTCTCCCTCTTGAACCTCTCTCCCCATCCTAGCCTAGTTCTTACTTAGAGCATATCCCTTAAACGTGAACGGAGGGACTTCCCTGGTGGCCCAGTAGTTAAGAGTCCGCCTTTCTATGTGGAGGATTCGGGTTAGATCCCTGGTTGGGGAACTAAGATCACACATGTCTTAGAGCAGCTAAGCCCTTAAACCACAACTAGAAAGAACCCGAAGCACTGCAATGGGTGATACGTGCACCCCAGCTAAGACCTGACACAGCCAAAAATAAATTTAAAAAAAATTTTTTAATGTGAACTGAGGGGAGTAAGAGGAAGAGGGAAAAGATGGAGAGGCTTGCCCGAGGGGTCACTGGGGACACTTGAGGCCTTCCAGTCCCTTTCAGTCTGAGCTGGGAGATTAAGTGCCAGGACTCCGTCTTCTCAAGTTCCCAGGCTGGTCTGCCACTGGTGGCAAAGGGGAGCTGGACCTAAGTGCCAGGTCTCCGAGCTGGAAGCTGAGCCCTGGGGAGGAGGCAAGTGGCACAGCTCAGTGCTGAGAAGGGAACGTGGCAGTCCAAGCTCTGGGGAGCACCCTGCGGGAGCAGGCGACAGAAACAAGGTGCCTTTTGGAGCCTGCAAGGGATCCACAGCTCTAGAACCCAGGCCCCCAAGGCCAAGGGGTTACAGGAGAGATTTTCCATGTCGGTGTGGTGCTGGAGTTCCTAAGTAGGCCAACAGCTCAGCAACCCCTCTGCTTCTCTCTCACCTTGCTCCCTCCTCCCTCCTCCTCCTCCCTCCCTCCCACTGGTTCTCTGTGCTCACAGGCTTCACCCACATCCAACAAATTCCAGCTGCAGAAATTAATCTGTGGCCCTATGGCCCATGCTTTGAAGGCTCCATCAGTCAGTTCCAAGAGCCATGGGCTCGGAGCTGGGAGTAGGCTGTGGAAAATCACCTTGAAGGCTAATGTAAAGCAGGCACAAGCACTGATCCCAACTCCCCCTGAGCCCACTCTTCAGAGAGTACATGCAAGTGTCTTGCATCATAGTTCTGGAACCTTCTCTATCATCCTCAGGTTTCTGGTTTGTTATTCTGCTCCTTGGGAGTATTTCCTCATCCATCTCATAAAGGCAGTGTTTATTAGCAAGAGCACCAGTCATTGTTCAAATCCTGCTCCTCTGCTTCCCAGCAGTGAGGCCTTAAGTAAATCCTTGACCCTCTCTGGCTTCAGCTGCCTCACCTGCAAAGTGGGATAATAGGACCTGCCTAGTGGTCCAACAAAATTATTGGAAGCACTTTTTAAACCTAAAAGCAGGGGTTCTAGTAAGGATGCTGTCCCAAATTGAAGATGCAAGGGTACAGGAAAGAGAGAGTCCAGGGCTGAGTCATTGCACAACTTGGGAAACCGGATCAGTTTTCCTCTTTGTGAAATGAGAGGATGCTCTCAAAGGTCCACAGGCTTTCCCTAAGCACCAATATCTTCTGACTTCCTCACCTTTGCACCTTTTAAGATGATTCCCAAGACAGATCTGGTGCCAGGTTGTCCTCTGTGCCCTGGGCTCAGGACTCTGAGCCTTGGGACTTCGCTGGTGGTCCAGTGGCTAAGACTCCACGATTCCAACACAGGAGGCCCAGTTTCCATCCTTGGTCAGGGAACTAGAGCCTACATGCCACAACTAAGAGGTCACATGCCACAACTAAGACTCGGTGCAGCCAAATAAATAAACAAAAATAAATACTTTTTAAAAACACTCTGACCCTCAGAGAGAGGGGCATAAGAAGATACAAAACAGACTAAAGAACCAGAGTTGAAACCAATCAGGCAAGAACATCCAAAAGACACCCAGCCAACAACCACAAAGAATTCAGGATGAGGAGACACCGAGTACCATGCAGAAATTAACAGGACAGCTCTGCGGTCAGACAAATATGGGCACAAAGCTCAGCTCTTCCACACACTAGCTATTTGACTGTGGACAAGTCGCTCTGAGCCTTGGTTTTTCCATCTATAAAATGGGGGTCGTAATAAATAGGATTTCATGTGATCAGACAAAAAGCTATAGTAAAGATCCTTGGCTTATAACAATGTCTCAGTGAGCAACAGTCAATGCAGACAATGGGCAGAGGCAAACACAGTTTCCCTAGGCCCCTAGCAGCATCAAGAGTTTGATTTTAGGGACATCCCCTGACTATCCAGTGGTTGGGACTCTGTGCTTCCACTGCAGGGGGCCTGGGTTTGATCCCTGGTTGGGGAACTAAGATCCCACATGCCATGCAGTGGAGCCAAAAAAAAAAAAAGATTTTGATTTTAGGGGAAATGGACACAGAACAAATCAATGAGGTGGGTGTTTCTCTTGGAAAGAAAACATACCTGAGAACATAACTGAACCCCTCAGGAACCCTCCTCACTTGGGATCCTCAGCATTCCTGGCACTTCTGTCTGTCCTGCCACCCCTACCTGTCTGTCCAGCCTTAATGTCACTCCTGAGCTCAAATTCAGCGTGGCCAGAACTGAACTCATCTACACCCCAACCCGAATCGACGTTTCCTGTTGGGTCCGGTTACAAGCATCACTTCCCAATTGCTGACGTTCAAACCTACATTTGAATCTGATGTGCCATCTGCTTGGGCGACTCGCAAGTAACTTCTCTCCAGGTTTCAGTTTTTCCCTCCTATGAAATGGGGAAGCAAGACTACAAGAATTCTAAAAAGTCGTCCAGGATTTTAAATATTTTCTATTTTTATTTTACTGTTATTCTTTTTTTTTTTTNCCTTTCTGATGTAATCCTGGTCTTACTAACAGCTACACCAGGAATTCAGCCAAACAAATTTGGCAGGAGTCAGCTCACGGGGAATATTAATTAATACAAAAGAAGCCCTAATGCAATTAGTGTAAATTCTCTATCTTAATATTGCAGTGATCATTCACTGTTAGTTCAGAAACCTCATAAGGTCTTTCCCTTTTGTACATCTTATGCGATTTGAGGCAGAGTTGAATGCTACAGTATTTGACCCAACAATATATTATTACTGTTCAGCATCATGTCACAAAATAAATTACCTCGAGTTAGTCATCATTATCACCTTCCCACCCCCACCCCCCACTCCAGCATTCCATCTCTACAGGGTTCCATGCAATCTGGGCATACAAGAAAAGCCTAATTATCAGAGGCTCATCCACAGAGTGATAAAGCTCAAGCCTACCTCTGAGATCGATTCTACACCCATTCTAGACAGATCAGAAATGTGAGGCCCAGAGAGATGTAGAGACAGGTCCTGGGGCTTCTGGCCTAATTAGAATGTAAAGATGATCTGAGGCAAACCTATCACTATTTCATATTCTTTTCCTGGGATAAGCTCAATTTCTCATTCCCCAGGTACAGTTTCATAACAGTCTATATTGAATATTCACTCACTAAAGATGTGTTGAATATCTACTATGTACCAGGCAGGCAAAATACTGAAGACTTAAAAATAAGACACAACCTCTACTTGAAAAAGCACGGAGTCGTGAGAAATCTTAGACAATTTTCTCACCCTATGACTGTAATTCATATCTGAGGCTATGACATGAAGCAGGGAAAGAATGACTAAGTCTTGTAAAAAGCAGAGCAAAAACTTAACAGAGGAGGTATCTCTTGAGTACTGACAATACAGACTAGAGTCATCCATAAAATTATCATCACTAGTAGCAGTAAGATCGCTCAGCTAAAACAGAGATAACTACTTTAAGAATATAGACCTGAAGTCTATTTGTCATTTTGTCAACTTCTGGTTTGGGAAAATAATGGTATCAGATTTAGAACTGCCCAGGTACTAAGATGATCATTTACTTTACTCTAAAGTGCTTGAATTTCTACAGGCACAAAAGTTTGTAATTATAAGAATCACCTGGAGGGAAGAATAAGCATCTCCAGATAGACATGCTTCTGAGTGTTTGTATAATCAGACAAGTTTGGGGAAAACAGCATTATTCTATTTCATCCAGGTCTTATTGAGAAAGACTTTCACACTTTGGGGCTTCCCTGGTGGCTCAGACGGTAAGGAATCCGCCTGCAACGCAGGAGACCTGGGTTCAATCCCTGGGTCGGGAAGATCCCCTGGAGGAGGGCATGGCAACCCACTCCAG
>SJYX01018754.1:324481-337794 GCA_006410675.1 Oreotragus oreotragus | reverse complement strand
AATAAAAAGCATGCAAGGATTAGGATCTGGGCTTTTGCCTGCAAATGGCATCAGCCCCCTGATCCTCACTTTATTTCTGAGTCCTTTTTCTTTATTCTTCTGCAGCACCACTCCCTTGGATCGGTTGGTTTGGGGGCTTGTCCCAACACTGTGGCCACTGCTGTTTTCCAAATTTGCTGACATATTCCGTGAGACACTTTAACAGCAGTATCTTTTAGAATTTGAAATAGCTCAGCTGGAATTCCATCACCTCCCCCATCTTTGTTCACAGTAATGCTTCCTAAGGCCCACTTGACTTTGCACTCAGGATGTCTGCCTCTAGGTGAGTGTCCACTAGAAAGCAGAACATCTTAAAATTTTGTTTTCCCAAGGAACAATACTACATCTGAGAATTGCTTTATTGATGAAAACTTAGCATAAAATAAATCATAGATATGTCCAATAATATAGTATAAAAGCAAATATTGATTCATCATTTAGACCAGAGAAAATGGTGCAAGTAAGTTCCTGGCACATAGTAGGCAATCCATACATGTTAGTGTGTCAGGTTCTGTTTACTGTGGTTGCCTCACAGATTGCCCCAAAGCTTAATGGATTAAAATAATAATAATCACCTGTTCTTTCTTATTGTCCCAAAACCGCATGACTGTGATGCGATTTGAACCCAGCCAAAATCACACACTGCAATGAAGAGTATGCCCCGCTCTTTGCAACTAGAGGAAGCCCATGCACTGCAATGAAGACTGAACACAGACAAAAATAAACAAATTAATTTTTAAAAAGGAAAATGCGCTTAATGCATTTAAAACTATCCATCTGTGTTAAAAAAAATATATATATATATATATATACTTACATGAGAAATCTGGATTATTGAAACTAATGTTGGAGAAAGATGTTTCCCAGCTGGGGTTAAAAAAGTGCAGATGTGTTTGACAGACACATCTGACAGGCTGACTGTCAGGCTGATAGACAGGCTGACTCACGACCTCCCTGACGTCTACTCCCATAAGCGAGAGGTATGGAGAGGTTTCAGCAAGACAGAAGAGTGGAGAGGACAGTGCCATGTCAGTTCATTAACCCTGTTCTGTGCAGCTTCTTTTTGAGCTGTAGGGAATCTGAGGGCTGAAGCAAATGCTGTTTCAAAAGCAAAGTGTGTGGCACACCGAGTAAGCAGAGTCCCAGGTGAACCAAGTGCACCAGGATTTAGAGAGGGGCTGGCCCCACTTTATGCAGAAGACATGGTGGATGGAACACATTGTTCTTTGACATGTTGAGGTTTTGCAGGTTAGGGTCAGAATAAATAATCTCCTAGACAGAGAAATGGAGAGGTCAAGGTATGATGATTACATCCAAGTACTTTATTGTAATGGGTTGCGACCCAGTGGACAAAACAAGAGGCCAAAGCAGGACACAGTGAAGGACTGTTGCTGCTCAAGTGTTACACATCTCCTGAGGAGTCTTTGCAAAATTAGAATTCATTATTGTCAGGGTGGCAATAAGTAATGCTTAAGTCCTGTTGTTACACTGCGAAAAGAGACAGTAAAATTGGTATAGAAATGCTAATATAGACTCATTTGAACCCAATGTCAGATAAGGTCCTTGAAAATTTGGATCACACTAATAAACTATCTATAATTAACATTTAATGATTGATAATTTTATTTGACTTCTTAGAATTTTGAAGGATATTTGGAGGAACGATTTGGATAACTTATGTCTAAAAATACTGAATGGTTACCTTCTCTGAATCAAGCAGAAGCTTTATAAAATTATTCCATTTATTACCCTCTTCAGAAATATTTACTGAAGTATCTGTTTCAAAGTATCATTATATGCTTTTTTGTTGCTGAAACTTAGAGATCCAATGACTTCTTAGAATTTTGAAGGATATTTGGAGGAACTATTTGGATAACTTATGTCTAAAAATACTGAATGGTTCTCTTCTGAATCAAGCAGAAGCTTTATAAAATTATTCCATTTATTACCCTCTTCAGAAATATTTACTGAAGTATCTGTTTCAAAGTATCATTATATGCTTTTTTGTTGCTGAAACTTAGAGATCCAAAACCTCTTCTGTCTGGTTGTCCTGTTTATTGTTTTACTCTGCAAGCATTAAAAAAAGGAAAGGAAAAGAAAAAAGAAAAAATCTACCATATGAACAGAATAATCACATGGAAGGTATAGCTTGGATTAGTGCTACAGAAAGAGTGACAGGAATGAAGAGAGGAAAATAAGCAATTGACTTCAAATAACTGGCACCAAGGTTATGATTAAGGGTTTCATGGAGGTAGGGGATATTTAACACAAGGCAGTTTTTCCTAATTTTAGTCATTTAAAAGCCACCCTCAAAATTCTGGCATTTATCTACATTCTTCCAGTATTATTGCTTGCCTAATATAAGTTTTTGGACAGAGGGATTATTAAAAATCTTATCTGTATTTAGACAGGAAACTTTACTGACTACTGAAAATGGAAAACTAAAATAATTTGCCACAAATAGAAAGAAACTATAAAAAATAAATACAAAGAAAACAAAGCAATATTAATAAATTATGGTTAAAAGTTGTTGTCTACAGTATATTAGATCTTAAGGCCTGCTATCTTTCTTTTTCATGAAAAATGGAAGATTATTAATACAAACACTTACTCCAAATCAATACCTCCTCTGAGGCCATAAGACAAACTGAAAAAGAATTGGAAAGGGGTATAACTTTCTTCTATGTGATTTATTTAATAAATATTTGCTAAGTTAATGTTATTTAAGGTCATATTCACAAACATGATAGTGGTGTTTATAATAGAAATAATGGAAATTTCATGATAGAAAACTAGCAGTGTTCTCCATCTTTCTTTGTTCTATGTTTAAAAAATGTGTACTGGTTAAGAGGGTGGCCAGAGTGCTGGATAGACATGGATTTAAATCCCAGCTTTGTCATTTAATGGCACAGGTATCATGGAAATGTAATTTTACTACTATAATTCTGTCTCATTTACATTTAAGGAAATATTTAGCACATGTAATGACAATGAAGTTGCCCATAATGTAAAAATGAACAGGATGTGCTAAGCAAGGGACTATAAATATATCTCTATTGTTTTATTAAGGCATTATCTATAGGTTGGCTGTCAAGAAAATCCATTCTAACTTAATTTAGCTCAGTTGTTTTAACAATCCATTCATATTATTTGTCCTCCTAATATCATAGTCCTTCCAGAAATCTGGCTATAGCTTCTCTGTTTTCTTTGCTACTTCCTTTCTTCTGCTCTTTAGTGTGATTTTTTCTTAGGCTCAATCTTTGAGCCTCTTCTCAGGTTTTATATTATTCCTTAGAAGCCTGGCCATTGATAAGGTTTTAACAATGTGTTGTAAGAATATAACTCCCAAAATTGGCATCTCCAAATCTTCCCTTCACCCATTTATAGCCTAAATTACTGCTTGATACTTGGCACATCTTGTCCCTTTTAGATATGACAAGACTAAAGACAGCACATCTACCTCTTCTACCTTGCCAACGATCCCAGCATTTTCCAGTTTCTTTCAAGTGTGAGGGCTAATTGCATGTGCTTTGGAGTCAGAATCCTCTGGAAACTTGACTCTAATATTTACTAATCTAACTGAAAGTTACTCATCAACAAGATATATGTGTATATAGTCAAAATTCCCCAAAACTTCAAGAAAAGTGTATGCTGGAAAAAGCAATCTATAATGAAATATAGATAAAATACTGTTTACATTGAATTTCTTTACTTACTTATCCATTCTAAAGAGAGACATTGTCACCAGACACCAAAGACTACAAAGACTTTTGGGAGACGATTTTCAGTTCTCTTTAAAAACATAATCCTTCGCACTGTATTAGACCATGGTGTGGACATAAAATACACATAGTATCTCTTCTAAATAGTTTAAAAGGTAAGTTCGCTGGCTCTAGGGAATATAGCAACATTTAGTACCTGAAGTGAATTAAATAAAATAGCTAAAGTATGTGCAGTCTAATTTAGTAATATGAAAGTAAAACAAGCTAATTTTTCTTGAACATACTTATGATACTTGTTAATGTAAAAATTTTGGAAAGTGGCTACTAATGATTTTTATTTAAATAAGAGTGATTATTGGAAATTTGAAAGTTATCCAGAAGATATATTAAAATTGTGATGATTCATTTTATGAGTGGGTGCAACTAGCATTCTTTTAAATGGAAGGTTTTTGGGTAAGTGAAAAATATAATACATGACAAAATAATGATTGTACACCATTAGAAGGAATACAGCTCTGGTAGGTATCTTTTGGAGTGTCTGCTTCGGTAAATATCCCCTTGATTGCCTGCTTCTCACGTGTGATTGTCTTCTAGCACAGAGGTCCCCAACCCCTTAACCACAGACCAGGACCACCAGTCCGTGGCCTGTGTGGCACCAGGCTGCACAGCAGGAGGTGAGAGGTGGGCAAGTGAGTGAAGCTTCGTCTATATTTATAGCTGCTCCCCATCACTCCCAGTACTGCCTGAGCTCTGCCTTTTCTCATTTTAGCGGTAGCCATAGATTCTCATAGGAACATGAATCCTACTGTGCCTCAGTCATCTTGAAATTATCCCCCTACCCCGTCCATGGAAAAACTGTCTTCCACAAAACCAGTTTCTGGTGAAGAAAATGTTGGAGACTGCTGCTTTTGCAGCTCTGGGTGAAATGTGAGTCCCACTTTCTGACCATGTTGGTTGAACTGATGGGAGAGTGAGAGTTAGTCTCTCTGGGCCTGAAACTATAGTATGTAAACTCATGAGTTAAGAATGTATGCTGTCATGCTGTCATGCAGATTAAGAAGTAAGGAAAAAGAAAGAAGTTATACAGCTGGTGGAAGAGATGTAGCAAGAAGATAAAATTTCATCTGGGAATCCAGTGGGCTTTGGCCATTGCTTTTGGTCCTTCTTAAAGCCCACAGCTTCTCTGCTTGTGAATTCTATAGAATCCTGTATATCTTTATACACACATTCTACTTTCCCTTAGTGTTACTGAAACCAAAGAGTCCTAACACAATTTCTACTGCAGGGTCAACACTTTCAGTGGTGTATCAAAGCTGTATTAAGAGTGGTGGCTGTGTGGCACTGGAGCAGTGAGCAGCCGAGAAGAGATATCCCATGTTCAATATCAGAGAAATCCCAGCAAGACAGTAGGCACTGAAGTGGCTGTTGAAAAGATTCCCTATATCCAAGCGCAAAGGAGAAGCCACAGCAAGACAGTAGGAGGGACAAATTTGCATTTAGAATCAAACTGCATTCCCTCCAGAGACGCTCAGAGGGCTCAAACAACCCCTATGCACACCAGAACCCAGGGACCCCCACAGAGACAGAACTGTGTTTGAACGTCTCCTGTGGACGTATGGGTCGGCGGTAGTCTGCCGCAGGGACAGGGGCTCTGGGTGTGAGTATGGCATAAGTCCTCTTGGAGGAGGTCGCCATTAGCCCCACCATAGAGCTGCCAGAACTTACACAGGACTGGGAAATATACTTTTGGAGGGCACAACAGAACCTTGTGCATCAGAACTCAGGAGAAAGGAACAGTGGCCCCACAGAACACTATCCTGGACTTGCCTCTGGGTGTCCAGGAGTCTCTGGTGAAGGCCTGGGTCGGTGTTGGCATGCTGCAGGGTTGGGGGCATGGACTGTAGCAGTACATGCATGGGATCTTTTGAGGGAAGTCACCATTATCTTTATTACCTCCACCATAGTTTGAAAGTGAAAGTGAAATTGCTCAGTCGTATTCGACTCTTTGCCACCCCATGGACTGTAGCCTACTAGTTTTCTCCGTCTATGGGATTTTCCAGGCAAGAGTACTGGAGTCAGTTGCCATTTCCTTCTCCAGAGGGTTTTCCCAATCCAGGGATCGAACCCGGGTATCCTGCACTGTAGGTAGACGCTTTACTGTCTGAGCCACCAGGGAAGACAGTTGTCCATAGTTTGGCCCCAGATAAATAGCAGGGAGGGAACACAGCCGCACCCCACCCCCCCCCACCACCACAACAACAGAAAACTGGATTAAAGATTTACTGAGCATAGCTCCGCCCATCAGGAAAAGACCCAGTATCACCCTCGGTCAGTCTCTTCCATCAGGAAGATTCTGTAAGCCTCTTATCCTTCTCCATCAGAGGGCAGACAGAATGAAAACTACAATCACAGAAAACTAACCAATTTAATCACATGGACCACAGACTTGTCTAACTCAATGAAACTAGGAGACATGCAGGATAGGGCCACCAAGATGGACGGGTCATGGTGGAGAGTTCTGACAAAATGTGGTCCACTGGAGAAAGGAATGGCAAACCACTTCACTATTCTTGCCTTGAGAAACCTATGAACAGTATGAAAAGGCAAAAAGATAGGACACTGAAAGATGAACTACCCAGGTCAGTAGGTATCCAATATGCTACTGAAGATCAGTGGAGAAATAACTCCAGAAAGAATGAAGAGACAGAGCCAAAGCAAAAACAACACCCAATTGTGGATGTGACTCGTGATGGAACAAGGTCTGATGCTGTAAAGAGAAATATTGCATAGGAACCTGGAATGTTAGGTGGATGAATCAAGGCAAATTGGAAATAGTCAAACAGGAGATGACAAGAGTGAACATTGACATTCTAGGAATCAGCAAACTAAGATGGACTGCAATGGGTGACTCTAACTCAGATGACCACTACGTCTACTACCGTGGGCAGGAATCCCTTAGGAGAATGGAGTAGCCATCATAGTCAACAAAAGAGACTGAAATGAAGTACTTGGATGCAGTCTCAAAAATGACAGAATGATCTCTGCTCATTTCCAAGGTAAATCATTCAATACCATGGGAATCCAAGTCTATGTCCTGACCAGTAATGCTGAAGAAGCTGAAGTTGAACAGTTCTATGAAGATCTACAAGACTTTCTAGAACTAACAGCCAAAAATATGTCCTTTTCATTATAGGGGACTGGAATGCAAAAGTAGGAAGTCAAGAAACACCTGGAGTAACAGGCAAATTTGGCCTTGGAGTACAGAATGAAGCAGGGCAGACTAATAGAGTTCTGCCAAGAGAACACACTGGTCATAGTAAACACCCTATTCCAACAACGCAAGAGAAGACTACACGTGGACATCACCAGATGGTTAACACTGAAGTCAGATTGATTATATTCTTTGCAGACAAAGATAGAGAAGCTTTATACAGTCAGCAAAAAACAAGACTGGGAGCTGACTGTGGCTCAGATCACGAAATCCTTATTGCCAAATTCAGACTTGAAGAAAGTGGGGAAAACCACTAGACATTTCAGTTCAGTTCAGTTCACTTGCTCAGTGGTGTCTGACTCTTTGCAACCCCATGAACTGCAGCATACCAGGCCTCCTGTCCATCACCAACTCCCAAAGTGTACTCAAACCCATGTCTATTGAGTTGAGGATGCCATCCAACCATCTCATCCTCTGTCATCCCCTTCTCTTCCTGCCCTCAATCTTTCCCAGCATCAGCATCTTTTCCAATGAGTCAGCTCTTCACATCAGGTGGCCAGAGTATTGGAGTTTCAGCTTCAACATGGATCTTTCCAATGAACACTCAGGACTGATCTCCTTTAAGATGGATTGGTTGATTCTCCTTGCAGTCCAAGAGCTGCTCAAGAGTCTTCTCCAACACCACATTTCAAAAGCATCAATTCTTTGGCACTCAGCTTTCTTTATATTCCAACTCTCACATCCATACATGACTACTGGAAAAACCATAGCCTTGACTAGACGGACCTTTGTTGACAAAGTAATGTCTCTGCTTCTTAATATGCTGTCTAGAGTGGTCCTAAGTGGTGGAGGAATAGGATGGGGACACCACTTTCTCCCCCACAAACTCATTGAAAGAACATTTGAACACTGAGTAAATTCCACAAAACACATCTGAATGCTGGCAGAGGACATCAGGCACTCAGAAAAACAGCCCATTCTCTTTGAAAGGAGGTAGGAGAAAATATAAAAGATAAAGAGACAAAAGAGGTAGGGATGGATATCCATCCCAAGAAGGGAGTCTTAAAAAAAAAGAGAAGTTTCCAAACACCAGGAAACACTCTCAGTGGCTAGTTTGTGGTGAGCCTTGGAACCTCAGAGCGCAACATAACTGGGAGGGAAAATAAATAAATAATTAAAACCCACAGATTACATGCCTAATGGCAACTCCCATTGGAGAAGCAGCGCAGATGCTCGCATCTGCCACTATCAAGTGAGGGCTGGACAGGGAGGTGTGGGCTACATTGCTTAGGGTAAGGATTGGGCCTGAATGCCCTGAGGGCAATCTGAGGGAACTAACTTGAGATAGCAATCCATACTGTGGGATAGCTATCACAGGAAAAGCCCTAACCTATGACACTGCCAAACCCACTCAGAACAAAGGACTGAACCAGAGCTAGCTGCGAACTGGCCCATCCCCCACCAGAGACAGGCAGGTTGGGGCAGCAGAGCCAGAAGGGGGCAATCATGGCCCCAGAGAGGCATCATCTACCAAACTGCAATCAGGCTTCGTTGCTAACCAAGACTTCTTGGGATTCTGGACAGTCGACTTCCGCCGGGAGGGTCACAACCAGAGATCAGCTCCCCAGAAGAGACACACAGAACACCTGAGAAGGTGTACCAGTTGCACGCCCAGAAAACTGAGTGGCAAGGATGAGGGAGGTGATAAGCTGCAGCCTTCAATTGGAGGTGACCATGCTCAGCAAGCACCTGGTCATCTGAGCTGCTCAGACCTGGGAAGGGCACAAAAAGCAGGCCCAAACCAGTCTGCACCTTTGTGGGGTACCTGAGAAACTGAAACTGAGCATCTCAGACCTGGGAAGTTCATACAACCAAGGGCTGGCCTCAGACAGTTCCCAGCAGAGCAACCTAGAGCCTAAGCAGTGTAGACTGGGAAAGCACACATGCTGTGAGCAGGGGCAAACCCAGTGAGGCCAAGATACTGTGAGCACACGCCAGTACTATTTGTTTGCAGTGTGCCTCCCTCCCTACAGCACGACTGAACAAGTGAGCCTNCAGACAGTTCCCAGCAGAGCAACCTAGAGCCTAAGCAGTGTAGACTGGGAAAGCACACATGCTGTGAGCAGGGGCAAACCCAGTGAGGCCAAGATACTGTGAGCACACACCAGTACTATTTGTTTGCAGTGTGCCTCCCTCCCTACAGCACGACTGAACAAGTGAGCCTAAAAAGGTGACCACCACCACCCCCTTGTATCAGGGTGGAAGTCAGACACTGAAGAGAGCAGCAAACAGAAGTTAAAACAGAGGGAATCGCCTTGGAACTGAAAGGTGCAATAGATTAAAACCCTGTAGTTAGCACTGACTACATGGGAAGGGGCCTATAGATCTTGAGAAGTATAAGCCAGATCAAGGAACTATCTGAAAATGAACTGACCCCACACTGTCCACAACACCATCAGAGAAATTTCTAGATATATTTTAACTATTATAATTTTTTAATTAAAAAATTTTTAATTTGTAAGTCCTCTAATATTCCTTTAATTTTCATTTTATAACCTACTATTACTTTGCAAAAAAAAACACATTTTTTAAAGCAAACTCCACATATATATATATTTTATAATTTTTGAAACTTTATTTTTTTCTTTAATATTGTATTTTTTGAATCCAACCTCTACTCTAGATTTTTAACCTTTGTATCAGAGAAATTTCTAGATATATTTTAACTATTATAATTTTTTAATTTAAAAATTTTTAATTTGTAAGTCCTCTAATATTCCTTTAATTTTCATTTTATAACCTACTATTACTTTGCAAAAAAAAACACATTTTTTAAAGCAAACTCCACATATATATATATTTTATAATTTTTGAAACTTTATTTTTTTCTTTAATATTGTATTTTTTGAATCCAACCTCTACTCTAGATTTTTAACCTTTGTTTTTTGGTATTTGTTATCACTTTTGTACCTTTAATAACCCAATTTTAAGTACCAATTTTTGCTTGGGAGCGAGATTACTGGCTTGATAGCTCTCTCCCATTTTAGACTCTCTTTTTTCTCCACCAGGTCGCCTTTATCTCCTCCCTCCCCCTTCTCTTTTCTACCCAACTCTGTGAATCTCTTTGTGTGTTCCAGGCTGTGGAGAATACTTATAGAATTGATTATGGCTGGATATGTCTCTCTCCTTTTGATTCCCCCTTTACCTCATGCAAAGAGTTGACTCATTGGAAAAGACTCTGATGCTGGGAAGGATTGAGGGCAGGAGGAGAAGGAGATGACAGAGGATGAGATGGCTGGATGGCATCACAGACTCTATGAACGTGAGTCTGAGTGAACTCCGGGAGATGATGATGGACAGGGAGGCCTGGCATGCTGCAATTCACGGGGTCGCAAAGAGTCAGACACGACTGAGCGACTGAACTGAACTAAACTGTCTCCTCCTGGCCACCTCTGTCTCCTTCCTCCCTCTTCTCTTCTTTGTGTAACTCTGTTAACGTCTCTGAGGGGTACAGACTGTGGAGACCACATAGGGAAGTGATTACTAGCTAGCTTGTTCTTGCCCCTTTTGATTCCCCCTCTTCTCCTCCTGGCCACCTCTGTCTCCCTCCTCCCTCTTCTCTTCTCCATGTAACTCTGTGTACCTCTCCAGGTGTCCCTCACTGTGGAGAAATTTTTCATCATTAACCTAGATGTTTTATCATCAGTGATGTATAGATGGAGAAGTCTTGAGGCTACTGGAAGACTAAGACTGAAATCCAGAGGCAGGAGGCTTAAGTCCAAATCCTGACAACACCAGAGAACTCCTGACTCCAGACAACATTAATTGATAAGAGCTCATCAAACGCCTCCATACCTACACTGAAACCAAGCACCACCCAAGGGCAAACAAGTTCCAGAGCAAGACATACCACAGAAATTCTCCAGCAACACAGAACAAGGCCCTGAGCTTCAATATACAGGCTGCCCAAAGTCACAACAAACCCACTGACATCTCAAAACTCACTACTGGACACTTCATTGCACTCCAGAGAGAAGAAATACAGCTCCATCCACCAGAACACAGACACAAGCTTCCCTAACCAGGAAACCTTGACAAGCCACCCATTTATTCCCACCAGTAGCAAGGAAACTTCACAATAAAAAGGAACCACAAACTTCCAGAATACAAACACATCACACCACAAACACAGCAATATATACGAGATGAAAAGGCAGAGAAATACCCAGCAGGTAAAGGAACAGGATAAATGCCTACTAAACCAAACAAAAGAGGAAGAGATAGGGAATCTACCTGATAAAGAATTCTGAATAACGATAGTGAAAATGATCCAAAATCTTGAAAACAAAATGGAGTTACGGTAAATAGCCTGGAGACAAGGATTGAGAAGATGTAAGAAAGGCTTAACAAGGACCTAGAAAAAGTAAAAGACAGTAAATAAATAATGAATAATGCAATAAAAGAGATCAAAAACACTCTAGAGGGAACCAACAGTAGAATAATGGAGGCAGAAGATAGGATAAGTGAGGTAGAAGATACAATAGTAGAAATAAATGAAACAGAGAGGAAAAAGAAAAACGAATTAAAAGAAATGAGGACAATCTCAGAGACTTCTGTGACAATATTAAACCTCCCACCATTCGAATTATAGCATTCCAGAAGAGGAAGACAAAAAGAAAGACCATGAGAAAATACTTGAGGAGATAATAGTTGAAAACAGGGAAGGAAATAATCATCCAAGACCAAGAAACCCAGAGAGTCCCAAATAAGATAAACCCAAGGCGAAACACCCCAAGACACATATTAGTCAAATTAACAAAGATAAAACATAAAGTGCAAATATTAAAAGCAGTAAGGGAAAAACAAAAAATAACACACAAGGGCATTCCCATAAGGATAACAGCTGATCTTTCAATAGAAACTTTTCAGGCCAGGAGGGAATGGCAAGACATATTTAAAGTGATGAAGGAAAATGACCTACAGCCCAGATTACTATATCCAGCAAGGATCTCATTCAGCTATGAAGGAGAAATCAAAAGCTTTACAGACAAACAAAAGCTGAAAGAATTCAGCACCATCAAACCAGCTTTCCAACAAATGCTAAAGGATCTTCTCTAGACAGGAAATACAGAAAGGGTGTGTAAACTTGAACCCAAAACAGTAAAGTGAATGGAAATGGGATCATCAGGTCAGTTCAGTTCAGTTCAGTTCAGCCACTCAGTCGTGTCTTACTCTTTGCAACCCCATGAATCACAGCATGCCAGGCCTCCCTGTCCATCACCAACTCCCAGAGTTCGCTCAGACTTATGTCCATCGAGTCCGTGATGCCATCCAGCCATCTCATCTTCAGTCGTCCCCTTCTCCTCCTGCCCCCAATTCCTCCCAGCATCAGAGTCTTTTCCAATGAATCAACTCTTCACATGAGGTGGCCAAAGTACGGGAGTTTCAGCTTTAGCATCGTTCCTTCCAAGAAATGCCAGGGCTGATCTCCTTCAGAATGGACTGGTTGGATCTCCTTGCAGTCCAATGGACTCTCAAGAGTCTTCTCCAACACCACAATTCAAAAGCATCAATTCTTTGGCACTCAGCCTTCTTCACAGTCCAACTCTTACATCCATACATGACCACTGGAAAAACCATAGCCTGGACTAGATATTACTTTGTTGGCAAAGTAATATCTGTGCTTTTGAATATGCTATCTAGGTTGGTCAAAATTTTTATTCCAGGGAGTAAGCGTCTTTTAATTTCATGGCTGCAGTCACCATCTGCAGTGATTTTGGAACCCCCTCCCAAGTAAAGTCTGACACTGTTTCCACTGTTTCCCCATCTATTTCCCATGAAGTGATAGGACAAGATGCCATACTTATCAATAATTACCTTAAATGTAAATGGGTTGAATGCCCCAACCAAAACACAAAGACTGGCTGAATGGATCCAAAAACAAGACCCTATATATGTTGTCTACAAGAGACCCACCTCAAAACAAGGGACACATACAGACTGAAAGTGAAGGGCTGGAAAAAGATATTCCATGCAAATAGCGACCGAAAGAAAGCAGGAGTAGCAATACTCAAATCAGATAAAATAGACTTTAAAACAAAGGCTGTGAAAAGAGACAAAGAAGGCCACTACATAATGATCAAAGGATCAATCCAAGAAGAAGATATAACAATTATAAATATATATGCACCCAACATAGGAGCACCGCAATATGTAAGACAAATGCTAACAAGTATGAAAGGGGAAATTAACAATAACACAATAATAGTGGGAGACTTTAATACCCCACTCACACCTATGGACAGATCAACTAACCAGAAAATTAACAAAGAAACGCAAAC
>SJYX01018754.1:282690-299317 GCA_006410675.1 Oreotragus oreotragus | reverse complement strand
TGTAATCACTGAATGACAATTCAGAATTAGAATCTGATTTACACCCTCTGTCAGTTCTCCAGGCCGTGAAATCTCATTTGTTTGAGGGTTCAATCCCACTAAAAATCAAAGAAAGTTTTAAATTACTCTAGTTATCATGGAAAATAATGTTCTGGTTCTTTGCCTCCTATCATATATTTCTTTTCATCTAAACACAGCAAGTTCTTCCTTTACATTTTTACTCAGTACCTTTTGGCTAGGAATTAAACAGTCACTATCAATTTCTCACCAGTTCCTCAATATTCCTAAGCTGAAATTATTTTAGAGTAGTTATTCATGGAGTTTGCAAGTTGAATGGAAAAAGCACAGAAAATCAATTTCATTATAAGTTTTGAAGTAAAGAGATGTTGCATCAATAAGCTTGACTGGTTGGTAGGTGGTATTTACTTATTTTATTCTGGAATGCTATAGCACAGCAGCTTTTAAGCCACTGAAAAACACAGCTGGTGATTTTCTGAAACACATTCCCTGTATATAATCAGAGAAGTTTCTCTTGACTGGGTGCTTGCACAGAATTCACTGAAAAGGATATATCCGTATTATTTCGTGGCAGTGACTTCATTTATAACATTATGCACTTTCCTTCTTATAGTGAATGTGTCAGTTAACAACTCTGTTCCACAGAGGATTGGATATTTTCCCTGGTGAGTATCAGGATAGTGAGACTAACAAACGGTTCTTAAAACCCTTAGGATAATTAGAAAATCAAAGTTGGCAGTACTTAATGGGCCAGAAGCCTAAGGTTTAAAGTCATGCAAACACAAGCAATGTGAAGTAGAGAACAGCAATTGACACTCCGAAATTTTAACAGCCCCAAATGTTACTAACTTCTGTGGGAAACCAGAGCTCTTCCCAAACCCCATTCACTCCAACTAGTGAAAAGAGTCAAGGGCAAGACAAGGTCCCAAGTACACAGAGTTTAGGTCTTGATATCAGGAGAGGACAATTTAGTGGAAATTGCAAAGATTAGTCAATAGAATTCAAATGAGACCACCATCCATCACTATGCCACTGAGCTGGCTTTCCTCATTCTCTTCCCTTCACTATGATTATACATCAAGGTAGAAGCTTAGTTTATTTCCTGCATGGGAGTCCCTCACCACCCCAGTTTAAACAGTGTAGTCCTTTACTGGTGTTGGGATATCCAAGATCAAACAGAGGGCTGTTAACTAGCAGAATCCTTACTGAGGATGCTCTAACTTTGGAAGGTCTATGACAGCAGGGTAGGGCCAAGAAGAGGAGACAGGCAAGCTCCTGTCCAGTCCTTAAAGACAAGACTCTTGGTTTCTCTGCCAAACATCACAAGGAAAATTTCAGGTGGTGAGAATCAGTTTTTTAAGTCAATCAACAAAGACATAGGAGCAAGCCCCCAACCTGCCTATGGCATTCAGTTCAGTTCACTCACTCAGTCATGTCTGACCCTTTGGGCCCCATGGACTGCATGACACCAGGCTTCCCTGTCCATCACCAACTCCAAGAGCCTACTCAAACTCATATCCATTGAGTTGGAGATACCATCCAACCATCTCATCCTCTGTCATCCCCTTCTCCTTTTGCCTTTAATCTTTCCCAGCATCAGGGTCTTTTCCAATGAGTCAGTTCTTCACATCAGGTGGTCAACATGGAGTCCATGCAGTCCATGGAGTTTCAAATTCAGTATCAGTCCTTCCAATATCAAATAGATCTTCCCTGATAGCTCAGTTCGTAAGGAATCCACCTGCAATGCAGGAAATGGTTCAATTCCTGGGTCAGGAAGATCCACTGGAGAAGGGATAGGCTACCCACTCCAGTATTCTTGGGCTTCCCTTGTGGCTCAGCTGGTAAAGAATCTGCCTGCAGTGTGGAACACCTGGGTTCGATCCCTGGGTTAGGAAGATCCTCTGGAGAAGGGAAATGTTACCCACTCCAGTATTCTGGCCTGGAGAATTCCACAGACTGTATAGTCCATGGGATTGCAGAGTCAGACATGACTGAGCAAGTTTTACTTCACTTCCAGTGAATACTCAGGACTGATTTCCTTTAGAATTGACTGGTTTGATCTCCTTGCTGTCTAAAGGACTCTCAAAAATCTTCCCCAACACCACAGTTCAAAAGCATCAGTTCTTCAGTGCTCAGCTTTCTTTGTGGTCTAATTCTCACATTCATACATGACTACTGGAAAAACCATAGCTTTAACTATATGGACCTTTGTCAATAAAGTAATGTCTCTGCTTTTTAATATGCTGTCTAGGTTTGCCATAGCTTTTCTTTCAAAGAGCAAGCATCTTTTAATTTGATGGCTGCAGTCACTGTCCGCAGTGATTTTGGAGCCCAAGAAAATAAAGTCTGTCACTGTTCCCATTATTTCCCCATCTATTTGCCATGAAGTGATGTGACCTGATGCCATGATCTTAGTTTTTCAAATGCTGACTTTTAAGCCAGTTTTTGTACTCTCCTCTTTCAATTTCATCAAGAGGATCTTTAGTTCCTCTTGGTTTTTTACCATAAGGGTAGTGTCATCTGCATATCTGAGGTTATTGATATTTCTCCCTGCAATCGTGATTCCAGCTTGTGCTTCATCCAGTCCAGCATTTTACATTATGGACTCTGCATATAAGTTAAATAAACAAGGTGACAATATACAGCCTTGAACTACTCCTCTCTCAATTTGGAAACAGTCTGTTGTTCCATGTCTGATTCTAACTGTTGCTTCTTAACCTGCATACAGATTTCTCAGGAGGAAGGTAAAGTGGTCTGGTATTCACATCTTTTTAAGAATTTTCCACAGTTTGTTCTGATCCACACAGTCAAAGTCTTTAGCATAGTCAATGAAGCAAAAGTAGATTTTTTCTGGCATTCTCTTGCTTTTTCTATGATCCAACAGATGTTGGCAATTTGATCTCTGGTTCCTCTGCCTTTTCTAAATGTCTGTGGTGTAGTCTGAAGGAATTCTCATGGATCTAACACTCAACAACTACACCACAATGGGTGGTCAGACAGGAGTTTTGACCAAACCCAGACATCAGACTTGCATATTGCAGTGACTGTGAGCATTGGGCAGGTAACATGACTAGCCAAGCAAGCCAGACTTAAGGAAGGTAAGGCATGAGTGGCAATACATGATCAGTGCTACCCACCTTCACTTCACCTGTCAAGGGCACAGGAGGAAGTGGTGGAGTGTAAGAACTAGAGATCCTGCCCTGTCAGAAGTCAGCAGCTGCCCCTCTACTCCAGGGGATTGTTGCCAACCATGCTGATTTTTCAAGGGAAATTGGAAATATGGATTTTCATGTGAAATCTCCTGATTTTTTGCACATGTGCATGCTAAATGGCTTCAGTCATATCTGCTTCTTTGTGACCCTATGGACTGTAGCCCACCAGGCTCCTCTGTCCATGGGATTCTCCAGGCAAGAATACTGGAGTGGGTTGCCATGACCTCCTCCAAGGGATCTTCCCAACCCAGGGACTGCACCTGAATCTCTTAAGTCTCCCACATTGGCAGGTGTGTTCTTTATGACTAGTGCCACTTAAAAAAAAAATTGGTTGCTATCACGCAGGTCAAGCAAAAAAATAGCTGCAAACAGGATGTGTTTTATGGACGGTCAATCTGTAGTCTCTGCCAAGTATTTACCATATGTTATGGGATCTTCATGTCCTGTGACTTGTGTGTGGCAGGAAGTTGTTGTTTCGGGTATCAGATGACCTAGGGTTTCTACTCTTTATAGGAGATGATGGGACTAATACTATAACTTAATAACAATACTATAGATTCTAAAAACAAAATGGAGAGATATGAGTTCCAAGTAATATAATATTATATTACATTGAATTGGGATTGGAATTGGAAAAGAAGGTGATAATTTTGCTTTCATTTTCATTTCAAAAGGTGGATATAAAGAGAAAACCAATAGAGAGCTACAAAATACTTAAGTTGTAATGCTCAATGTAGATGGGATTTTGAGGATAAATTTTTATGTAGGATAAATACTCCAATTTTTAGAATATGGAATGTTAGTGCCCAGAAAAAAAAATTAGATTTGGAAGTAAGAGTAGGAAGCTCTATCTACAGAAAATATGAAAGTATACCACCAGTATATGAGCTGTTGTAACATTATTCAACTCAGGGGAAAACCCAAAAAATTTTAGTACCTTTATTTCATTTTACAAATATAATAAAAATAAGTGCCTTTATTAGGGAAAATATATGGATTAATTTAACGAAAATAAGCCACAGGCTTTCTGAAGATAATTTTAAAATATCTCACAGGAAGCTCAAGAGAATATGTGACATGAATTCAAAAGACTAGATTTCTGGAAGAAAAATATCATTCATGGTTGATTGCAATGTCTAATGCAATGGCAAAGGTGCTATCAAAGAAAAATAGAGAATTTCTTTAAACATATAAAGCCTGCTCAAGGGGAAGGTCAGGTGAAAATAAAATTATGTGTGGAAAAAATATCCAAGCTACAATGTTATGTGGCAACCTGGATGGTAGGGGAATTTGGGGGAAAATGGATACAAGCGTATGTTGGGATGAGTCCCTTCACTGTTCATCTAAAACTGTTACAGCACTGTTTGTTAATTGTATACACCCCAATACAAAATAAAAAGCTTTTCTTTAAATTCCAAGCTAACTTTAAATTAATATCTCAATGGTGTATAGATACACACACACACACACACNGGGTATTATATCAGGAAGAAACAATCAACAAAATTAATTACTTTAACAACACATTTGTAAGCCTGTCTCTTATACACATCTAGATGTGTATAAGAGACAGGCTCAAGGGGAAGGTCAGGTGAAAATAAAATTATGTGTGGAAAAAATATCCAAGCTACAATGTTATGTGGCAACCTGGATGGTAGGGGAATTTGGGGGAAAATGGATACATGCATATGTTGGGATGAGTCCCTTCACTGTTCATCTAAAACTGTTTCAGCACTGTTTGTTAATTGTATACACCCCAATACAAAATAAAAAGTTTTTCTTTAAATTCCAAGCTAACTTTAAATTAATATCTCAATGGTGTATAGATACACACACACACACACACACACACCCCTCACAAGAGTACCAGTGAGATAGGATATCTGAATAAAATGTGATGGATTGAATCATGTTAACACATTAATATCCTAGTTATGATATTGTACTATTGTTTTGCAAGACATTACCGTTGAGTAAACTGGGTAAAGTGTACATGGGATCTCTGAATATTATTTCTTACAACTGTATGTGAATCTACAACTACCTAAAAGTAAATTTTTAAATTTTAAAACACTAGTAAAATACCAATCATAAGTTGTTAAAATATTGAAAAGTAGGAATATTGCTACCAAGGTATGTAATAGGGACAGTGTGAAACATGTACAGAGGAGAAGAGAGAAAGAATAAATTATTTGTTTCCTTCAGTCAGAGAGAGATATGAGGGAACTTTTCATTTCCATAGTGTCTTTAAAAGAGAAAGGTAATAGGTACTGTATCAAATATTAGCAATCACCCAGGTGACACTAGCGATAAAGAACCTACCTGCCACTGTAGGAGATGTGAGAGACATGAGTTCAATCCCTGGGTCAGGAAGGTCCTCTGGAGGAGGAAACAGCAACCCACTCCAGTTTTCTTGCCTGGAGAATCCCAAGGATAGAAGAGCCTGGGGGCTACAGTCCATAGGGTTGCAAAGAGTGGGACGTGACTGAAGCAACTTAGCATGCTCATATGGTAGTCCAACCTCGAAGTTGTCCCCATCACCTGTCAGCCACCTAGCTTGAGGATAGGCACACTGCTTTATTATCTTTGTACAACTATTGCCTTTGAGGGTAACTGGCACAGAATAAGCATTCAATAAATGCTTATTTTTCTTTTAAAAAATTAATGAATGAGGGAGTGAAGGCCTGAGGATTAGTGAAATGCCGGGATCAACACTGTCCTCAGGAGGCAGTGTAACTCAGTAATGACATGAACAGGAACTAAACTTGGACTTCCCTGGTTCAAATCCTGACTCTGTCCATAACTAGCTGGGGGGGTTACACAAATGCTTTAATCCTTATCACCCTTGAGCTGAGGATGATGAAATAACACCACTTATCTCACAAGTTTTGGGAAACTCAAAAAAGTTCAGTGTATCAAGAGCACACAGCTCAGAGCCTAAAACACAATAAACACTCAGTGAGTCTTAGCTCACTCTGCATAAGGAAGAGCCCAGTGCTAGCTTTGAGTGTTACAGTCCAGTAATCCTTCTTCTATACTGTATAAATTAATTAAAAGTAGAATAAGAGTAGTCACTAGCGAGTAAGATAAAAACAACAAATTTAACACAACTCTTGCACATCTATTGGAGTCCTTCATGAAAACAACTGTTTATTAAATACATAGTAAATGGCAGAAACCTTATGAAGTATTTAACTCCAACAATAATTTTTTTTTAGAGCTTCCATTTTACTTTATTTTACTTTACAGTACTCTATTGGTTTGAGTTCGTGTACACTGGTGGCAGATTCATGTCAATGTATGCCAAAACCAACAATAATTTTTAATGAATATTTTTAACACAATAATAATTTAAAGAAGTATTTAACTTAACTCCAATAATAACTCCAACTTAACTCCAACAATTCATATATGAATGCCCAGTTCACATATGAAGAAAGCAAAACCAAAGAGGTTGGCTAGTTAGTCAGCTAACAAAGTCAATCAGCCTGAAGTTGGAAAAGCCAAATTCTAAGTTAAGGGACTGCCTTGACAGCTCCCTCTTTTGGAAGAAAAAGAAAATTAAACTGTGATCAAGGACTTAAATACCCAAAGACATACTGCAGATTTTCAAGCAGAACATATTTTATTAAATTGCTTCTGTTGTTGTTATTCAGTCACTCAGTCATGTCCGACTCTTTGCGACTCCATGGACTGCAGCACTCCAAGCTTCCCTGTCCTTCACCGTCTCCAAGAGGTTGCTGAGACTCATGTTCATTGAGTCAGTGATGCCATCCAACCATCTCATCCTCTGTCATCCCCTTTTCCTCTTGCCTTCAATCTTTCCCAGCATTAGGGTCTTTTCTATTGAGTTGGCCTTTTGCACCAGGTGGCCAAAGTATTGGAGCTTCAACTTCAGATAGCACAATAAACAACAAAATCTGTGAAAATGGGGTTTTAGGAACTGATAGAAATTATTCCTAATGGCTTTATACCTAGTAATAGAAACAGTTTGATACATAAAAAATATATAAGGATTAACTCCATAATGCCGTTCTAGGAGAAGCAACTAAAAAGATCAAGTAATTTCTGGAAAAATAAACAGAAAGCTAGTGGCTTGCTTGCCTCTGAAAGAACCTGAGTGACTAGAAGATAGAGAAGGTCAGAGACTTTTAAAAAATTAATTTTCATTGGATATAGTTGATTTACAATGTGTCAGTATCTGCTGTACAGCAAAGTTATACACATGTCCACTGTTTTTAAAATTCTTTTCCCATTTAGGTCATTGCAGAGTATTAAGTAAAGCACCCTGTGCTATACAGTGACTTCATATTAGTCATATATTTTATATACAGTAGTGTGTATATGTCAATCCCAATGTTATATCTTTAGAGCTTACTAGCAAGTGATTTAAAACCCAGCACCTATGTTTCCATGATTTTTCTTTTCAAGATTAAACAAAACCAAACCAGCACTCTTGTTATGCTTACTTACCAAGGTACTGTTAGAAAGTAGGATATGTCTGTGGCTTTACTTTATATTAGATGCATTATGACACACTGATACTATTTACCTATTGTGACTCTTTAGTCAGCTGTCAGTAGACTTGAGGCTGTTTGGCTATATGGGAGTGAGTTAAAGCTTTAAAAACTGGTGAGTAATACCTTTTAAAAAGGACTGTTACATGGCCTCTGGCTGCCTAGCTTTGTGGGAAAGCTGGTCAATGACACATATTAATAAAAGGGTTCTAATTAGACAGTCAGGGAAGATGGCTTTTCTGCAAAAGTGCTGTCTGAGCTGAGATCTCAGAGTAGACAAATTGAAAAAGAAAGATGGAATCAAAACAAGAAACAGCATGTGTGAAAACCTAGAGGCAAAATGCTTATCAATGGCTGAAAGATACCAGTGTGGCCGGAAAGAAATCTGAGGGTGGTAAACATGAGAGAGGGCTAGACTGTTGTTTGTTCTTCATGTATTCCCAATGTCTAGCTTCAGTTCAGTTCAGTTCAGTCGCTCAGTGGTGTCTGACTCTTTGCAACCCCATGAATCGCAGCACTCCAGGCCTCCCTGTCCATCACCAACTCCCGGAGTTCACTCAGACTCATGTCCATCGAGTCGGTGATGCCATCCAGCCATCTCATCCTCGGTCGTCCCCTTCTCCTGCCCCCAATCCCTCCCAGCATCAGAGTCTTTTCCAATGAGTCAACTCTTTGTATGAGGTGGCCAAAGTGCTGGAGTTTCAGCTTCAGCCTAGAGTTCAGTTAATAGGAGCTGCATAGCCATGAGAAGGCTAGGAATTAACTGACTAGTCTTCTGACAAGATGAATAAATAGTACAGGTTTTTACCTCTTCCTTTAAGTCAGTCCTGCAGATATTACACACATAAATAAAAAGGAGGTTAGGGATCTGAGAAACTAAGTATGAAATATCCCCTGGATGAACAGATCATGATGAGACCCTACTGTTGAGAGACAAGAACTGGAAGCCCAGTGCCGAAAAGGTAGAGCACCATGGGAGCAGGGGTAGCTTAGGCTGGCAGGGATCCTCCTGTGGGGGCAGGACATTGTAACAGTTAGCTCCTGGAGTTCTCCTCCAGGGAATTACAGCTGAGGGGAAGAAGGAGAGGGAGCTCTGCCGTCTGCCACTCTGGTGAGGTCCAGATTCCAACTCACAGCCTCTGGGCCTTGAGGACATCGTCACCTTCCTCAACTCACTGGAATAACACACTAGAGCCGTGCCTGGCTTCTCCCTCCACCACTGTCTGATACAAACTCTCCGTCCTCTGCTGAGAGCTCACAGGGCAAAAATAAGCCAGTCATCTGGGACTATAGCATTGCTATAAAAGACAACAGGCTCGACCCCTATTCTAAATGACAGAAAATAAAAACAAGGCCATAGACTAGGACAGCTTGAATGTTCAAGAGGGAATGTTCATAAATCATTGCAATACAAACTCTCCGTCCTCTGCTGAGAGCTCACAGGGCAAAAATAAGCCAGTCATCTGGGATTATAGCATTGCTATAAAAGACAACAGGCTCGACCCCTATTCTAAATGACAGAAAATAAAAACAAGGCCATAGACTAGGACAGCTTGAATGTTCAAGAGGGAATGTTCATAAATCGTTGCAATGTTCTCTTATGTCAAGCCTTATCTCTCAAGGCGATAGAAATAAAAGCAAAAATAAACAAATGAGGCTGAATCAGACCTATAAGGTTCTGCACTGCAAGAGAACCACAAGCAAAATGAAAAGACAACAAACAGAATGGGAGAGAATACACCTGCAAACAAGGCAACAGGCAAGGGCCTAATTTCCAAAACATACAAACAGTTCCCATAGTCCAACATTCAAAAAATAAACAGCCTAACCAAAAAATGAGCAGAAGACCGCAACAGACACCCCTCTAAAGAAGACACACAGATGGTCAACAGGCACACAAAGATACTCAACATTGTCAGCCATTAGAGAAAAGCAGATCCTAACTACAATGAGGCAGCACCTCACACTGGTCAAAATGGCCACCGCTGCAATGAATACAAACAACAAATGCTGGAGAGGGTGTGGAGGAAAGGGAACCCCCACGCCTCTAGTGGGAATGCAAATAGGCACAGCCATCAGGTAAACAGCAAGGAGGCACCTCAAAAACCAGAGTTGCATATGATCCAGCATTTCCACTCCTGGAAACATATCTGGAGAAAACCAACTCAAAAAGATACATGCACCCTGAAGCTCATAGCAGCACCATCCACAGTAGCCGAGACATGGAAGCAATCCAGAGTCCACCGACAGATGAATGGACAAAGATGTGGAAACACACACACACACACACAGGATGCTACTCAGCCAGCCATAAAAAATGCCATTTGCAGCAACATGAATGGACCAGAGGCTGTCATACTAAGCAAATCAAAGAGAGGGTGAAAGACAAATACTATATATTACTTATATGTGGAATTCAAAATATGATACAAATGAACTCATCCATGAAACAGAAACAGACTCACAGATAGGAAACAGACCCACGGCTCAGTTCAGTTCAGTTCAGTCGCTCAGTCGTGTCCGACTCTTTGCGACCCCATGAATCGCAGCACGAGACAATATACAGCCTTGACGTACTCCTTTCCCTATTTGGAACCAGTCTGCTGTTCCATTTCCAGTTCTAACTGTTGCTTCCTGAACTGCATAGAGGTTTCTCAAGAGGCAGGTCAGGTGGTCTGGTATTTCCATCTCTTTCAGAATTTTCCACAGTTTATTGTGACCCACACAGTCAAAGGCTTTGGCACCCATGGCTACCAGAGGGAAAATGGGTAACAGAGGAACAGATTAGGGGTTCAGGACTAGCAGACACAAACCACCGTATACAGACAGATGAATAGCAAGGCTCCACTGCATAGCACAGGGAACCAGACTCGGCTCCTGCAATAAACCATAATAGAAAACATGAAAGCAAACACATGGAATACTCATAGAATATGGGGGGTAATGAACTGAGGAGCCTGGTTAGCATACATATGTTTATTTCATTGTTTTATCGGCAACTGGCAGGGCCTAGAAGCACTAACACCTCAGCATCTAGAACATATCTAGTACCCAGATGCTGGTTTCTTAATACTATTCTCCAGTAAAGAAACCATGATTTCTTGGATAAATGGCTAACTTTGGGACAGAAAAGATATAAGATGAACCTGGAGCATCTTATGGAGCCAGCAAGTGAGAAGTGCTGAAAACAACAACCTCACAATGATGGGGCATATCAAAAGAACACAAGAGCCAACTGGGAGATCTAGCGGCCAAAGAGGCAACACTTTAAGCAAAATTAAGTATTACTGGATTATTTCCCAAAGCATAAAATGAACAGCTCTAAGTCCATAGTGGTACAAATAAATGTTTAAAATGGGGGAAGAGACTAATTTTTTCCTATAGAATTTCAATTAACTGATGTAAACATTCCACCCTCAAGAATACCACAACTCCACTCTTCTTACATGTGGGCTGCACACAGTAATTTCATTCCAAAGTGTACAGTTTTGTGGAGACAGGGTAACTTTACCCTGTGGAAAAAAAAATGCAAATAAGACCTCAGCCAGGTGACCAAGGTTAACCGCTACAATAATAAGTAATGTTGATAGTATGTACTTTTAATATGGGATGAGAATGGCACTTTACCTCTTTGGGCTTCCTTGAAAAATCCCTTGATATTTTAAGATTCCCCAAATCCTAATTATGAGAAAAATCCAATCCTAAATGAGATGCTTTCTACAAAGTTTGGGACTTGGAACTCAAGCTTGGGACTTCCCTGGGGGCCTATTGGTTGAGCATCTGCCTGCCAATGTGGGGTCACGGGTCTGATCCATGGTCTGGGAAGACTCTACATGCCGTGGAGGACCCGAGGTCCAAGTGACACAGCTGAGCCAGTGCTCTAGAGCCCATGAGCCACAATCCCTGAGCCCCAGGAGCTGCAGCGACTGAAGCCCATGTGCCTACAGCCCATGCTCTGCAACAAGGGAGACCACTGCAATAAGAAGCCTGTGCATTGCAAGGAAGAGGAGCCCGCCCATCCTCCCGCCCCTCAAGTCACAACTGAAGTCTGTGCACAGCAGTGAAGACTCACCAAATCCAAAACCAAATAAGTAAATCTTAAAATTAAAAAAAAAAATGAAGCTTGTCAGAAACAAAGAAACTCTAAGAAGCTGTTACAGCCAAGAGACACCTAAGGAGATACGATGACTAAATGTAATATCCTCAGTGGGATCCAGGTTGCTTTCTTTTGTGTGAATTCCTAGGCATGAGCCACCTTTTTGTGTCCCTGTGGGGCTTGCAGAATTTATTCCTCTGGGGCTTTGTTTTCTTAATTAAAATTTGAGATATAATCCAAAATTTCAATGCAAAAGTCCATTGACATTAATTTCTTTCAGCCATTATCTATCTCATGTCACAAAAGCTGTCAGACCTCTGAGGTCTCAGTGGAGGAAGGTTTTCTCACTCAGGTAAAGGCATCTGATAACCATACACAGCCTGCCCACCTGCCTCTGTCTCCTCTCTTCAAGAGGACCAAGGATGCCCTACTTTCCAGTCATCTTGGGGCTGCATGTACTGGAGTCCACAGCTGGCCCCTCTGCACACGACCAGAGCTTGACAGAGACCCTGTAAACCATGCAGAAACCACAGGCTCTCGAAAGGAGAAGACTTACTCTTCATTATTACCCTTTAGGCTTTTCCATGGAGAAGGAAATGGCAGCCCACTCCAGTATTCTTGCCTGGAGAATCCCATGGACAGAGAAGCCTGCTGAGCTACAGTCAATGGGGTCTCAAAGAGTTGAACACGGCTGAGCAACTTCACTCACTCACTCACTCAGGCTTTTCCAAAAAATTTTGTCATGTACATATTTTCAAAAATACATTTCTAAAAAAAAAAATTAAATGACCAAGGCCTGAAGAGTATGTTTGGGTATCCAGTTTGATACTGTAAAATGCTGACGTCTCAAACAAATTATCCCTGTTGTAGTTGCTGAATTTGACAGACCTTGACTTCAAAGCAATATGGCATTTGTGGTTTTTAAGATCGATTTTTTGATTATTATATTAACCTTAGACTTCACACAATCTCATTACTAATTATTTTAATAATTTTAACTTCTATGCAACTTCAGTCTTAGTATTAAAGCCTAATTAGCCTTTTAGAATTGGATCCCAATTTTATATATTTCTTTGCATGTCTCCTTTGGCTTCAATAATAAATTTTGTGGTAGACTGAATAAGGGTGTCCCAAAAGATGTCCATGTCCTAATCCTCAGAAGAATTTTTGTATGTTACCTTATTTGGCAAAAGGAACTTTGCATGTGATTAAGTTAAGAATATTAAGATAAAAGATGGCTTATCTAGGCAGACCCAGTATAACTACAAAGGTCCTAGTATAAGGAAGACAGGACAGTCAGAGAAGATGTGAGGACCAAAGAGTAAGTGAGAGTGATGATTTCCTAAAGGAAATCAGTCCTGAATATTCACTGGAAGGACTGATGCTGAAGCTGAAACTCCAATACTTTGGCCCCCTGATGTAAGAACTGACTCATTGGAAAAGACCTTGATGCTGGGAGAAAGACTGAAGGCAGGAAGAGAAGGGGATGAGAGAGGATGAGATGGTTGGATGGCATCACAGACTCGATGAACATGAGTTTGAATAGGGAGCTGGTGATGGACAGGGAAGCCTGGCGTGCTGCAGTCAATGGGGTTGCAAAGAGTGGGACATGACTGAGCGACTGAACTGAACTGAACTGAAGAGTGATGTAGCCCCAAGCCAAGGAATACAGACAGTCTTGAGAAGCTGAAAAGGCAAGGAACAGATTTTGCTGACATCTTGACTTCTCATGTGTAGCTCTAGGAGACTCATTTCAGACTTCTGGCCACCAGAACTATAAGATAATAAGTCTATGTTATTTTAAGTCCCTAAGTTTGTGGTGACTTGTCACAGTAGCAATAGGAAACTAGTACAAACGCTTTGTTTCCAGTTCTTCTAAAGTTGTAAATCAGTGAACAGTTATGAATAATTGTAAAATATAAAGATATATGACATAATAAAGATTTTACTATAAGCAAGCAGCTTATTCACAAAATTCAAGGGTATTATATCAGGAAGAAACAATCAACAAAATTAATTACTTTAACAACACATTTGTAAGCAGTGAATGTTTATCTTAGAAGTAAAAGCTCATTATTACAATTAAATTTTATTGAACGGATATTTACTGACATAAGCTAGGTGCCAGCTTATTATCCCATGGATTGCTGCATGCCAGGCTTCCCTGTTCATCACCGGCTCCCTACTCAAACTCATGTCCATCGAGTCCCAGGTGAGTTAATCCAGGTTTATGGAGCTGAGCAGAGACCAAGAGCAGAATATCAGCCATGAGGCCATGACGGATGAGGGAATGTTTCCAGAGGCAGAGCACAGAGGGTGGCCAGCACGCAGCAGAGTCCACAGTGGAGGGGATCTGTGGGTAAGGAGAGGGCCCATGCCCACCCTGTGGATAAGGTAGAGTCAATAGGATTTTCCCAGGCACCAAGGTAGGCACAGTGATTTGCCCCATTCAATTCATGGCTTTATCCTTTAGCTGTAACTCAGTAATCTGCAGAAGGCAAGTAGGTTTTTCCCAAGCAGAACTATAGTATAAGAATAATTGATCTTCATAATGGCCATAAAATCAGTACAAAAATAAGCGTATGAGTAATCAGAACATGGTTTTATAAAAGAATGAAAGAATCCTAACATCTTAATTAATTGTTTGTGTCCCTTTGTTCCCTCCTTCCCCTGACTATCATTTGTTCTTGAGTTCAATAGATAGACTGTGAAACATTTATATGAACCTATTTGACACATCTTAATTTTTTTTAACTTTCTTTACCAACAGTTTTTGTAAAAATAAGCCATAAATGTTCCAAACATTGTATTCAGTTTAAAGCAATTTACTAGCAATTTCTCAGACATGTCTTCTCTTAGAAATAAAAACGGCAAGAAAGGAGTGTTGTTAGATGGAATTATAATTCATTTGGTAAAACAATGAACATTTGCAAAGTGCAAGATGAGTTAAATTTCATACAGACTGACTAATCATTTCTATTTCACTGTTTTGACTTAAACAAATATACCTAACTTTTAAAACAAAATTGAAAAAATTACTAGCCTTAAAATCAGGTTAGATGTGCTATGATTAAATGGGGGTAAGTCTTTACTTCAAGAGATAATTCAGAGAAATACTTACATACACCAAAAGGTGGTTAAATCTTAACTCGTACTTACCATGCTCAAACCCTATTATCTTCATTTTGCAATTCTCTATAGTTAGTTAACCACATGGCTCACAATATATTAAAGAATGCTGCCCAAAATAAGAATTAAATAAGCTTATGATATGATCAGTAAATCAAATTAACTTGACTCTAATAATTGAAGATAATATAAGAAAAACTATTTTGACAAAGAGATGATGAATCAAGAACGTTAAGTACATAATGCTTTCTATGTTGTCATTTATGGGTTTTTTGTACCCTGCCAGTAAGGCTGAGGTTGCAGCTTGACCTTGGCTGTAGTTACAAATTACTCAAGCCTTTGCTCCTCCTGACTTCTCGTAGAAACAGAGAAATGTTTGTGAGTTGGGCTGCTGAGAGGTGTCTTGCTAGAGCCTTCTTCTGCCCTATGAGTTGATCTTCCTGGCACAGTGGTGTATCCAGGCATGAGGGCACAGCCTAAGCCTTGCTGTTTATGCAATCTTATCCCAGGAGAAGAACAAGTGACTCAAGGTGAACCTATTGAAACTCCACCATGATCTGAAATTTCCTTCCACAATGATGATGAAACTGAGAGGAAGTGGTCTTCAGCTTCTGCTCCCTCTGACACCCTGAAATTGCCCTGGCCAAGAGCACCGATAGCTTCAGATCGCCAGAGCTAAGTGTCACTTTCCTCTTCTCTTCCTTAACTTCCCAGAAGCATTCAAAGCAACTGAACAGCTAGTCTCCCAGTTGACAATTTTGCCCTCTTGGCTTCAAGGACACCACACTCTACATTTCCCCCTACACGCTGGCCATTTGTTCCGAGACTTCTTGGCTGCTCTAAATTTGAATATCTAGGGTTATTTCCCTGAAACTTTTTTTTCCTTCTATCTATGCTCTTACTCTAGAGACTCTTAAATGTTATATATAAACACCATATACTTGATAATGGGACCCAAATCTTTCTCTCCAAGACTATCCTCTCATTTTTACCTATTTGATGTCTCTCTCAGATATCTTTGGAATCTCAGACCGACCACAATAAAACACACTTTGTGATTCTCATACTGTATATATCCCCCAGTCTAAACTCCCCACTCAGATAATCTAATCTAATCAAGCTGTGATACCGATCATAGTCACAGGTCCTGTCCATAATCAAGTATAGTAGATTATACAGGGAATGTACACTGACAGACAGGAATCTTGGGGATCATCTTAGAATTCTACCTAATTCTTTTTGAAGTTAAGTGAATATCTCAATTTTTATCCAGAAAGCATCCATAATGCCACTTGAATAATTCTTTTCTCAGTAGGTTTCAGGTTCCAAATTTATCATATATTAATTTATAATGTGCATTTCAGTATCTATATGGCTCTATTTCTGGAATTTTATTGATTTGTATGATGACTTTGTAATATTTTAATATCTAGTTTCAGTTCATTCATTCAGTCATGTCTGATTCTTTGAGACCCCATGGACTGCAGCACACCAGGCTTCCCTGTCCATCACCAACTCCTGGAGTTTACCCAAACTCATGTCCATTGAGTCAGTGATGCCATCCAACCATCTCATCCTTTGTTGTCCCCTTCTCCTCTCACCTACAATCTTTCTGAGCATCAAGGTCTTTTCCAATGAGTCAGTTCTTCACATAA
>SJYX01018754.1:271176-281570 GCA_006410675.1 Oreotragus oreotragus | reverse complement strand
ACTCTTGAGAGTCCCTTGGACTGCAAGGAGATCCAACCAGTCCATTCTGAAGGAGATCAACCCTGAGATTTCTTTGGAAGGAATGATGCTAAAGCTGAAACTCCAGTACTTTGGCCACCTCATGAGAAGAGTTGACTCATTGGAAAACACTCTGATGCTGGGAGGGATTGGGGGCGGGAGGAGAAGGGGACGACCGAGGATGAGATGGCTGGATGGCATCATGGACTCGATGGACATGAGTCTGAGTGAACTCCAGGAGATGGTGATGGACAGGGAGGGCTGCCGTGCTGCGATTCATGGGGTCGCAAAGAGTTGGACACGACTGAGCGACTGAACTGAACTGAACTGAACAGCTTTCTTTCTAGTTCAGTTCTCACATCCATTCATGACTACTGGAAAACCAGATAAGGTTAGTTCTGTCTATTCTTTTTTAAAAGAATTTTAATATTTTATTCTTGATTTTTAATTTTCTATGTAAAATTTAGGAACAGCTTGTCTAGAAAAAAATTAATTTATTGTATTTTTATTAGGACCACATTAAATTAGCAAATCAATTTAGATGAATCTGATTTGAATGCTAATCAAGCATACAATATGTCTTTTCATTAATTCAAGTGCTCTCTATATGTCTTTTTTTTTTTTAAGAGTTTTATTCATAGAGACCTTGCAAACTTATGAAAAAAAAATGGGTTTAGGGTTTTAATTTTTTCCACTCTTGGCATAGTTCCAATAGTTCCAATTGGAGTTGCCTCTTTTTTAAGGTTATATGAAAGTCTTGTAAAATTGTCTGGACCTGGTAATGTTTTTAGAAGATCATGCTTTGACAACTGCTATATCTTTTTGAAAATTGGTCTGTTTATATATTCATTCTTTTTTATGGTAATTTATTCATTCTATCCAGGTTTTTCAATTTGTTTGCATGGAGCTAAGCAGAGTAATCTCAGAATACTTGAATGTCCTCCCTTCTGTCATTACTTTCCTACTGTCATATTTCAATCTATATACTTATACTTTCCTTGTATTTTTCCTTCAGTTGACTCATTCATGTACTCTGTTATTTTCCACAAATACTGAGGTTTGGATTTATTTATCACTTCAATTTTCTGTGTTTTTAAAATTCTTCTTTTATTTCTACTAATATATTCCTTTGTGTTTCTTAAGTTTATCTTGTGTTTCCTTTTCTAACTTTTTAAGTTGATAGCTTAATTCATTTATTTTTATTCCTTTTTTAAAGTAATATGAGTATTTATGGCTATGCCTTTTTTGAGCACGTACATATGGTTTTCATTATCTTTATCTTTGCATTTTAGAAATTCTTCAGTTTCAATGGGTAGCTATTATTTAACCCATGACTCAGATTGTTAAGAATTATTTATATTATCAGAAGCAAGAACTATTTTATTTTTTGTTTCTAGTTTTATTTTATGGTGATCAAATACATTGACTGATGAACATGCTACTGTCTAATTGTAAACAATATTCATGACAGCTCTATAGGCATGTGAAAACAGAATGTCATTTTTTTTCACGGACAGACTTCAAAATGGAAAAATTGGACTTTTTAAATAATGTTGTTTAAGTCTTTTAAGATCTTAGGATCCTATAGTAATGTATTTTTAGACATTTCTCTCTGTAATTTCTATCATTTGTGCCTTATGAATGTTACTGCTAACTTGATTAGTGCATAGATTTTCATAACTTTTTTATGTTCATTGTTAATTGTTCTCTTTGGCATAAAAAAGAACACTTTATATTACACCGTCTATCTTGACTTATTTTATTTGATATTGACGTCCTAAGACTTAATTTCAGCTCTTTTGCAAATTTTACATATGTCTTCTGCATACAGTGGAAAGTTAAGGTTTGCTGTGTTATCTGAAAGTATTTTTCTTTCAGTCGTGAGTTCACTCNCTTTATATTACACCATCTATCTTGACTTATTTTATTTGATATTGATGTCGCAAGACTTTATTTCAGCTCTTTTGCAAATTTTACATGTCTTCTGCATACAGTGGAAAGTTAAGGTTTGCTGTGTTATCTGAAAGTATTTTTCTTTCAGTCGTGAGTTCACTCATTCACCTGTGAGCACATGACAGATGTGGTCGGCTTACCTCTCTCATTGTTTCTCTGGATTTGATGATGGCTGTTTCTAAATCTTTCCAATGTGATTTGTTTACTTTTGTGCGGATTTTTTGGTTTAAGAAGACCTGCTTTTTACTTTTCTGTTTACCATTTTAAAAACAGTATTCATTCTCTATGAGGAATGATGAGAATATTATAGTATTTTCTAATCTTGTTTCCTTTCATCCCTTTGTCCCTCACTATGTCAATACAGTTATATTTCTTACTGTTTGTTAAATTTTCTTTTACTTTCAGCATTTGCCTGTCAACTTGAAATAATATCCGGTGGCTTAGAGATATTGTATGTGCTCAGTCACTCAGTCATGTCCAACTCTTTGCAACCCCATGGACTGTAGCCTGCCAGGCACCTCTGTCCATGGGATTCTCCAGGCAAGAATACTGGAGTGGGTTGCCTTGCCCTCCTCCAGGCGTTCTTCCCAATCCAGGGATCAAATTTGAGTTTCTTATGTCTCCTGCATTGGGAGAGAGGGTTNATGTCCAACTCTTTGCAACCCCATGGACTGTAGCCTGCCAGGCACCTCTGTCCATGGGATTCTCCAGGCAAGAATACTGGAGTGGGTTGCCTTGCCCTCCTCCAGGCGTTCTTCCCAATCCAGGGATCAAATTTGAGTTTCTTATGTCTCCTGCATTGGGAGAGAGGGTTCTTTACCACTAGTGCCACCTGGGAAGCCTGCAGTTTTGCCTGGAAATGTCTTCAAAGCATCACTTGTCCAGGCCATTCAGATCTCAGCTGAACTTTCATATTATACTGGATTTAAGTGTATCTCCTTAGCTTCTTTATTTCTAAACTGTAAGAAAATACAATTTAGATCTATTTTCTGTCTCCCTAGACTCCTTATTTTAGTCTCATTATTATTATTTCCATGGTTAAAATATTTCATTCTCATTCCAAGTTCTAATGCTATTGTTTCCCTAGTCATTCTAAATTGATAAAGTTGATCTCCAATAATTTTCTCAATAAGGGCCATATATATATACAGCCACATATATATTTCCTAGTGGCTCAGATGTTAAAGAATCTGCCTGTAATACAGGAGACCCAGGTTTGATCCCTGGGTCAGTAAGATCGCCTGGAAGAGGGCATGGCAACCCACTCCAGTATTCTTACCTGAAGAATCCCATGGACAGAGGAGCCTGGGATTGCAAGGAATCAGACACAACTAAAGTGACTTACATGCACACACACACACACACACATACACACACACACATATATCTCCATTCTTTTTCATATTTTTTCCCATATGGATTACTACAGAATATTGAGTAGAATTCCCTGTGCTATACAGTACATCTTTGTTACCATCTTTTTTATGAATAGTAGTATGTATATGTTGATCTCAGTCTCCTAATTTATCACTTGCCCTGGTGCATGTATATGTGTTCAGTCCTGTCTGACTCTTTGTAACCCTATGGGCTGTAGCCTGCCAGGCTAGGCTCCTCTGTCCATGGAATTCTCCAGCAAGAATACTGGAGTGGGTTGTCCTTTCCTGCTCCAGGGGAATCTTCCTGACTCAGGGATCAAACCTGCATCTCTGGTGTCTCCTGCATTCTCCTGCACTGGCAGGCATATTCTTTACTACTGAGCCACCTGGAAAGCCTATCACTTGCCTCTATGTTTCCCCTTTGGTAACCATAAGTTTGATTTTGAGATGTGTAAATTTGTTTCTTTTTTGTAAAAAAAAAAAAAAAGTTCATTTGTTTCATTTTTATTAGATGCCACATGCAAGTGATACCATATAACAGTTGTCTTTCTTTGTCTAGTTTACATCCCTTAGTACAATGATCTCCAGGTCCATCCATGTTGATGCAAATGACGTTATTTTTGTTTTTATGATTGAGTAATATTCACTTGTATATATGTACCACGTCGTCTTTATCCATACCCCTGTTGATGGACATTTAGGTTGCCTCCATGTCCTGGCTACTGGAAAAAAATTGTGCTGCAATGAATATTGGGATGTATGTATCTTTTCTAACTATGGTTTCTTTGTAAATATGTCTAGGAATGGGATTACTGGGTCATACAGTATGTCAGTTTTTAGTTTATTAAAAAACCTCCGTACTGCTCCCCATAGTGGTTGTACCAATTCACATTCCCACCAACATTATAGGGGGGTTCCCTTCTCAACACACACCCTCTCCAGCATTTATAGTTTATAGATTTTTGTTGTTGTTGATGGCCATTTGACCATTGTGAGATGATACCTCATTGCAGATTTTATTTGCATTTCTTTACTAATTAGCTGTGTTGGGCATCTTTGCAGGTGCTTTTTGGCCATCTGTATACTTTCTTTGGAGAAATGTCTATTTAGATCTTCTGCTCACTTTAATGACTGAGTTATTTGCTTTTTTGATTGAGCTGCATGAGCTGTTTGTATATTTAGGAGATTAACCCCTTATCTGTCACTTCATTTGCAAATATTTTCTCCCATTCTGAGAGTTTTCTTTTCACTTTGTTTATAGTTTCCTCTTCAGTGCAAAAGCCTTCAAGTTTAAGTAGGTCCCATTTGCTTATTTTTGTTTTTATTTTCATTATTGTAGGAGGTGGACCCAAACACATACTGTTGCAATTTATGTCAGAGTGTTCTGCCTGTTTTCTTCTAGGAGTTTTCTAGTATCTACCCTTACACTTAGGTCTTTAATCCATTTTGAGTTTACTTTTATGTGTGATGTTAAAAAGTACCCTAATTTCATTCTTTTATGTGTAACTGTCCAGTTTTACCACCACCACTTATTGAGGAGCCTGTCTTTTCTCCACTGTATATTCTTGCCTCCTTTGTCAGAGATTAGTTGACCATAGGTGAAAGATTTTATTTCTGGATTTTCTATCCTATTCTCTTGATCTATATTTTTGTTTTCATGCTAGTACCATACTGTTTTGATTTCTGAAACTCAGCAGTATAGAGAACATGATTCCTCCAGTTCTGTTTTTCTTTCTCAAGATCACTTTGGCTATTTGGGATATTTTGTGTCTCCATAAAAATGTCAATTTTTTTTTGTTCTATATATGTGAAAAATGACATTGGTAATTTGATAGGGATTGCACTGACTCTATAGATTGTCTTGTGTAGTATAGTCATTTTGACAATATTGATTCTTTCAATTCAAGAACATAGTATATATTTCCATGTGTTTGTGTCATCATTCATTTCTTTCATCAGCATCTTACATTTTCTGGGTACATATCTTTTACCTCCTTAAGTAGGTTTATTCCTAAGTATTTTATTCTTTTTGATGCAATGACAGATGAGATTGTTTCCTTAATTGCTCTTTCTGACCTTTCTTTGTTAGTATATATAAATGCAAGAGAATTTTCTGTGTTGATTTTGTATTCTGCAACTTTACTGAATTCCTTGATGACTTCTAGTAGTTTTCCGGTCCTTTTATTTCTTTCATTCTCTCATTGCCATAGCTAGGGCTTCCAAAACTGTGTGGAATAAAAGTATGTGCGAGTGGACATACTTGTCTTGTTCCTGATCTTAGAGAAAATTGTTCCAATTTTTCTTCATCGAGAAAGGATTTATCAAATATGGCCTTTATTATGTTGAGGGAGGTACCCTCTATGCTCACTTTCTGGAGAGTTTTTATCGTAAATAGATGTTGAATTTTGTCAAAAACTTTTCCTTCATCTATTGAGATGACCATATGGCTTTTGTTCTTAAATTTGTTAATGTGGCATACTACACAGATTGATTTGTGTAGACTGAAAAATCCTTGTATTCTTGGGATAAATCTCACTTGTTCATGGTGTAGAATCCTTTTACTATGTTGTTGAATTTGATTTTCTAGCATTTTATTGGCAATTTTTGGTCTATGTTCATCAGTGACATTGGCCTATAATTCTCACTTTTTTGAGTCATCCTTGTTTGGTTTTGGTGATGGTGGCCTTGTAGAATGAGCTTAGGGGTATTTTTTTCCTCTGTAATTTTTAGGAAGAGTTTGAGAACGATAGGTGTTAGTTCTTTTCTAAACATTTGATAGAATTTGCCTGTGAAACCATCTGGTCCTACGCTTTTGTTTGTGGGCATTTTTAAATCACAGTTTCAATTTCAGTGCTTGTGATTAGTCTATTCATTTTTTCTATTTCTTCCTGATTCAGTTTTGAAAGGCTTTAGCTTTCTAAGAATTTATCTATTCTAGGTTGTCCGTTTAATTGGCACATATTTGCTTTACAGTAGTCTCTTATGATCCTTTTATTTCTGTGGTGTTTGTTGTCCCTTCTCCTTTTTTATTTCTAATTTTATTGATTTAAACCCTCTCCCTTTTGTTCCTTGTTAAGTCTGGCTAAAAGTTTATCAGTTTTGTCTATCTTTTCAAAGAATCAGTTTTTTTTTTTTTTAATTAGATTGTAGTTAACTTTACAATACTGTGTTAGTTTCTGCTATACAACAAAGAGAACCGGCTGTGTGTATATATATATATATATATACACACACACACACACATACATATACTCCCTTTCTAGGATTTCCCTTCCATTCCCTCTATCTCATTGTTGATGGGAATGTAAACAGATGCAGCCATTATGGACAATACCATGGAGGTTGCTTCAAAAACTAAAAGCTAGAGCTACTACATGACCCAGTAAATCTACTACTGGGTTTATACCTTAAGAAAACCATAATTCAAAAGGGACATGCACCTTAATATTCATTGCAGCACTATTTACAATAACTAGGACATGGGAGCAAAACGTGTCCACTGGAGAAGGAAATGACAAACCATGCCAGTATTCTTGCCTTGAGAACCCCCTGAATGGTATGAAAAGGCAAAAAGATAGGACACTGAAAGATGAACTCCCCATGTCAGTAGGTCCCCATTACACTACTGGACATAAGTAGAGAAATAACTCCAGAAAGAATGAAGAGGCAGAGCCAAACCTTAACCAACACCCAGTTGTGGATGTGATTGGTGATAGAAGCAAGGTCCAATGCTGTAAAGAGCAATATTGCATAATTTATCAGTTTTGTCTATCTTTTCAAAGAATCAGTTTTTTTTTTTTTTAATTAGATTGTAGTTAACTTTACAATACTGTGTTAGTTTCTGCTATACAACAAAGAGAACCGGCTGTGTATATATACATATATATACACACACACACACACACACATACATATACTCCCTTTCTAGGATTTCCCTTCCATTCCCTCTATCTCATTGTTGATGGGAATGTAAACAGATGCAGCCATTATGGACAATACCATGGAGGTTGCTTCAAAAACTAAAAGCTAGAGCTACTACATGACCCAGTAAATCTACTACTGGGTTTATACCTTAAGAAAACCATAATTCAAAAGGGACATGCACCTTAATATTCATTGCAGCACTATTTACAATAACTAGGACATGGGAGCAAAACGTGTCCACTGGAGAAGGAAATGACAAACCATGCCAGTATTCTTGCCTTGAGAACCCCCTGAATGGTATGAAAAGGCAAAAAGATAGGACACTGAAAGATGAACTCCCCATGTCAGTAGGTCCCCATTACACTACTGGACATAAGTAGAGAAATAACTCCAGAAAGAATGAAGAGGCAGAGCCAAACCTTAACCAACACCCAGTTGTGGATGTGATTGGTGATAGAAGCAAGGTCCAATGCTGTAAAGAGCAATATTGCATAGGAACCTGGAATGTCAGGTCCATGAATCAAGGCAAATTGGAAGTGGTCAAACAGGAGATGGCAAGAGTGAACATTGACATTTTAAGAATCAGCAAACTAAAATGGACTGGAATGGGTGAATTTAACTCAGATAACCATTGTATCTACTACTGTGGGCAGGAATTCCTTAGAAGAAATGGAGTAGTCATCATTGTCAACAAAAGAGTCCAGAATGCAGTATTTGGATGCAATCTCAAAAATGACAGAACGATATCTGTTCATTTCCCAGGCAAACCATTCAATATCACAGTAATCCAAGCCTATGCCTGGACCAGTAATTCTGAAGAAGCTGAAACTGAATGTTTTCATGAAGACCTCCAAGACCTGCTAGAACTAACACCCCCAAAATATGTCCTTTTCATTATAGGGGACTGGAATGCAAAAGTAGAAAGTCAAGAAACACCTGGAGTAACAGGCAAATTTGATCTTGGAGTACAGAATGAATCAGGGCAACAGCTAATAGAGTTTTGCCAAGAGAACGCACTGGTGATCTCAAACACCCTATTCCAACAACACAAGAGAAGACTCTACTCATGGACATCACCAGATGGTCGACACTGAAATCACATTGATTATATTCTTTGCAGCCAAAGATAGAGAAGCGCTATACAGTCAGGAAAAACAAGCCCAGGAGTTGACTGTGGCTCAGATCATGAATTCCTTATTGCCAAATTCAGACTTAAATTGAACAAAGTAGGAAAACCACTAGGGCATTTAGGTATGACTTAAATCAAATCTCTTATGATTATACATTGAAAGTGACAAATAGATTAATGGGATTAGATCTGATAGACTGAAGAGCTATGGACGGAGGTTTGTGACATTGTACAGGAGGCTGTGATCAAGACCTTTTGGAAGAAAAAGAAATACAAAAAGGCAAAATGGTTGTCTGAGGAGGCCTTACAAATAGCTGTGAAAAGAAGAGACGTGAAAGGAGAAAAGGAAAGATATACCCATTTGAATGCAGAGTTCCTAAGAATAGCAAGGAAANAGAAAAAGAAATACAAAAAGGCAAAATGGTTGTCTGAGGAGGCCTTACAAATAGCTGTGAAAAGAAGAGACGTGAAAGGAGAAAAGGAAAGATATACCCATTTGAATGCAGAGTTCCTAAGAATAGCAAGGAAAGATAAGAAAGCCTTCCTCAGTGACCAATGCAAAGAAATACAGGAAAACAACAGAATGGGAAAGAATAGAGATCCCTTCAAGAAAATTAGAGATATCAAGGGAACATTTCATGCAAAGATGGGCACAATAAAGGACAAAAACTGTATGGACCTAACAGAAAAAGAAGATATTAAGAAGAGGTGGCAAGAATACAGAAGAACTATACCAAAACGATCTTCATAATCCAGATAACCACAATCATGTGATCATTGACCTAGAGCCAGACATCCTGGAATGTGAATTCAACCAGGCCTTAGGAAGCGATCTAATTTCAACATCCATTGGATCATCCAGAAAGCAAGAGAGTTCCAGAAAAACATCTATTTCTGCTTTATCGACTATGCCAAAGCCTTTGACTTTGTGGATCACCACAGACAGGAAAATTGTGCTAGAGTTGGAAATACCAAACCATCTGATCTGCTTCTTTAGAAATCTGTATGCAGATCAGGAAGCAATAGTTAGAACTGGACATGGAACAACAGACTGATTCCAAATAAGGAAACGAGTACAAGGCTGTATATTGTCACCCTGCTTATTTAACTTATATGCAGTATATCATGATAAATGCTGGGTTGGATGAAGGACAAGCTGGAATCAAGATTGTTGGGAGAAATATCAGTAACCTCAGATATGCAGATGACACCACCCTTATGGCAGAAAGTGAAGAACTAAAGAGCCTCTTGATGAAAGTGAAAGAGGAGAGTGAAAAAGTTGGATTAAAGTTCAACATTCAGAAACACTTATTTAACTTATATGCAGTATATCATGATAAATGCTGGGTTGGATGAAGGACAAGCTGGAATCAAGATTGTTGGGAGAAATATCAGTAACCTCAGATATGCAGATGACACCACCCTTATGGCAGAAAGTGAAGAACTAAAGAGCCTCTTGATGAAAGTGAAAGAGGAGAGTGAAAAAGTTGGATTAAAGTTCAACATTCAGAAACGTAAAATCGTGACATCTGGTCCCATCACTTCATGGAAAAGAGATGGGGAAACGATGAAAACAGTGACAGACTTTATTTTGGGGGGCTCCAAAATCCCTACAGATGGTGACTGCGGTCATGAAATTAAAAGACAATTGCTCCTTGGAAGAAAAGCTATGACCAACATAGATAGCATATTGAAAAGTAGAGACATTACTTTGCCCATAAATGTCCATCTAGTCAAGGCTATGGTTTTTCCAGTGGTCATGTATGGATGTGAGAGTTGGACTATAAAGAAAGCTGAACACCAAAGAATTGATGCTTTTGAACTGTGGTGTTTGAGAAGACTTTTGAGAGTTCCTTGGACTGCAAGCAGATCCAACCAGTCCCTACTAAAGGAAATCAATCCTGAATGTTCATTGGAAGGACTGATTCTGAAGCTGAAACTCCAATCCTTTGGCCACCTGCTGTGAAGAACTGATTCATTTGAAAAGATCCTGA
>SJYX01018754.1:210697-240228 GCA_006410675.1 Oreotragus oreotragus | reverse complement strand
GGTCATGGTGGAGAGGTCTGACAGAACGTGGTCCACTGGAGAAGGGAATGGCAAACCACTTCAGTATTCTTGCCTTGAGAACCCCATGAACAGTATGAAAAGGCAAAATGATAGGATACTGAAAAAGGAGCTCCCCAGGTCAGTAGGTGCCCAAAATGCTACTGGAGATCAGTGCAGAATAACTTCAGAAAGAATGAAGGGATGAAGCCAAAGCAAAAAAAATACCCAGCTGTGGATGTGACTGGTGATAGAAGCAAGGTCCAATGCTGTAAAGAGCAATATGCGTAGGAACCTGAAATGTCAGGTCCATGAATCAAGGCAAATTGGAAGTGGTCAAACAAGAGATGGCAAGAGTGAACATTGACATTCTAGGAATCAGCGAACTAAAATGGACTGGAATGGGTGAATTTAAAGCAGATGACCATTATATCTACTACTGCAGGCAGGAATCCCTTAGATAAGGTAAGAAGAGTTTAATTATGTAACTGAGACTACACACCTGGTGGGAGGGAAGGAACTAACACAAAAAGCTCTTGATTTCTAGATTAGCATTCTTATATTCTTTGTACAACCTCCTCTAGTGTTCCAGTAGTAAATAAAATTAATTTGAAGTATTAACTTTCATTGTATTTTAATATATCAGTTTTCTCAATGCCATTAAGAAATCAATATTTCAACCAGTCAAACCATTGACTTTATATGCATATTCATGTTTATAGTGTTTGGCATATTGAAAATTCAAGATCTTCTTTTCCTAGACCTAATTTTCAGTCCATACAATTACTCAAAGTTAAAGGAAGGATAGAACAGAAACTTTCAATATTTGCATTTTTTCTGTCAAATGAGAGTTCAAAAAATTAGTTCCATTGAGGTTTTAATATTAATATATGACTCGAATTGTAGAAGAACACATTAATAGGAAATACATATCATTCTAAGATAAGTAAAATACTTAATCCATTATTCTTAAACTGATTTTTTTGCTGTTGTTTTATAAGATTAGGTTGCAGATTTCCTTTCATTTGAAAAGTACTTTACAACATTTGTTGAACAATACATCATACAAATAATCTTTCTTGAGAATTTGTAATAAATCAGGGACTTTCTGACAATTAAAAATAGAAATAGCCTTCATATATCACTGTATCAGATAAGCTGCTTCCAGCTACAAGAAACAGAAATCCTAAATTAAACTAACGAAACAAGGAAATGTATTAGCTTACAAACAGAAAGTTTGCTTTGGGTGATTTCGCAGCTAAATCATGTCATCAAGAGCTTTGCTGCTGCTAAGTCACTTCAGTCGTGTCCAACTCTGTGCGACCCCATAGACGGAAGCCCACCAGGCTCCCCCATCCCTGAGATTCTCCAGGCAAGAACACTGGAGTGGGTTGCCATTTGCTTCTCCAATGCATGAAAGTGAAAAGTGAAAAGGAAGTCACTCAGTCATGTCCTATTCTTAGCGACCCCATGGACCGCAACCCACCAGGCTCCTCCATCCATGGGATCTTTCCAGGCAAGAGTATTGGAGTGGGGGTGCCATTGCCTTCTCCCATCAAGAGTTTTAGTTCCTTTAATTTCTTTAATTTCTTTGCATGAGTGTCCAAAATGCCATTCTCTGTGACCTAGGTACTAGCATCTCCTCATTTTATAAATAAGGACATTTATGGTCTTAAAATGATGCCATCCTGGCCCTTTGTTGTTATGATATGGGCCTCAGTAACAGCTAGGGCTATATTATTTACATCCAATGAGAGATAGACACTAGCTTCCTGTTGTTCTCTATCTAAAAAAGGAAGGACTTTTACAGAAGTCACTAGTATACTTCTCCAATCTTACTGGCCAAAATTAGGCCTCAGATTCATTCCTATACCAAAAATTGGTGCAGGGGTTACTTTACCTCAGTCATACCCTACACTTGAGTCAGCAGTTCTCCAACAAGACATTGTTGGCACTCAGTGAAGAGGAGAGAGGTTCTGCATTGTGCGGAGGAGGCTCTAGCTTCCCCTCTGAAGCGCTTTTGCCTCTTAACTTCCATGACCTCACTGTTAGTTTGCCCTCGAGTGCTCCTGGGCCCACTCCTCAGACTCCTTTACCGGCTCCTCTTCTGCTTCCCTTTCTCTAAATATTGGAGTCTCCCATGCCTCAGTGATCAGGCTTCATCTCCTTTGACTTTCTCCCTAGGTTATCTCACCTGTTCCCATAGCTTCAAATAACACTCTAAGTTGATCATCTCCCACCGAAACGCTCTCCTGAGCTCCAGATTCCTACGTCCAGCTTTATTCCATGTAGATACTCAGGTGTTTGTGTCTCTTCCTTTTATGTCTCCTGTTTCTTCTGTAACAGTGGTTCTCAAACTTGAGCATGCATCAAGACCGCTGGAGAGCTGAGGAAAACACACATTGCTTGCCCCCATCCTCAGAATTTCTGATTCAGTAGGTCTGTGTTGGGGCTACAGAGTATGAATTTCTGGCAGGTTTCTAAGTGATGCTGATACTGCTCATCTGGAACAATGCTTTGAGAACAAGTTTCCTCAAACGAACGTCCAAAGCTGAGTCCCTGGCACAGAGAAAGTGCAGACTACCGTACAATTGCACTCATTTCACATGCTAGTGAGGTAATGCTCAAAATCCTTCAAGTTAGGTTTCAGCAGCACGTGAACCAAGAACTTCCAGATGCACAAGCTGAGTTTAGAAAAGGCGGAGAAACCAGAGATGAAATTGCCAACAACTGTTGGCTCATAGAGAATGCAAGGGAATTCCAGAAAAACATCTACTTCTGCTTCATTGACTATGCTAAAACCTTTGCCTGTGTGGATCACAACAAACTTTGGAAAATTCTTTCAGATGAGAATACAAGACCACCTTACCTGTCTCCTGAGAAACCTGTCTGTGGATCAAGAAGCAACAGTTAGAACCAGACATGGAACAAAAAACTGGTTCAAGATTGGGAAAGGAGTATGAAAAGGCTGTATATTGTCACCCTGCTTGTTTAAGTTCTGTGCAGAGTATGTATGTATGTAGCTCAGTCATGTCCGACTCTTTGTGACTCCACAGACTGTAGCCTACCAGGCTTCTCTGTCCGTGGAATTCTGCAGGCAAGAATACTGGAGTGGATTGCCATTCCCTTCTCCAGAGGAACTTCCCAACCCAGGAATCGAACCCTGGTTTCCTGCATGGCAGGCAGATTCTCTACCATTTGAGCAACAGGGAAGTCTTTCTATGCAGAATACATCATGAGAAACATAAGGTTGGATGAATCACAAGCTGGAATCAAGATTGCTGACAGAAATATCAGCAATCTCAGATATGCAGATGATACCACTCTAATGGCAGAAAGTGAAGAGGAACTAGGGAGCTTCTTGATGGTGAAAGAGGAGAGTGAGAAAGCTGGCTTGAAACTCAACATTCAGGGGGAGTTGAATGATGAGGAGTTGGACGATCACCAAGGGTTACTGAAAGAGGCCACCAGGACCCTCTGCAACCTGCAGTATATTTTTGGAGATTTTAGCCCTGATGAATTCAATCAGTTCTCTGTGACTCTTCATGCCTCAGTGGAGCTTCCTCCACACAGTGGGACAGTTCTGTGTGGTGCACAGGCTGCTGGTGACCTCCCTAATGGACACAACTACCAGAGAATTGAATATGTTGTTAATGAAGTAATTGAACCCAGTGACACTTTGCCGAGAACTCCCAATTACAGTATTTCAAGCACGTTGAATCCTCAAGGCCCTGAATTTGTCCTTAGCTGCATAACTTCCAAAAAACTCCCTGATGACATTGATAAAGAAGTGAACTACAGTTTGGCAGCTCTCATGCCGAGGAAGAAGTTATAGAGAATGAAGGCATTTCAGGTGGTCTCGGACAGTTCAGTTCAGTCACTCAGTCATGTCTGATTCTTTGCAACCTCATGGACTGCAACATGCCAGGTCTCCCTGTCCATCACCAACTCCTGGAGCTTACTCAAACTCATGTCCATCAAGTCTGTGATGCCATCCAACCATCTCATCCTCTGTCATCCCCTTCTCCTCCTGCCTTCAATCTTTCCCAGCATCAGGGTCTTTTCCAATGAGTCAGTTCTTTGAAACAAGTGGCCAAAGTATTGGAGTTTCAGTTTTAACATCAGTCCTTCCAATGAACACCCAGGACTGATTTCCTTTAGGATGGACTGGTTGGATCTTCTTGCAGTCCAAGGGACTCTCAAGAGTCTTCTCCAACACCACAGTTCAAAAGCATCAATTCTTTGGTGCTCAGCTTTCTTTATAGCCCAACTCTCACATCCATACATGACAACCATAAAAAACCATAGCCTTGACTAAACGGACCTTTGTTGACAAAGTAATGCCTCTGCTTTTGAATATGCTGTCTAGGTTGGTCATAACTTTTTTTCCCAAGGAGTAAGCAACTTTTAGTTTCATGGCTGCAGTCACCATCTGCAGTGATTTTGAAGCCCCCCAAAATAAAGTCTGACACTGTTTCCACTGTTTCCCCATCTATTTGCCATGAATTAAGGGGGCCAGATTCCACAATCTTAGTTTTCTGAATGTTGAGTCTTAAGTCAACTTTTTCACTCTCCTCTTTCATCAAGAGGTTTTTTAGTTCCTCTTCACTTTCTGCCAACAATGTAGTGTCATCTGCATATCTGAGGTTATTGATATTTCTCCCAGCAATCCTGATTCCAACTTGTGCTTCTTCCAGCCCAGCGTTTCTCATGATGTACTCTGCATATGTTAAATAAGCTAAATAAGCAGGGAGACAGTATACAGCCTTGATGTACTCCTTTTCCTGTTTGGAACCAGTCTGTTGTTCCATGTGCAGTTCTAACTGTTGCTTCCTGACCTGCATACAGCTTTCTCAAGAGGCAGGTCAAGTGGTCTGGTGTTCCCATCTCTATAAGAATTGTCCACAGTTTATTGTGATCCACACAGTCAAAGGCTTTGGCATAGTCAATAAAGCAGAAATAGATGTTTTTCTGGAACTCTTTCACTTTTTTGATGATACAGCAGATGTTAGCAATTTGATCTCTGGTTCCTCTGCCTTTTCTAAAACCAGCTTGACCATCTGGAAGTTCACGGTTCATGTACTGTTGAAGCCTGGCTTGGAGAATTTTGAGCATTACTTTGCTAGCACGTGAGATAAGTGCAACTGTGTGGTAGAAAAGGAGTGCGAAAAGAAGAAAGAACAACCTCCTGGATATTACAGTCACTTGAAAGTGCCAAGGGCAGGCCTTCGGCAGAATCCCTGGTCGGTGATCACCCGGCCCAGCAGTCCGCAACAGTGCAGGCACTAAAGATGCAGATTTGATGGGAATGTGCCCACAGCACCCCACCTCTCCACCCCCCGACTTGGGGCAGCCCTCAGAACACGACAGAATTTATCAGCGATGCCATGCCTCACTGGGGCTTTCCCCGAGCCCTGGACAGTGGGGCCAGGACTGCAGAGCAGGTTGAGGGCTGCCCCAGGGCTGACTCCCAGCAGGGACACCCTGTTGAGGACAGCTGTGGCTCAGCCCTCCATGGGGACTGAGACTACTGAGAGCCTTGGAGTCACTAAGGGACAAATACTTGAATCCTTGGTTAAGGGCACAGCTGCCAGTGGGGTGGAGTTGCACACCATGCAGAGCTTGTACTCAGCCCCACAAAGGCTGAGAGCACCCCACCTCCTGTGGACACCCCAGCCTCCGCAGCAGGCACAGTGCCCACCAGTCAGCCCGCCAAATCGTGGGCCAGTCTTTTTCATGATTCTAACTCTCTTCCTTCTCCTCACCTGTGATTTCTGTGCAAACTAAGAATTCCCCTTCCACCAAGTCTCCCTTCGTCTCTGAAAAGCAGGCAGAAGTCAAAGAAGGGCTGGTTCCAGTTTCAGAGGATCCCGAAGCCATAAAGGTTGCAGAGTTCCTGGAGAACACCCCCCCTGATTCATAAAACAGTATCATTGCAACCCTGTGGGCTGATCTACAAAGCAAATTGGTGCTACATCAAAGCCACACTGCAGGCGTTGGTGGCTTGCCCACCGATATATCACCTGATGAAGTTCATTCCTCTGTATTCAAAAGTGCAAAGCCCTGGTACGTCCACAGCCATGACAGACAGCTAAGTTTAGCTAATGAATAAGTTTACTAATATCCCAGTACCTCCAAAACCCAGACAAGCTCTTGGGGATAAAATCATGAGGGATATCCGCCCTAGAGTTGCCTTTGAACCCACGTATATTTGTAGACTCCTGACGGTGATCAAGTGGAGCCCATCTGTAAAGGATGAACAAGAAGATGCTGAGGAGTACTTAGGTTTCATTCTAAATGGACTCCACGAGGAAATGCTAAACCAAAAGAAACTTCTGTCACCAAATAATGAAAACCTTACTGTTTCCAGTGGATGCAAAAGCCACTCAGTGAACAAAGAGGAGCAGGAAGAACCAGAAGAAGGAAGTGAGGACGAGTGGGAGTAAGCAGGCCCGGGGAAACAAGACCTCAGTCACTCACCAGGCGGCCTTTGTTCACGCCCCCATCACTGGAATTTTGGTGGGACACATCATGTCTGTGGTTTACCAACAGAGTTCAAAAGAGTCTGCCACCGGGCAGCTGTTCTTCAATCTGCATCTGTACATCCAGTCCAATCCAGTCCAACAAGACACGCACTGTACAGGATGAACTGGGGAGCCTGGTGGCCAGGGTGACACCACCAAAACTGAAGACAAGGTGGAGATCAGCCAGAGTGACTCTGGAAAAGCTCTCTTTTGTGCTCCTGCTGCACCTCCAGTGGTCCATGTACAAGACTGGGTGCTGTCAGAAGCTCATCAGAAAGGCTGAATATCCTGCCGACTTGGAAATTAGTAAAGACTGCTCTCTCTGGGGCTTAAAATTAAGAACTTTAAATGCTACAGAGCCTACAGGCTGTTTGCAGTGGTCTACCACCACGGCGGCAGTGCCACAGGTGGCCACAGGATGTCTCCCAGATCAGGCTCAAGGGCTGGAGGCAGACGGTGATGGTGGTCAACCCAACCATCATGGTGATAAGTCCGACAGTCAAGGCCATCAGCCAGCAGCAGGAGCGATGCCCACCGTGAAGCACGCAGCCGGCCTCCTGAGCCACAGCTGCGTGGACCTGCTGTAGCCACGCCTGGGCTGCTTATAGGCTCTGCTCTCACCACCTTCCCTCTTCTCTTTAGTGGCTCTTATAATCCTGACTAAGGAAGGAGACACCCTGCGTCCAAGGTCAGGGGCAGCAGCTGAGAGGAGCTACCCCACGTCCGAGGTCAGTGGTGGCTGGGAGGAGACCCTGTCCGAGGTCAGGGACGGCAGCTAAGAGAAGCCGCCTCATGCCCAAGACCAGGGGCGGCGGCCAGGAGGAGCAACCCGAGGAGCGGTGGCTGCACGGGCATAGGAGGGCCTAGAAGAGCTATCCCACGTTGAAGGTTAGAAAGGGCGGCAGTATGGAGATACACATCATCCAAGGTAAGGAGCAGTGGCTGCGCTTTGCTGGAGCAGCCGTGAAGAGATACCCCACGCCCAAGGTAAAAGAAATCCAAGTAAGATGATAGGTGTTGCAAGAGGGCATCAGAGGGCAAACACAGTGAAACCATACTCACAGAAAACTAGTCAATTTAATCACACTAGGACCACAGCCTTGTCCAACTCAATGAAACTAAGCCATGCCCACAAGGCAACCCAAAATTGGCAGGTCATGGTAGAGAGGTCTTACAGAATGTGGTCCACTGGAGAAGGGAATGGCAAACCACTTGAGTATTCTTGCCTTGAGAACCCCATGATCAGTATGAAAAGGCAAAATGATAGGATACTGAAAAAGGAGCTCCCCAGGTCAGTAGGTGCCCAAAATGCTACTGGAGATCAGTGCAGAATAACTTCAGAAAGAATGAAGGGATGAAGCCAAAGCAAAAAAAAATACCCAGCTGTGGATGTGACTGGTGATAGAAGCAAGGTTCAATGCTGTAAAGAGCAATATTGCATAGGAATCTGGAATGTCAGGTCCATGAATCAGGGCAAATTGGAAGTGGTCAAACAAGAGATGACAAGAGTGAACGTCGATATTCTAAGAATCAGCGAACTAAAATGGACTGGAATGGGTGAATTTAACTCAGATGACCATTATATCTACTACTGCGGGAGGAATCCCTCAGAAGAAATGGAGTAGCCATCATGGTCAACAAAAGAGTCCGAAATGCAGTACTTGGATGCAATCTCAAAAACGACAGAATGATCTCTGTTTGTTTCCAAGGCAAACCATTCAGTATCAGAGTTATCCAAGTCTATGCCCCAACCAGTAATGCTGAAGAAGCTCAACTTGAACGGTTTTATGAAGACCTACAAGACCTTTTAGAACTAACACCCCAAAAAGATGTCCTTTTCATTATAGGGGACTGGAATGCTAAAGTAGGAAGTCAAGAAACACCTGGAGTAACAGGCAAATTTGGCCTTGGAATGCGGAATGAAGCAGGGCAAAGACTAATAGAGTTTTGCCAAGAAAATGCACTGGTCATAGCAAACACCCTCTTCCAGCAACACAAGAGAAGACTCTACACATGGACATCACCAGATGGTCAACACCGAAATCAGATTGATTATATTCTTTGCAGCCAAAGATGGAGAAGCTCTATACAGTCAACAAAAACAAGACCAGGAGCTGACTGTGGCTCAGATCATGAACTCCTTATTTCCAAATTCAGACTTAAATTGAAGAAAGTAGGGAAAACCGCTAGACCATTCAGGTATGACCTAAATCAAATCCCTTATGATTATACAGTGGAAGTGAGAAATAGATTTAAGGGCCTAGATCTGATAGACAGAGTTCCTGATGAACTATGGAATGAGGTTCGTGACATTGTACAGGAGACAGGGATCAAGACCATCCCCATGGAAAAGAAATGCAAAAAAGCAAAATGGCTGTCTGGAGAAGCCTTACAAATAGCACTGAAAAGAAGAGAGGCGAAAAGCAAAGGAGAAAAGAAAAGATATAAGCATCTGAATGCAGAGTTCCAAAGAATAGCAAGAAGAGATAAGAAAGCCTTCTTCAGCAATCAATGCAAAGAGATAGAGGAAAACAACAGAATGGGAAAGACTAGAGATCTCTTCAAGAGAATTGGAGATACCAAGGGAACATTTCATGCAAAGATGGGCTCGATAAAGGATAGAAATGGTATGGACCTAACAGAAGCAGAAGATATTAAGAAGAGGTGGCAAGAATACACAGAAGAACTGTACAGAAAAGATCTTCACGACCCAGATAATCATGAGGATGTGATCACTAATCTAGAGCCAGACATCTTGGAATGTGAAGTCAAGTGGGCCTTAGAAAGCATCACTAAGAACAAAGCTAGTGGAGGTGATGGAATTCCCGTTGAGCTGTTTCAAATCCTGGAAGATGATGCTGTGAAAGTGCTGCACTCAATATGCCAGCAAATTTGGAAAACTCAGCAGTGGCCACAGGACTGGAAAAGGTCAGTTTTCATTCCAATTCCAAAGAAAGGCAATGCCAAAGAATGCTCAAACTACCGCACAATTGCACTCATCTCACACGCTAGTAAAGTAATGCTCAAAATTCTCCAAGCCAGGCTTCAGCAATATGTGAACCGTGAACTCCCTGATGTTCAAGCTGGTTTTAGAACAGGCAGAGGAACCAGAGATCAAATTGCCAACATCCGCTGGATCATGGAAAAAGCAAGAGAGTTCCAGAAAAACATCTATTTCTGCTTTATTGACTATGCCAAAGCCTTTGACTGTGTGGATCACAATAAACTGGAAAATTCTTACAGAGATGGGAATACTAGACCACCTGACCTGCCTCTTGAGAAATCTGTATGCAGGTCAGGAAGCAGCAGTTAGAACTGCACATGGAACAACAGACTGGTTCCAAATAGGAAAAGGAGTACGTCAAGGCTGTATATTGTCACCCTGCTTATTTAACTTATATGCAGAGTACATCGTGAGAAACGCTGGACTGGAAGAAACACAAGCTGAAATCAAAATTGCTGGGAAAAATATCAATAACCTCAGATATGCAGATGACACCACCCTTATGGCAGAAAGTGAAGAGGAACTCAAAAGCCTCTTGATGAAAGTGAAATTGGAGAGTGAAAAAGTTGGCTTAAAGCTCAACATTCAGAAAACGAAGATCATGGCATCTGGTCCCATCACTTCATGGGAAATAAATGGGGAAACAGTGGAAACAGTGTCAGACTTTATTTTTTGGGGCTCCAAAATCACCGCAGATGGTGACTGCAGCCATGAAATTAGAAGACTCTTACTCCTTGGAAGAAAAGTTAGGACCAACCTGGATAATATATTCAAAAGCAGAGACATTACTTTGCCGACTGAGGTCCGCCTAGTCAAGGCTGTGGTTTTTCCTGTGGTCATGTATGGATGTGAGAGTTGGACTGTGAAGAAAGCTGAGCGCTGAAGAATTGATGCTTTTGAACTGTGGTGTTGGAGAAGACTCTTGAGAGTGGTGGTGAAGACTCTTGAGAGGCCCTTGGACTGCAAGGAGATCCAACCAATCCATTCTGAAGGAGATCAGCCCTAGGATTTTTTTGGAAGGAATGATGCTAAAGCTGAAACTCCAGTACTTTGGCCACCTCTTGCGAATAGTTGAATCACTGGACAAGATTCTGATGCCGGGAGGGATTGGGGGCAGGAGGAGAAGGGGACGACCGAGGCTGAGATGGCTGGATGGCATCACTAACTCAATGGACGTGAGTCTGAGTGAACTCCGGGAGTTGGTGATGGATAGGGAGACCTGGCATGCTGTGATTCATGGGGTTGCAAAGAGTCAGACATGACTGAGCGACTGAACTGAACTGAGCTGAAAGGAGAGGCTCTTTCTCTTTATCACAAAAATAGGCTAGAGTGAAAGGAAAACAGTTTGTGGTTTGTGCACAGCATAGCTTCCACTGACTTCTAGCTTCCAAATCAAAATCATCTGGTGAAACACACTGTCGCTTGATTCAAGAAAAGACATGAGAAAACCAATTCTGAAATAATGGTAATTTCTGAATAAGAAGGGTAACTTGCATTTGATTCCCAGTCTAATTGCATAGTAGAGTAAGCCCTGCACCAGCAACAACAATTGTAAATTTGTGAAAATGAATTTTATCTTTCCTTAAAAAAGATAAATTTTTGAATCCATCACACTTTCATCCCTCACCCTTTAGTTTCTGATCAATGATAAAAACAAGCCAGTTACCAGAGAAGAAATATTTCTTCAAAAGATAAACTAACACCAAAAAAAGTTGCTGGTTCCTAACGGAAAAATACATTTTAATAATTGTGCGAGGAGAAGCTGCTTACATACACATGGCAGATCAAATATTTGGAGTTACAATGCTAGTCACATAAAAGGGTGATTGTAACTTTATTGCCATTAAATGATTTCAAAGTGCATTCATGCTTCTGTGTACACATAAGGAAAAAGGAGCAAAATAATGAGATTGGTATTTCTCTCTGGCTCCTGTCTTATTCTGCTGTCTGCTCTTCTATGATGCCACATTTCTAATGTACACAGTTAGCGAAAGCTAGGAGTATACAGTTGTTGCCCATCAATAAAAATCACAAACTTGGTTTAAAGCAAAAAAAAAAAAAACTCCACATTCAAAAAACTAAGATCATGGCATGCAGTCCCACAACTTCATGCAAATAGAAGGGGGAAAGTGGAAGCAGTGGCTGACTTTATTTTCTTCAGCTCCAAAATCATTGTAGATGGTGACTGCAGCCATGAAATTAAAAGATGCTTGCTCTTTGGAAGAAAAATTATGACCAACCTAGACAGTATATTAAAAAATAGAGTCATCACATTGCCAACAAAGATGCATATAGACAAAGCTATGGTTTTTCCAGTAGTCATGTATGGATGTAAGAGTTGGACCATAAAGAAGGCTGAGGGCTGAAAAATTGATGTTTTCAAATTGTGGTGCTGGAGAAGACTCTTGAGAGTCCCTTGGACTGCAAGGAGATCCAACCAGTCCATCCTAAAGGAATTGAACCTTCAATATTCATTGGATGGACTGATGCTGAAACTGAAGCTCCAATACTTTGGCCACATAGTGAAGAGTCAAGTGCTGGAGAAGACTCTTGAGAGTCCCTTGGACTGCAAGGAGATCCAACCAGTCCATCCTAAAGGAATTGAACCTTCAATATTCATTGGATGGACTGATGCTGAAACTGAAGCTCCAATACTTTGGCCACATAGTGAAGAGTCAGTCCACTAGAAAAGACCATGATGCTCAGAAAGACTGAAGGCAAAAGGAGAAAGGGCAGCAGAGGATGAGATGGTTAGAGAGCACCACTGACTCAATGGATGTGAATTTGAGCAAACTCAAGGAGATAGTGGAGGGTGGAGGAATCTGTCATCCTGCAACCCACGAGATCACAAATCATCTGACAGGACTCAGTGACCTAACAAGAACAGCATCACACATAGCAACGTATAATTTCAGTTTAGCTTTGTTTTTTTAAATGACTATCTCCTTCGCTAAGAGTCGGCTTCATCAAGACATGAGTTATGTTCCTCTTATTTATTTCTGTATTACTCATTTGGAAAAAAATTTTGTTGGTGACTGAAAACTATTTTTCTTCTCCTCTTTCTTACACAGCAGATACTAATTTAGCTCAGGTATCAGGAGATTCTTGATCTCAGGGGATATGGAACTAGCTATCTAGGAGTAGGCTTGTAATTCAATTCTACCCTTAAGATACAGTGAGAAATGTGGAATATCTTCTGTATGTTGTATGAAGATATGATATCTGGAGTTGCAGCATCCAGACTGCAACCAGGAGGGAAAGTTCTAGCAAGCTGCAAAGATACCAGTCCTGATATCCAACATCAGTAAGCTGCTGCACACACCTAGCAAATACCTACCAAACATTAAGGGACATAAATAAAGACAATTATGTGTTTAAGCTGTTTTCTGTTGCAGTGGCTAGCTGAAGCCAAAAGTATTATGACTTAGTACACTGCTTGACACAGGCAAGCAACTTGTGTTCAATTAATACAGGTATTTGTTTTTGTTGAATGAATAAAAAACTACATAGCTAAAGCAATGTGAGAAAAAATGGGGAAGGTATCCAGGGAATTTAATCTACATTAAAAATACAATTTTGGGGGGATTAAACTAAGTGAGCGAGAAATAGGAACAGGGTACATATTATACTGCCTGGTGATACTTATTAACCAATTTATACAAATATTTTTTCATTCATTTAAATAAAAATGTAATGAAGACTTACTACTTCAAGAATTATTACATTAAGGAGGCACACAGTATATTGCTTGAAAATATAGGTCACGGAATACTTAAACACAACAACTCAAAATCTGGTGCCTTAAAGTAAGTTACTAAATCTCCATTAACTTCAATTTGCTTGTGTGTATGCTAAGTCACTTCACTCATGTCTGACTCTCTGTGACCCAATGAACTGTAACCTGCCAGGCTCATCTGTCCATGGGGTTCTCCAGGCAAGAATACTGAAGTGGGTTGCCATGCCCTCTTCCAGGGGATCTCCCTGACCTAGGGATTGAAGCCACGTCTCTTTATATCTCCTGTATTGGCAGGCAGGTTCTTTACCACCAGCACTACCTGAGAAGCGCTAACTTCAGTTTACTCCTCTTGAAAAGGAAATAATCACACTTTGAAAAGGTTAGTGTGATGAGAGGATACATGTAAAGTGCTCAGTGTCCTACATGCCCATTAGGTAGTAAATAATAGTTTTATATTTATTATTATAATGATTAAGTATGGCTAAGATAAATGGGACACAAAGGTGGAAAATATATAGCCCCATTCCGTAACAAAAATGCCTTAATATCTGAATATTTAAATAATATAAAACTACATGAAGAATGTGAAGGAAAGAAAAGTCTTTCTGCTTTGGAAGATAAGACAAGTTTTTAGTAAAAGAGAAGACATTTGGTCTGTATCTTTAATGAAAGTTTGCACGTTTACATGCAGAGATGAGCAGTGAAGAATGTATCCACAGTGGTTGGAAAGGGAGAACTAACAAAAATATTACAGACAATAAAACCTAGGAAGAAGAGGGCAGGGAAATAGAAAGCCGTGTATCTCATGGCTGGTAGAATGGCTTAGCACCAGTATAGACTTAAGAAAGAGGCCTATGGAGGTAAGCCTGTGGGAAGTGCTACCTCTCATGGAGGAGGAGTTTCAATAACTAACTAGGAAGGCCCTGGCTTTTTTGGCAGGCAATGAGGTGCCATGAAAAGATTTAAAGCAGGGCAAGAAGGTGACGTGATTAAAGTGTGGCCAGACACTGTTAATGTCCTTCCACAGCCATCCTTCCTTTGGTTTGCCCAGTTTTAAAGGATCAAGACCACCAGCGCTGATAATGTAACTGAAATCTGAGCAATGATTTGTAAGGAAGATCTACTGAGTGCCCCGGGAAAATAAGTTTTTTTAAAGAGAAAGATATACAAAGGGAAAATCGTTATATTCTCTCCTTCATTGGTTCCCCTTGCTGAACTCACCCTGTGAATTCTGTTGTGTACAGATACAGACAGTGCTTAGAGCTTCAGCAGCAATCTTGAAAAATGATCTCTCACACTCACAGACGATGGTTAAGTGATAAGATTCAAGAAGCCTGGGTCTTTGATGACATTATTGAACTGCGGAGTCAATTCCAGGACTGCCTATTCCCAAACGACCAGTTAAGCAAATAGTAGATACACTATAGGTTAAGCCGCTATTGGTTAGTGGCTTGTTCTTTGTGGCCACACCATTCAAACTAATCCTGAGAGCAGTGTTTTAGGAAGATTCATAAGAGATCGATGGGATGAACTGATGCAGTGTGAAAATAAGGATAACCAGTAGGAAAACAACTGAGTATGTCTTCTGTGCATTTTTGAAATTAAGAAACACGTGTACAGCACTTTCAATGTGCCAGACGCTATGAAGCGATTTGCTCATTTCTCATTAAATCTCTGTGAAGTAAATACTATCATTATCCCCATTTTTCAAATAAGAAAACTGAGTCATAGATTAGTGATACAGTTTCCCCAAGGACACAGAGCTAGCTAGCATTTGTGAAGCATTCACCCAAGCAGTCCAGCTCCAGACTCTGCTCCCAGCTATTAGTATGCGGTTAATTTACATGCAAACACTATCCTACTCTTATGTGAAGATCTTATGAGGGAAAAAGCCACCATGATAGCCATTTTTTCAAGTGAAGAAACTGAAGCAGAGAGGTTAAGTAATTTAAGGTCATGTAGATAACAAGGAATGGAGCAGAAAATCAAGGCCAGTTCCACCTGATTTCAGAGATACAACCTTGGTGCCAGATCTCCAGCGATGAGACTGCTCCAGACTTCTGAATCAGAGGAGTGGCTCTAGAAATGTAAAAGGAGGAACTTACACAAGACAGAGGTTAGATGAGGATTAAGGGCAGATTTTATGTTAGGGGAAAGGATGAAAGGTGATTCTGGTTTTTCAAAGCTAAAAGTTAAAGCACACAGATACTGTGTTGATGTGATTTTTTGGTTTTTTTTTTTTTGAAGTATAGTTGATTTTTAGTGTGTGTTAATTTCAGGTGTACAGCAAATTGATTCAGATATATAGGGGTATATAGATATAGATATATATATCCTTTTACAGGTTGTTTTCCCATATAGATTATTACAAAAGGTTGAGTATAGTTCCCTGTGCTCTAGGTAAGTCCTTTAGGTCCTCCTTGTTTAAATATAATAATGTGTATATGTTACCCCAAAATTTCTAATTAGGGATACTATTTTTTAAAAGAAAGTCTGGAAAAAATATTTTAAATTTATATTTTGAGAAAATACTTCAAAATCTTCGTCAGCACACCCAATAAGTTAGGGTAAACTCCAAAAGCAGATATCAAGGGGAACCATCTTGTTTAAGTGGCAGTTTCTATGTAAATCTAAAAATGTGGTGCAGGAGCAATGAGGAGGGGCCTCATCCACTCAATCCTTTTGCAGCTTAAGATCCTTGAGGTAATTTTCTAAACAAACCCACACTTGCCTCCCCACCCCCAGGCCTCTGCCACAGCCACACACGTCTCCCTCCCTCAGCGTAGGACACATTTTGGCTTCTAATTTCTCATCTGTGGTTATCAACCACCCCTCAGGAAATTCAATTTTCCAGGCATACAATGCCAGATCTTGTGCTTCCTCAGCGCAGACACAAGGTGTCATTTGTTTTGAGAACATAATATATGTAGTGCTGTGGGAGGAGTCTTGTGATAGGAACTATATTCGCGGAATCTCTGTGGCCTGTTTCCTGGGCTTCCTTCACAGAGTCACCTGCACACTGGCTCCAAGCCTCTGTTTTTCTGCAGAAACTTATTTCTATCCCTTGGACAAGACGGATGATTTTTCTTAGTTTCTGTTGTCACTGTAGAAGTTTAGCTCTAGATGAAGGCTTTGGTTTTGGATTAAAATTACTTTTTCCATCTCCACCTGAAACTATTCAGTGGCCTCTGGGAATCTAACTTAATTCATTCAGTTAGTTCCATTAAACGTTGACTAAGTGCCAGGCACCACACTAGAAGCTTAAAGTCTAGGAAAGCGCTGCTTCTCAAACTCTGACTGCATGGGAAGCATCTGGGTATTGGTTAATGCCCCACTGCAGATGCAGTAGGTCAGAGGTGGGGTTGAGATTCTGCATTTCTAAAAGGCTCCTGGGTGAGTCCATTCTGAATAGCCATCGAGGAAGATGGAAATATAAACAAATAAGAAAGAGTTATAGATCCTATGATAAATATGTAAGAAGCCAAGAATGTAAAGAGGTTTTCCAAATTTCTCTGGGCTGCACTGCTTCCTCAGTAACCTCCCTAGACTGCTCCTGATTTATTTCAGTATTTCAAGTCCTGCTTTAAACCTCTGCCATCAACTCTTACTCTAAATATTGGATACACACCTACTCCAGCTGATACTCTCCTATGCTTACAAAAGCATCTTTTTGCATCACTAATTCCCTGATACTTCTTTGTTCTACTTAAATGTTTGCAGAATTCCCTCATTTTGGCTTCTAATTTCTTATCTGTGGTTATCAATTCCCCCTCAGGATATTCAGTTTTCCAGGCATACAATGCCAGATCCTATGATCTCAGCCTTATGAACACTCAGTTCCGTTCAGTTCAGTCGCTCAGTCGTGTCCGACTCTTTGCGATCCCATGAATCGCAGCACGCCAGTCCTCCCTATCCATCACCATCTCCCGGAGTTCACTCAGACTCACGTCCATCAAGTCCGTGATGCCATCCAGCCATCTCATCCTTGGTCGTCCCCTTCTCCTCCTGCTCCCAATTCCTCCCAGGATCAGAGTCTTTTCCAATGAGTCAACTCTTCACATGAGGTGGCCAAAGTACTGGAGTTTCAGCTTTAGCATCATTCCTTCCAAAGAAATCCCAGGGTTGATCTCCTTCAGAATGGACTGGTTGGATCTCCTTGCAGTCCAAGGGACTCTCAAGAGTCTTCTCCAACACCACAGTTCAAAAGCATCGATTCTTCGGCGCTCAGCTTTCTTCACAGTCCAACTTTCACATCCACTAGTAGTATATAAACATATATATGTTGATTCTTTGAATATAATCATAACAATATTTAACATACATGAAGAGCTTAAAATATGCCAAGCACTGTGATATCATAAAAGTCCATGAGATTGCCAGTGATATTATCCCATTTGAATAAAACTGAGACAGAGACACTGAAATCACATTGCCATTAACCAGTTTGAATGTTATATCTTCAAAGAATGGTGCCATTTAAAATGAAACTAATTACACATAAATCTACTCACTGTTGTGTAAGTTTGGGAAGATGTTCTAGCCATTTCTGTGGTGTGGGAAATCACCTCCATGATATGGATGGAATCAGACATTTTCTCTCTCTGTGAGTAGGAGATCTGGTGTCTATCAAATGTGCTTTCAAATCTGGTTAAATGGCTGTGTCATGGCAACTTAGAGCTCTACATGAGTCAGTTAAACTCTTAATTCAGTTCTGCCTTATACAGATGAGAGATTCACTTTTATTTGATACTTTAGGTTCTGATCAAGTCTTTTAGTCAAGTGTCTCAAAAATGCAAATACAAATCTTCATTTTATAAAATCATCTGGATTTAACAGAAAATCTGATCTCACTAGAGAATTGTATCATGCTGGGTTCCTTTTATGCTGTCTCTATAATTGAATTGCCTTTTCACCAAAAAGATTATTTTGAACTCACGGAAAACTTCTTAAAAAAATAAATGACAATGAAAGCCCAAAGGACATTCAATATGAAACCAAATTATTATAGCATTAAAGGATCTAAGTTAAATCCATGAAGGCAAGAAAATTCAAAGCAAGGTTTTAGGAATAAAATTCCTTCAGTTTCGTGCCTCACTGCATGTGCAGGACCACTTCCTTAAACATTAGGACGGAGTAGAGGCAATGAAACTCTTTAGCTGACAACTCCCATTGAACTTTAAATCAGTGAAGGAACTCAAAATATTGGTAATAGAAGCAGGATCAGAAAGGAATCATATAATTTTTTTTTTTTTCAAATGGAACCTTTCATTGCTACTGTTTTCTCATCCTTGGTATTTTCTTTGTCCTTGGTATCTTCTTCAGCATACTTCCCAGAAGCTATCTTTTGGCCATAAAAATGGTGCTGCTGCTGCTGCTGCTAAATCGCTTCAGTCGTGTCCGATTCTGTGCGACCCCGTAGATGGCAGCCCACCAGGCTCTGCCGTCCCTAGGATTCTCCAGGCAAGAACACTGGAGTGGGTTGCCATTTCCTTCTCCTAAAAATGGTACTACAAACGTGAAATTCCATTTTGGTTGCCATTACCACCCCTACCTGACCTAATCACCTCCTGCCCACGGCCCTCACTGCTTCCCAGATTCTGTCTTCTCATCATTTCTTTCTCTCTGCTGTTCAGTCCTAAAAACAACTGTGAGCTGCTTTTGGCAGGAGAGAGCTCACTACAGGACCCCTTTCGTTTTGTCATTTCCCTTAAACCAGGCACCCCCACCCTCTGCTCATTTCAGGCCCAGCACCCTGCTCCAATGTTATGGTCACACAATACCTTGCTAACCTATTGGTTCTCTCCACAGCTCAGAAAAGTAGAAGTGAAGACCGAGTAGCCGACAGGTGACCAGATCTCTTCCTTAGCTTCCCCATCAATGATCTCACAAATAAATTGCATGAACAAGATAGCAAATAAAGGAAAATAACAAGCCAATAAGCCTGCACAGCAACCTGCACACAATGGAGATGGTGACGACTCTGAACCCCATCTCAGTGATCAACTGAAACCACTCCCTGGTTCCCTTTAAAGCTTTCATGGCTGAGCAGAATCTTTAGAGGTGTTTTTGAGGACCACTGAGTCCCCATCTCCCTAGACTGCCAACATTCTAATTAAAAGCAGTTTTCCTTTCTACCAACCTTTGCCTCTCTCAAGCATTGATCTTTGAATGGCAAGCAGCCAGACCTGATTTGACAACACAATCTTTCTTTGTCCTTTCCATTTAGTCCCCTAATGAACCTCAAATTCAAATCCTTCATGAGCTCACTGCACCACCCAGATGACAATGTCCAGCTGTTTCAACGTGCACACTTGTTGAGGGGGGGGCTTCTGACAGGCAAGGACAGCACTCCAGAATCAGTGGGCAAGTAGCAGTTTTTGTCTGTTGCATCAGATCATTCAAAGGGCTTGGAAGTTCATGTGCTTCATATTGAACCCAAAAGCAAATATTACTTGCCTCTTTCTATGAGAAAGTAAAGTAAATATTCTGGAGTCACTTTTACTCCTAGGGGATAACTCTTTTCTGTAAGTGACAATAACCTCTGTCGGCTCCCCCGATTTCTTTTCTATGACAACTAGAGGGTGTCCCTGCCTCATACAGCCTCTGGTGAGTACACAGTGCAGGCGTTTATCCAGGGCAATTCTCTCCTCTCTCAGTTGTGCTTAGCAACAACTTTGATTCAGTCATGTACACGGCTTTACAATTCAGAGTATCAGGCATAATTTATTTCTCTTCTTCTTTCTCACTCTGGAATCAAAATGGTCTGAAATTCAGTAATTCCTCTTGCATGGTTTCAATTCAGTATGTTAACATTGCCTTTTTGGCTGTTTTCCATGCTGCAGAAAAATCTGGGAGGGTGGAAAACCCACCTATACTCTATTTCTTTTTACATTAAGTCTAGCTAAGTTAACAGAAATGTGCTGATTAATCTCTATTATATACAACTCTTTAGCTATACAGCCCCTTCTCTGCCTATTTAAGTTTATTCAAATAAGGTAGCACAATGCAATTCTGCATCAATTTCACAAGATGGCACTGCAACTTTCTGTATTTCTTACTGAGCAAGGAAATAAAATAGAATTCTAAAACTTATAGTTTAAATTACATAAATTATAGTTGAATATTAAAGAGAATATAATGGCACACAACTACATGATGATCTAATTTTCTTTAAATATTTTAGCTCCCTTTAAAAAAGTAATCAGTGAAAATAAGAACAAACTCAACTTTTTAAAAAATAAATTTATCCTTTGTTGTTTTGTTTTATTTTTGGTTGTATTGATGGGTGATTTTCTTTAACTTTTTAAATTTGTATTGGGGTATAGCCAATTAACAAACAATGATGTGATAGTTTCAGGTGAACAGTGAAGGGACTCAGTGATACATATACATATATATGTATCCATTCTCCCCCAATATCCTTGGACAGCAAAGAGCTCAAATCAATCAATCCTAAAGGAAATCAGTTCTGAATATTCATTGGAAGGACTGATACTGAAGCTCCAACACTTTGATTACCTGATGCGAAGAGCCTACTCATTGGAAAAGACACTTGTGCTGGGAAAGATTGAGGGCAGGAGGAGAAGGGGACGACAGAGGCTGAGATGGTTGGATGGCATCACCGATTCAACAGGCATGAGTTTGAGCAGCCTCTGGTAGATAGTGAAGGACATGGAAACCTGGCATGCTGCAGTCCATGGGGGTCACAAAAAGTTGGACAGGACACAACTNTGCTGGGAAAGATTGAGGGCAGGAGGAGAAGGGGACGACAGAGGCTGAGATGGTTGGATGGCATCACCGATTCAACAGGCATGAGTTTGAGCAGCCTCTGGTAGATAGTGAAGGACATGGAAACCTGGCATGCTGCAGTCCATGGGGGTCACAAAAAGTTGGACAGGACACAACTGAATGACTAAACAACATTCTCCCCCATCTCCCCTCCCATCCAGGCTGCCACATAACATTGAGCAGAATTCCATGTGCAATACAGTAGGTTAGAATAATATGACATGGTATTTTCACTGATACAGAGATGCTAAAGCTCTAGTTTCTACTTTCTTTATTCAATTTTTCTAATAATGTAATAAATTCTTATCTGGAGTTCCATTGTCATTAGCAGTGTCAGATTTTTTCCCCCAGAAATTTAGGCTAGGGAGAAATCAGAACTATCAATTCAAATTTAGATCTTATTACCATCTATAAGCACAACCTTGTAAAGAGTAGACATTTTTCAAAAGAAAATATAGATAATGCAAGTGATAGGGGAAATAAAAGAAAAAAGTAAAGGAGGCATAACTACTTACATTCTTCTATGTCTGTGCCCTGAAGTGTGCATTTCATGTAACTTTATGCAGTAATAACAGAGAACATTTATTGAGTTCTTATTCTCTGCTAAACACTATGCTGAATTCTTTACATGGATGAGCTCCCTTGATTCTCCAAGCCCTATGAGGTGGTTACTATTATTATCCATATCTTAACTAGGACAAACTAGTACTCAGTAAGATCGTACATTCATTCATTTCTTCTTTCAACAAGTGATTATTGAGTGCCTACTATGTGACTTGAACATTTGAACACAGCACAGTTTGAGTTAAACCCAGAATCTACTGAGATCAAAACCTAAGACTCCTTCACTTAATTACAGAACTATAAAGAATCAATTTCTCAGATAAGCCTAACAGGCAATTAAGTGGTGAAAAAGAGAAGAAACTCCACCACGAAATGAATAAGCAAATTGACACATTACCAAAATCAGCCTTGGTTTTTTGCTCCATGTGTTTTTCATAATGTTTATTTGAGGTTCGTTTATTCAAGGTTCAAATTGGCCAGAATACAGTGTCTATTTTAATTATAGATCAATTTCAACTACCATTTCTTGCACGCCAAATATCTTTCAGAGTAAAAAACATTTGGGAGTTAAAAAAATAAATAAAAGGCCTGGAATGACTTCCAGTTAAAATGGTAAGCTACACAGAGGAGAAGAACCCCTCTATTTCTTCAATAAAAACAACAAAAGTCCAGACATCTCAATAAAACATTTTGCATTATTTTGATAGTATGTAGCCAACCTCAACACTAGGGAAAAAACCTCCAGGCTATATGAATAAAGAAGGAATTTAAAAGTTCACGTAAAAAGAAATAAAATTGCACTCTCCACTAGGCACCAGGATAGATAATCAGGTCTTCATGTTTGGTGGGCATGAGACTCAAGGTGCAGATCCTTGCACAACAAGAATTCCATTTCTTACCTCAATCTGGAAGGTGAGAAAGAATTATCCTGCTGCGGGGCTGCCCAGCCCCAGAGACAATCATCTGTACGGGGATGAGGAAGAACTAGTCCAGAGAATCAGAGTGCTCAAGTGAAAGGATCTACATTCCCTCTACCCACAATATGCAAAAATTTGAAACGAAACAACATGACAATTAGCTCAGAACATCAGTCCAGGTAGTATGAAACCACCCCTTTCTAGGCTTGTGTGAAACTGCCTAGAAAAAATAAGTCTTAAGGAAGATGAATTTAGGAAGCAGAAGTTACAAGAAAATTTGGAAGCCAAAACAAGAACCCAAAGTAGACAACTCAAAGCCCCAGCAAACCATAGATTTCACCACTATAACAAAGAAACCTAAAGGGGACTCTGGGCAAGTTTAAAATGTTCAAAAAGAAAGAATATATATATGTATGTATATATAAGGCAAAAAGATATGACATTGAAAGATAAACTCCTGCAGGTCAGTAGGGGTCCAATATCACCACTGGAAAAGAGCAGAGAAATAGCTCCAGAAGGAATGAAGAGGCTGAGTCAAAGCAGAAACAATACCCAACTGTGGATGTATCTGCTGGTAAAAGCAAAGTCTGTGGCTGCAAGAACAATACTGTATAGTAACTTGAAATGTTAGGTCCGTGAATCAAGGTAAGTTGGAAGTAGTCAAATAAGAGATAGCAAGAGTTGGCAAAACATCAACATTTTAGGACTTAGTGAACTAAAATGGACAGGAATGGTGAATTCAATTCAGATGACTATTATATCTACTACTATGTGCCATAATCCCTTACCAGAAATGGAGTAGCCCTCATAGTCAAAAAGAGTCTGAAACACAGTACTTCGGTGCAGTCTCAAAAATGATGGAATGATCTCTGTTCATTTCCAAGGCAAGCCATTCAGTATTAGTCATTAGGTTCAGATACGGGGTTGGTGATTACGACTTCTTCGACTTCAACTTGCCAAGATACTTCTGGTTGTACTGGAAAATCTTGATTGTGCAAAAAAAGGGATCCTTTTCATCATAGGGGACTAGAATGCAAAAGTAGGAAGTCAAGAGATATCTAGAGTAACAGCAAATTTGGCCTTAGAGTACAGAATGAAGCAGGGCCAAGTTTAACACAGTCTTGCCAAGAGAACCCACTGGTCAGGGCAAACACCCTTTTCCAACAACACAATGGATGACTCTACACATGGACATCATCAGGTGGTCAATACTAAAATCAGGTTGATTATATTCTCTGGAACTGAAGATGGAGAAGTTCCATACAGTCAGCAAAAACAAGACCTATAGATGACTGAGGGTCAAATCATGAACCGCTTATTGCAAAATTCAGACTTTAATTGAAGAAAGTAGGGAAAACCACTAGACCATCAATTCAGTTCAGTCGCTCAGTCGTGTCCAACTCTCTGCAACCCCATGGACTGCAGCACACCAGGCCTCCTTGTCCAACACCAGTTCCTGAAGTTTACTCAGACTGATGCCCACTGAGTCAGTGATGTCATCCAATCATCTCATCCTCTGTCATCCCCTTCTCCTCTTAGGAAGAGGAAGCACTGTTATTAATAAGGCTAGTGGATGCTATGGAACTCCAGTAGAACTATTCAAAACCCTAAAGGACGATGCCATCAAAGGGTTGCATTCACTATGTTAAGAAATCTGGAAGACCCAGAAGTGGCCACAGGACTGGAAAAGGTCAATCCTCATTCCAGTTCCCAAGAAGGGTAGTACTAAACAATGTGCTAACCACTGGACAGTTGCACTCATCACCCATACTAGTAAGGTTATGCTTAAAATCTTGCGTGCTAGGCTTCAGCAATATGCGAACCAAGAACTTCCAGATGTCCAAGCTGAATTTAGAAAAGGCAAAGGAATCAGAGATCAAGTTGCCAACATACACTGCATCGTAGAGAAAGCTAGGGAATTCCAGAAAAACATCTACCTCTGCTTCATCGCCTGTGCCAAAATATTTGACTGTGTGGACCATAATAAACTGCGGAAAGCTCTTAAAGAGATGGGAATACCAGACCATCTTACCTGACTCCTGAGAAACCTGTATGGTCAAGAAGTATTGGTTAGAACCTTATATGGAACAACTGATTGGTTCAAGATTGAAAAAGGAGTACAACAGGGCTGTCTGCTGTCACCCTGTTTGTTTAATCTATATGCTGAGCATATGACGAGAAATGTCAGGCTGGATGAGTTACTAGCTGAAATCAAGATAGGCGGGAGAAACATCAACAACCTGAGACATGCAAATGATATCACTCTAATGGCAGAAAACAGAGAAACTAAAATCCCTTGATGAGGATGAAGAGGAGAGTGAAAGAACTGGCTTAAAACTAAATATAAAAAAACCTATGATCGTGGCATCCAACCCCATTACTTCAGGGCAAACAGAGGGGTAAAATGTGGAAGTAGTGACAGATTTCCTCTTCTTGGGCTCTAAAATCACTGTAGACAGCAACTGTACCCAGGAAATCAGAAGACGTTTGCTTCTTGGTGGGAAAGCTAGGACAAACCTACACAGTGTGCTGAAAAGCAGAGACAGTACTCTGCTGACAAGGGTCTATATAATCAAGGCTATGGTTTCCCCAGTGGTCATGTATGGTTGTGAGAGCTGGACTGTAAAGAAGGCAGAGTGCTGAAGAATGGATGCCTTTGAACTATGGTGCTGGAGAAGACTGCTGAGAGTCCCTTGGACAGCAAGGAGATCCAACCAGTCTGTCTTAAGGGAAATCAACCCTGAATATTCGTTGGAAGGACTAATGCCGAAGCTGAAACTCCAGTATTTGGTCACCTGATATGAACAGCCGACTCAATGGAAAAGACCCTGATGCTGGGAAAGATTGAGGGCAGAGGAGAAGAGAGGGTCAGAGGATGAGATGGCTAGATGGCATCACCAAAGCAATAGACATAGAACCTGGGCAAACTTCAGGAGATGGAGAAGGACAGAGGGCCTGGTGTGCTGCAGTCCATGATGCCGTCACAAAGAGTCGGACCTGACTGGGCAACTAAACGACAACAACAAAAGAAATATAAGTTAACCAACTTTTTCCTCTTGCACAACCATGGTTTTCTTTTCAGTGGAAAACTTGCCCAAAGTGGAGATAACTGACAAAGACATACAGTAAAGCTATTTGTGGTTAAGGGACTGTGTATTGTCTGTCCAGGTAAAAAAGGTTGTTCGTTGCCTCCTTAAGAAATCTCCTGTTACATGAGTGAAAGATAAACTTAAAGTTTTTTTTTTTTTTTTTTTTTTGGTTTTGTTTCAGTAAGAAAAAGGGTTAGAGGGCCATAGACTTTCAGACTTCAAAATGTCAGCAATAACGTTTTTCCTTGAAGAATTTTGTGTATAGCTGAAGCTGTTCACCTCAGATTGGGACTTGAACTCACATGTGGGGATTCGAACTCAGCCAAAATCCTGCTTGGGACTGGATCCCACATGGCCAGGATTCGAACCTGGCCAAACCCCGCAGTCCTCCGAGATTACACATCTCATGTGTGAACCTAATGGGGCTCAGAGTCTTGATGTCTCGTTGCAGAAAGAATTCAGTAAGAAACAAAGTACTAGGTAAGAAGTGGATTTATTTAGACAGAAACACACACCACAGACAGAGTGTGTGGGCTGCTGCAGAGGGCGAGTGTGGTGTGGTAAATGTGGTGTGGTAAAAAGTTTGTATTAGATTACCCAGGCAGTGAAGAATCTGCCTACAATGAGAAGACCCAGGTTTGATCCCTGGGCTGGGAAGATCCCCTGGAGAGAATGACTACCTGCTCCCACGTGGCTGGGAAATCCCATAGACAGAGGAGCCTGGTGGGCTACAGAGTCAGACATGACTGAGTGACTTTCACTTAGCTTTTATGGGCTCGGTAATTTCATAGGCTAATGAGTGAGAGAATTATTCCAACTGTTTTGGGGAAGCAGTGAAATTGCCAGGAACTGGGGCACCACCCACTCTTTGGTCTTTGATACTAGGCATTGAAACTGTCATGTGCCTCTAAGTGTGTCGTTTCATTTGCTGAGGTGTTACAATGAGTGTATACTGAGGCTCCAGGAGATAGTGAAGGATGGGGAAGCTTGGCACGCTGTAGTCCATGGGGTCACAGAGAGTCAGACACAACTTAGTGACTGAACAACAAAATGATACTGAGGCTCACGGTCGACTTGTCTTCCATCTTGGACCTACTTGGTTCTGATCAGCTCATGTCATGTCCTCAGGCTATGTCATTCATTAAAAGTTGTGCCCTGCCCACTTCTGTCCAATTTGATAGCTGCAAGCCCAACACATTGCTTTTTCTCCAGCTGCCAAGTCTTTACTTTGGGCAGGAGTAGCTAGGAAACATGTAACTCTTGGTGTTTTAAATTTGAAGCAAACTAATTCTTCTTATATAGGGTCAGTCCTGTGCATTGCAGGGGGTTTAGCATCCCTGGTCTCCACTCACTAACTGCCAGGAATTCTCTCACACCACCAGTTATTCTGGCAACTAAAATTTCCCCCTTATTTCTGGAGAACCAGTTTCACTGCATCACAGGACTAGTTGGTTTTCTTTTCCAGAGCTACCATCAGCATAGTGCCTATCTAAAGACATGTTCTTATCACCATCGTCCATTCCCTTATCATCTAAGTATTTAAACAATGCTGACTGCAACCAGTTTTGTTTGATGCTAATTCCCAGTCCCAGCCCAGTTATAGCTGTTGCAGTATATAAATATAAATTTATATTTATATATTTATCTCTAATTAATCAATCATACTGAAGTCAATTCAAATTATGAAAACTCAAGTTGTAGTTGAGAGGTTTGTACACTTCCTATCTCTGTGCTCTTTCTGTTCCCCTGTCCATTGACAACAAATCCTTCAGCTTGTCTTAATTTTGAGCCCCAAGTCAGAGCCCTTCAACCTCTTCCACACTGTTTGCACCTAGAAATTCAGTCTCAGATTCATCTGGTCAAGAGTCTGAGGGGATCAGTATTTAAACCACTTGAAAGTCAGTGAGAATATTTGGCAAGAGCATTTTCTTAATCGTGAATAAATACCAAGCTGAAAGGAGTAGCTGTTTCCTGATAAACCCCATCCCCACCCCTTTCCAGGCTTCACTGAGCCAGGCAAGTGAGGATGTGATGAAGATCTTCAGACAGGACATCAGTCTGTCCTTTTATAACAGTATTTTCTCGTGGTGATAAGCATTCTCTCTAGTTAAAGAATAGAGGGAGAAAAATATGATCGGTGAAATCAGTCAGTAACAAAGTGAAGAGGTTGGCTTACTTAAGTAGACAGGGTCTTTCTGAGGCCTGTTGAGATTGTACAGCCTTGTATCGGAAATAGAGAACACAGAGAGACTCTATGTAAATGCAGGGTGAGGAACTGCAGCAAGGTGCCAAGCTGAGCCTGAGGCTGAGGAATAAGCCTGCAAAGGGATTCGGGCGCAGAGAGCAGCAGCAGCTCCTGCATTCTGTGCGACACTGGGAGGCGAGTGTCCAGGAGAAAGCATGCAGGAGGGCAAGCCTGCTGGAAGAAAGAGAAAAAGAAAATCATGCCTGTATCCAGAACAGGTACACCCAGGACACCGAGGGTTAGGTAACACTCAGTGACTCCTTTCACCCAACCATTCATTTCTTCACTCAGCAAGTTTTTATGGAGCTACTATTACATGTGTTATTACATGGTTTCCCTGGTGGCTCAGCTGGTAAAGAATCTGCCCGGCAATGCAAGAGACCTGGGTTCGATCCCTGTATTGGGAAGATCCCCTGGAGAAGGAAATGGCTACCCACTCCAGTATTCTGGCCTGGAGAATTCCAAGGACTGTATAGTCCATGGGGTTGCAAAGAGTCCAACACAACTGAGTGGCTTTCACTTTCACTTTCATTACGTATCTGGCACTGTGCAAGGTGCTGCACAAAGATGACCATGATAAAATCCCTGTCCTTCAGGGTTAGTGGAAAAACCTGATAAACAAGCAGGCAGAAAACACTGTAATCAAGTGCTTTAGCAGAGTACTGCATGCCATAGGAACTTAGAGGAGAGAATGACTTTTCCCTGGGGTCAGCGAGAAGGCTGGAAATACTTCAGAGATATGTCTTTATAGAAAAGCTAAAACACAGAGGCATAGGATGGGGCACTGAGGTATAGAAGCTGCAATTGATTCACCGTGATCTGAAGCCAAATCACCTGTGAAACAAGATAGCAGGTGAGGCTAGAGAGGTGGACAGAGGAGGCCTGTTCATGAGACAGCTTGCCATATGAGGAGTCGACTTCATGTGGTGAATGTAAAGAATCTCATTCAAGGAGGAATATGGCCAATACTTATTTAAAAACTAACCAACAACCATTCCCGATTTCCTACTTCCTTGCCCATCTCTCTCTGTCTCTAGAAGATCAAAAAAAGCCCTATATATAAATGTTCCTGTTCTCTCTTGCAGCTCACATGGCCAAAGGATCCAGTGCTGGTCAATGGGACTTAAGTGGAGGTCTCCGACTTCTAGGGCAGACTTCTAGGAAAGAGTTTCCTCCCCAGCAGAAGTCGACAGGCATGTGCAGGAGGTCTCTCACCACCTTTGCTTCTTAGTTCTAAGGCTTGGGGACATGCTGTTGCTGCAGGAAAGACACATCAACCCAGTGCCCTAAAATCTGAAGCTGCTTATCTAATCCCCAAACCATATGCATCCAGGTTTGCATTGCATAAGCAATATCCTATGACTTAAGCCATAAGTTGTCCATTCTGGACATGGAACAACAGACTGCTTTCAAATAGGAAAAGGAGTACATCAAGGCTGCATATTGTCACCCTGTTTATTTAACTTATATGCAGAGAACATCATGAGAAACACTGGAATGGAAGAAACACAAGCTGGAATCAAGATTGCCGGGAGAAATATCAATAATCTCAGATATGCAGATGACACCACACCTATGGCAGAAAGTGAAGAGGAACTCAAAAGCCTCTTGATGAAAGTGAAAGTGGAGAGTGAAAAAGTTGGCTTAAAGCTCAACATTCAGAAAAC
>SJYX01018754.1:185026-207240 GCA_006410675.1 Oreotragus oreotragus | reverse complement strand
TTTGTTTTTTTTTTTTGTTTGTTTGTTTGTTTGTTTGTTTGTTTTTTTTTTTTTTTTGTCATCCCTTAAAGTTTTATCATGAGATTGAAGCAACTCAGTCACATCTTCAGGCTCCACTTCTAATTCTAGTTTTCTGTGCTATTTTTATACCATCCGCAATTACTTTTCCACTGAATTCCTGACTCCCTTAAAATCATCTGTGAGAGCTAGAGCCATGTTCTTCCACAGTTGTGTTAATGTTCATATTTTGACCTCTTCCCATGAATCACAAATATTCTCAATGGCACCTAAAATGATGAATCATTTCCAAGAGGTTTTCCATTGACTTTGCTTAGGTCCATCAAGGGAGTCATTATCTACAGCAGCTAGAAATGCACTTTGTAATATGACTAAATTCAAAATGACTCCTGATCCATATGCTGTGAATCCATGTGTGTTATCAGGCCTGAAAACAACACTAATCTTACGGTGCATCTCCATCAGAACCCTTGGGCAACCAGGTATTGAGTTTGGCTAAAAATTTCATTCCAGTTTTTCCCTGCTGCTGCTACTGCTAAGTCACTTCCCTAAGATGTTGCAAAAACCCAAATAAATTTTTTGGCTAACCCAAAACATTATCTATGAGCAGTAATATTTTGAAAGAAAAAAAATTTTTTCCCCTTAGTAGTAGTACTCAACATTGGGCTTAAAATATTCACTAAACCATGTTGTAAACAGATATGCCATTATTCAGGCTTTGTTCCATTTATAAAGAACAAGCAGAGTAGGTTTATCACAATTCTTAAGGGCCCTAGGATTTGGGGATGGTAAATGAGCATTGTTGTTCAATTGCTAAGCTGTGTCTGACTCTTTGTGACCCCATGGACTGCAGCACACCAGGTTTCCCTGTCCTTCACTATCTCCTGAAATTTACTCAAACTCATGACCATTGAGTTGGTGATGCCATCCAACCACCTCTTCCTCTATTGTCCCCTTCTCTTCCTGCCTTCAGTCTTTCCCAGCATCAGGGTCTTTTCCAATGAGTCAGTTCTTCACATCAGGTGGCCAAAATATTGGAGCTTCAGCTTCAACATCAGTCTTTCCAATGAATATTCAGGGTTGATTTCCTTTAGGAGGGACTGGTTTGATCGCCTTGCTGTCCAACGGTCTCTCAGGAGTCTTCCCCAGCCCCACAGTTCTAAACCATCAGTTCTTCAGCACTCAACCAGTGAACATTGGCTTCAACTTAAAGTCACCAGCTTCATTAGCCTCTAACAAGAGAGTCAACCAGTCCTTTGAAACTTTGAGGCCAGACATTGACTTCTCCTTTCTAGCTATGACAGTCCTAGATGGCATCTTCTTCCAATATAATTTCATTGAAAATGTGTTGTTTAGTACAGCCACCTTCATTCATTATCTTAGCTGTAGCTTCTGGATAACTTGTGTAGCTTCTACATCAGCACATACTGCTTTTCCTTATCCTTCACCTTCATGAGCCAGCCTCTGCTGGCTTCAAACTTTTCTTCTGCAGTTTCCTCACCTCGCTCAGCTTTCATAGAATTGAATAGAGTTAGTTTGGACCTTGTTCTAAATTGGCTTAAGGGAATGTTGTGGCTGGTTTGATTTTCTTTCCAAACTACTAAATGTTCTCCATATCAACAATAAGGCTATTTCATTTTCTTATCATTCATGTGTTCACTAGAGTAGCACTTTTTAATTTCCTTCAAGAACTTTTCCTGTGTGTTGATAGCTTGGCTAACTGTTTGGTCCTAGAAGCCTAGCTTTCAGCCTATCTTGCCTTCCTGCATGCCTTCCTCACTAAGCTTAATCATTTTTAGCTTTGGTTTAAAGTGAGAGACATGTAAGTCTTCCTCTCACTGGAACACTCAGAGGCCATTGTATGGTTATGCTGCTGCTGCTGCTGCTAAGTCACTTCAGTCGTGTCCGACTCTGTGTGACTCCATAGCCTAATTTCACTTTTGTTGTGTCTCAGGGAATAAGGAGGCCCAACAAGAGGGAGAAAGATGAGGGGTAGGGGGAAAGGNTGTAAGTCTTCCTCTCACTGGAACACTCAGAGGCCATTGTATGGTTATGCTGCTGCTGCTGCTGCTAAGTCACTTCAGTCGTGTCCGACTCTGTGTGACTCCATAGCCTAATTTCACTTTTGTTGTGTCTCAGGGAATAAGGAGGCCCAACAAGAGGGAGAAAGATGAGGGGTAGGGGGAAAGGAAACTGCTGGTTGGTGGAGCAGTCAGAACACACATATTTATCCAGTAAGCTCACCATCTTATAGAGACACAGTTCATAGCATCCCAGAAAAATTACATTAGTAACATCAAAGATCACTGATCACAGATCACCGTCAGATCAGCTCAGTCATGTCCGACTCTTCCAGAGCCCATGAACCACAGCACGCCAGGCTTTCCTGTCCATCACCAACTCCCAGAGTTTACTCAAACTCATGTCCATTGAGTTGGTGATGACATCCAACCATCTCATCCTCTGTCATCCCTTTCTTCACCCACCTTCAGTCTTTCCCATCATCAGGGTCTTTTTAAATGAATCAGCTCTTCACATCAGGTGGCCAAAGTATTGGAGTTTCAGCTTCAACATCAGTCCTTCCAATGAACACCCACGACTGATCTCTTTTTGGATGGACTGGTTGGATCTCCTTGCAGTCCAGGGGACTCTCAAGAGTCTTCTCCAATACCACAGTTCAAAAACCATAACAAATATAATAATGATGACACAGCTTGAAATATTGAGATAATTACAAAATTGTGACACAGAGACATGAAGTGAGCAAATGTTGTTGTTAAAAATGGCACCAAAAGACTTGCTCCACATAGGGTTATCACAAACCTTCAATTTGTTAAAAACACAATATCTATGATAAGTAAGCATAATAAAGCAAGGTATGCCTCTCAGGACTGTTGACTTCATTATTATCAGTTTAATTTGCTTTGCATTCTTTGGTTAAGCTTACAGTGTAGGCTTATTTTCTTTTGAGCTATAATTTTTTAGATACTAGGCTTTAGTTCATGTGTGCACTGTTTCAAATAGAGTGCAACCAAATGGCTACTGATAAAGAAGTACCTCTCACCAAAAGTTGTTAATATAAGAATACTTGAATGATGATAAGTTACTATTGGGCTCGTCCTTTTTTTAAATTTATAAATGATATCATGGTGTCATAAAATTACATATAAATACATAAGTTTAAATATGGTGTCAAGGTTGCATTCTTCTAAAGTATGAGTAGTTCATGTGAGTTGTGAAATATAAACATGTGGGCTTACATTTCTCTAGCATGCTTTGCTAAGCCTGCTCCCACTGGGATTGCTCAACAGCACTGCTAATCATCACTTGGAACTCTGACTCAGGTCCACTCAATAGGCTGATACCATCTTGCTTGAGGCCACCACGGTTTTTCATTTGGTCTCTTCAGACAAGTACATCACACTGTGCAAGTATTTACAAATTTTCTCTACTGGAGCACTAACAAGGTAAGAATAAGTTTCTAGCTAACACAACATTTTAATTTTGGTATCAAAGGGAAGGGCACCATAGATGTCTAACTTCACAAGGAAGTCAATTTTCCTTCACAGCCTGCCTCTCCTGCTTCCAGAACAGGTCATGCTCCCTTCTCCAGCATTTTCCATCTGAAACTCCACTCCCTTCTTCTAGGAACATGTGTGAGACCCCATTTCCTGGTTCTTTCCCTTTTCCTATTACACAATACTCTAAATATGCACTTCAGTCAGATGATTAGGATTAGATTCTATTTACATGTGTGACAGCAGATATAGATTTTCCATCTTGTGTACCTGTTTATTTTCCTGGTGGCTTCTTCACCTGTGTGTGTGCGTTAGTTGCTCAGACATGTCTGACTCTTTGCAACCCCACAGACTGTAGCCCACCAGGCTCCTCTGTCCATGGGATTCTCCAGGCAAGAATACTGGAGTGGGTTGCCATTTCCTTCTCCAATGCATAAAAGAAAAAAGTGAAGGTTAAGTCGCTCAGTCTGTCCGACTGTTAGCGACCCCATGGACTGCAGCCCACCAGGCTACTCCGTCCATTGGATTTTCCAGGCAAGAGTACTGGGGTGGGGTGCCATTGCCTTCCCCGATAATAGTGACTGGCACATAGAAACTGCTATGAGAATGTGTTTTTTAAAAATAGCATGTGAATTCTTTCCACTAGTGTATCTAATTAAGCTAAGCATATCTCTTAACAACAAATACTGTTTGTGTAGCTTGTTTGTTTCTGAAACAGAATGGTCAAGTCCTGTGCCAGGGCTATTAGCTTGTTTAAATAAATGAATAAATAACTACTAAAAGGTTCAAATAGTACTATTCCAAAAAATAGAAATGCAGGGGGAAAACTGAGACTGGAAAAGGACACTGAGTTATTTTAAACAACATAAAGCAATATTTTAAAAAAGAATGTATATTTATGTAAAACTGAATCACTTTGCTATATAGTAATAATTAACACAACACTTCAATATTGAACATTGGACAAAANATAAGAGACAGATTTTAAACAACATAAAACAATATTTTTAAAAAGAATGTATATTTATGTAAAACTGAATCACTTTGCTATATAGTAATAATTAACACAACACTTCAATATTGAACATTGGACAAAAAAAGAAAAGAAAGAAGGAAAAGTGAAAGAGCAGAATGAGAAAACATACTCCTACATAATAGTAAGAAAACATATTATGGAGGAACAAAAAGAAAAGAGGAAGAAAATCAAGCTGTTTGTTTCATTAAGCAAGCTTCCGAATTAATGAATCTGATTTTCTTTGGAATGTGGCCCAAAGAAAATGAACAGTTTAGGTAACAGCCAATCCTCACTGGATGGTCCAGGAAATTGCCCAGGCAACAACAGCTATTTAAGACATACCGAGAAGAAAGGATATTGAGAATTTCTTTTTATTAAGTAGCTGAGACAACAAGCAGAATACCATCAAATGGTGGAGATGAGAAATGGAGCATGTTCAAAACTCAGTGGAAGTGCAGTCAATAGCAATGCAAATGTCGAGGATGCTCTAAGTGTTTTCTTTTTTAATTCAATTGAGTCAAACAATTAAAAAATGCAAAAACAGTGCAAAGAAATATGGAAACCAAAGGAGAAATAGAGGGAAAAACTCTGTGCTCTGTAAAGATGGGACATAGCTTTTAGCGCCAAAAGAAAACTTGAACTTGGCTTTGAATCCTGATGGCATCCCTCATTGGGCAAATTACTTAAATATTCTGAACCTCAGTTTCCTCACTTGCAGAAAGAAAATATTAGAAGATTACTATGAATTTGAGTGAAATAATGTTCTGTTGTCCATGCCTGTTTTACAACAATTGTGTTATAAATTATAGACCTCTCTCTCTTTCTGTAACTAAATGAAAAGCCTTTTTTATAGAGGAAAATGAGACCATTAAGAATTAGAAAGCATGAAACAGGAAAACGTTTTAATAGTGTGTGCTTGGACTATAATTAAAAGTGGAAAACAAGGGAAAGGGATCTGAGATTTATTTCAGTTCCTTAAAAGTTGAACAATTAAATCACCAAGTTTAAACCTTCATGCTGTAGGTTCTTAGACTAATCTTAGGATATAATTGCCTCCCCACCTGTGGCTCAGATGGTAAAGCATCTGTCTACAATGCGGGAGACCCAGGTTCAATCCCTGGGTCAGGAAGATCCGCTGGAGAAGGAAATGGCAGCCCACTCCAGTACTATTGAGGATACAATTGGCTTTATACTTAAATCTAACTCAAACTTACATATAGTTGCTCCTAAACTACATCTTTGCTTGAATATGTCATAGGAATTTCCAACTTTGCATGTTCAAAGTCCATCTCCTGAATCTTTCAACACACAGATCCCTATAGGGATTTCTCATAAGGGTACACGGCACAATTTTCACTTAATTCAAGCATGAAACTTAAGAGGCATCCTTGATTCATAGTTTCCTTCAGTCCCACACCAAGTTACCTCCAAGTTCTTTTCATCTTACCTCCAAAATCTATGGATTCTTCTCCATGTCTCTTGCCATGTCTCTGCTACAAGCCAGTATCATCTCTAATCAGAAATGCTGCATCCAGTTATACTCAGCTTCTGACATCCTGGCTTGCTGTCCTTAACATAGCCATGAGAGTGAGAGTGATCTTTGAAAACATAAATCTGATCATGTCATTCTAATGCGAAATGCCTTAAGTGGGATTCCTTTGAACTTAGAGTAAAATTCCTCTCCTTTCCAGTGCCTGCAAAGCCCTAAACAATCTGGCCCATGACTACATTCAACCTCACCACTCCCAGAGTTCACCAGGCTCACAGACCTTTGACAGTTTCTAGAACATTCCATGCTTTATTTCTGGGTTTTTAATATTTGTTATTTCTTTTGTCTATAAAGTTCTCCCCTAACTCCTGTTGTAGTTGACCTCATCCTTCCCTTAGGTCTCAGACTAGCCTGTTCTGAACATCCAATGTAAATAATTCTTCCTTTTTACTTTCAATCACTATCACAGCCCATAATTATTTATTGATTTATTGCTTTAGCTTTTAGTTCTTTGTGTCTCCCTTGAGAATTTTGGCTTTATAAGTGCAGAGATTGTGTTTGTTTTATTCTGAAGTGTATCTCTTACATTCACAACTTGCCTGGCACATATTAGATGCTCAATAACAATTTGTACTCTTGCCTGGAAAATCCCATGGACAGAGGAGCCTGGTAGGCTGCAGTCCATGGGGTCACTAGGAGTTGGACACGACTTAGCAACTTCATTTTCACTTTTCACTTTTATGCATTGGAGAAGGAAATGGCAACCCACTCCAGTGTTCTTGCCTGGAGAATCCCAGGGACAGGGGAGTCTGGTGGGCTGCCGTCTCTGGGGTCGCACAGAGTCATACACGACTGAAGCGACTTAACAGCAGCAACAATTTGTGAAATGAATGAATTTTTAGTATATTCCCTATATTTCTACACATGTGAATATACACATTTATACATAGACTCACTGTTTAAAAAAAGTAAGACCCCATGAGAACAAAACCAAAAGTTTTTCTTCTTTTAATTTTACCATCATTTAAAAAATATTTGCCTTTTGTTGTTTCTGTGGTTATTCAAGCCAAACATGAAGACTATTTCCTCCCACAGTAATTAGCTCCTTCTGGGAAAAGTTTTTAGAAAAATTCTTTGTGGTCTTGCCCAATTTGAGCACTGGTCTTATGTTAATTTTTTTTTTTTTTTTTGCCCCTTACATTTCATCTCAACTGGCACAAATACTGATTGACAGCTTAAAGTCCATGTACCTTTCTTGGAGCAGGAATTGATACTGGATTATGAATCCCCAGCACAGGGTTAGAAATCCACCGGCTGCTACAAATTTGAAGTCCAGCAGAACACCCAGGCCAGATGGTTTTAATGTGCCTCTTTACTAATAACTTGGTACAAGGAAGAAAATAATTCCCTGGCTAGATAGCATGTTTCAAATGGTTTTAGAGATGGGAATTAAGGTAATGGAAACTAGGTGAATAAACCAACTTTTCTCTTTAAAAATGCAGATGGTACTTTCCAGTGCAGCTGCTATGTTTTAGGGGAAGAAAATAGCAATGTACTTTTCATGTTTTATGATTTTGAAACTTGATTTTTCTTTGGGAAAGTTTGAAACATTGCACAAATGCATTAAGTTATGATGGTTATTAATGTTATTAATGTTAACATTACTATATGTATGAGTTATCAACTGCTGTGTGACAAATTATTCCCCAAACTTGGCACTTAAAACAATCCTTATGAGCTCATAGTCTCTGAAGGTCAGGAATCCGGTCATGACTTAACTAGTTCTCCTGCTCAGAGTCTCTCACAAGCTGTAATCAAGGTGTCAATTGGTTTGCAGCAATCTCAAAGCTCATGTAGGGAAGGAACCACTTCCGTGCTCACTCATATGCTTGATGGTGGGGTTCAGCTCCACATGAGCTGCCAGTCAGAGGCCACCCTCATGTTTCTGTGCTGCTGTGGGTCTCTCCACAGCATAGCTCACCACATGGCAGCTTGCTCCATCAGAGCACATGAACAAAGGTGTAGGAAAGTGCCAGCAGGCAAGAGTGCTATTAAGACAGAAGTCACAACCTTGCATAATGTAATGTCAGGGTGGCANATAATTCCCTGGCTAGATAGCATGTTTCAAATGGTTTTAGAGATGGGAATTAAGGTAATGGAAACTAGGTGAATAAACCAACTTTTCTCTTTAAAAATGTAGATGGTACTTTCCAGTGCAGCTGCTATGTTTTAGGGGAAGAAAATAGCAATGTACTTTTCATGTTTTATGATTTTGAAACTTGATTTTTCTTTGGGAAAGTTTGAAACATTGCACAAATGCATTAAGTTATGATGGTTATTAATGTTATTAATGTTAACATTACTATATGTATGAGTTATCAACTGCTGTGTGACAAATTATTCCCCAAACTTGGCACTTAAAACAATCCTTATGAGCTCATAGTTTCTGAAGGTCAGGAATCCGGTCATGACTTAACTAGTTCTCCTGCTCAGAGTCTCTCACAAGCTGTAATCAAGGTGTCAATTGGTTTGCAGCAATCTCAAGGCTCATGTAGGGAAGGAACCACTTCCGTGCTCACTCATACGCTTGATGGTGGGGTTCAGCTCCACATGAGCTGCCAGTCAGAGGCCACCCTCATGTTTCTGTGCTGCTGTGGGTCTCTCCACAGCATAGCTCACCACATGGCAGCTTGCTCCATCAGAGCACATGAACAAAGGTGTAGGAAAGTGCCAGCAGGCAAGAGTGCTATTAAGACAGAAGTCACAACCTTGCATAATGTAATGTCAGGGTGGCACCCTATCATTGTTGCCATATCTTATGTGTTAAAAGTCAGTCACTAGCCCCTTCCTATACCCAAGGGGAGGGGATTACATTCGGGAGTGAACACCAGGAGGCGGTGAATACTGGGACCACTTTGGAAACAACTACCACTGGGATGGTAGATTTACCACACCATTATTGCTTTAAGTATGCTGAAGCATTGTCATATTGCACATAAGAGCATAAACTTTGAAGCTGGAGAGAAGAAATTGAGTCCCAGATGTGTTATTTATTAGCCATGTGACTGGACATGTCTGCAAATTTGACCTGTGCAAACTTTCATTTTCAAATTTCTAAAAATTGTAACACTCATTTCAGTTCAGTTCAGTCACTCAGTCAGGTCCAACTCTTTGTGATCCCATGGACTGCAGCATACCAGGCTTCCCTGTCCATCACCAACTCCCAGAGCTAGCTCAAACTCATGTCCATTGAGTCTGTGATGCCATCCAACCATCTCATCCTCTGTCATCCCCTTCTCCTCCCACCTTCAATCTTTCCCAGCATCAGGGTCTTTTCCAGTGAGTCAGTTCTTCGCATCAGGTGGCCAAAGTATTGGAGTTTCAGCTTCAACATCAGTCCTTCCAGTGAATATTTAGGACTTATTTCCTTTAGGATGGACTGGTTGAATCTCCTTGCAGTCCAAGGGACTCTCAAGAGTCTTCTCCAACAATACAGTTCAAAAGCATCAATTCTTCAGCACTCAGTTTTCTTTATAGTCCAACTCTCACATCCATAGATGACTACTGAAAAAACCGTAGCCTTGACTAGATAGACTTTGTTGGCAAAGTAATGTCCCTGCTTTTTAATATGCTGTCTAGGTTGGTCATAGCTTTTCTTCCAAGGAGCAAGCATCTTTTAATTTCATGGCTGCAATCACCATCTGCAATGATTTTGGAGTCAGGAAAAATAAAGTATGTCACTGTTTCCATTGTTTCCCCACCTATTTGCCATGAAGTGATGGGCCCAGATGCCATGATCTTAGTTTTCTGAATGTTGAGTTTTAAGCCAACTTTTTCACTCTCTTCTTTCACTTTTGTCAAGAGGCTCTTTAGTTCTTTCTTCACTTTCTGCCATAAGGATGGTGTCATCTGCATATCTGAGGTTATTGATATTTCTTCCTGCAATCTTGATTCCAGTTTGTGATTCATCCAGCTCAGCATTTCTCATGATGTACTCTGTGTATAAGTTAAATAAGCAGACAACAATATACAGCCTTGAAACGTACTCCTGTTCCAATTTGGACCCAGTGTGATGTTCCATATCTAGTTCTAACTGTTGCGTCTTGACCTGCGTACAGATTTCTCAGGAGGCAGGTAAGGTGGTCTGGTATTCCCATCTCTTGAAGAATTTTCCACATTATCAATTGTTATTGCTATGGAGCCATACAAGTGACAAAGCCAAAAATATTTAGAAAGAATTTGTGTGTGCAACATCCAAGAGCTTGGATGAACATTAATGTTGATCTATGTTGGCAGCTGGAGCAACAATCCATCATTAGATCCCATGAGTATACCTTCATCTGTAGGTTTCTTCCTCTCTCCTCAGACATGTTCTCCTGTGTGAATGACAGTGATAGTCTCCTAATTGGTCTGCCCTGTTCCTCTTTAAAGTCCTCCCATGAAGCTTCCATACAGCTACCAAGGTGATCCTCAAAATATTTCAAAAAACCAAATCATGCTCCAGCTTTCACACCTTCCAATTGTTTCTCATTTTATATAGTCATGATTCAGATATTTCAGTATGACCTACGAGGCTCTGCCTATCTTTCCAACTTCAGCTTTACCCTCTTCCTTTTTACTCAGCTTGAGTCCTTGTACCTGAGTTCTTGTGTGCCTTAAGGCTTTGCAGATTCTCTTTTCTCTTCCTCAAACACTTCCCCTCTCTGACTCCAACCACCCTTCAGGTCATGGCATACATCACTTCCTTAGTCTGAGCTTCTGTCACCTGCTTCTTCTAACCAAGTGAGACTCTTCCATTTTTATTTTTTATAGCATCTTAGTCTTTCTCTTTGCAGTTTCTAACTTTATTTAGGATTACTATATCTTTAATGCCTGTCTCTTCTGAGGGGGCTGAGACTATGTCTTTTTATTCACTATTTTATGTTCAAATCAAGCATGGTACTTAATCATAGTTGTTATTGTGCAGTCTCTCAGTCATATCTGACTCTTTGTGACCCCAGGGACTGCAGCATGTCAGGCTCCCTTGTCCTTGATCATCTCCTGGAGTTTGATCAAACTCATGTCTGTTGATTTGGTGATGTCATCCAGCCATTTCATCCTCTGTATCCCCTTCTCCTTCTGCTGTCAATCTTTTCCAGTATCAGGGCCTTTTGCAACGAGTTGGCTCTGCATCGGGTGACTAAAGTATTGGAGTTTCAGCCTCAGCATCAGTTCCTCCAATGAATATTCAGGATTGTTTTACATTAGGATAGACTGGTTTGATCTCCTTGCAGTCCAAGTGACTCCTAAGAGTCTTCTCCAACACCATAGCTCAAAAGCATCAATTCTTCCATGTTCAGCCTTCTTTTATGGTCCAATGTTCAGATCCATACATGCCTACTGGAAAAATCATAGCTTTGACTATATGGACTTTTGTTGGCAAAGTAATGTCTCTGCTTTTTAATATGATGTCTAGGTTTGTCATTTGGAATGAAAATTAGAAAAGGTCAGTTTTCATTCCAGTTCCAAAGAAAAGCAATGCCAAAGAATAGTCAAATACCCGTACAATTGCACTCATCACACACGCTAGCAAAGTAATGCTCAAAATTCTCTAAGCCAGGCTTCAACAGTATGTGAACCATGAACTCCAAGATGTTCAAGACAGATTTAGAAAAGGCAGATGAACCAGAGATCAAAATGCCAACATCCATTGGCTCATTGAAGAAAGAAAGCGAGTTCCAGAAAAACATCTACTTCTGCTTTATTGACTATGCCAAAGACTTTGGGTGGATCACAACAAAATGTGAAAAATCCTTTAAGAGATGAGAATGACAGACCACTTGACCTGCCTCCTAAGAAATCTGTATGCAGGTCAAGAAGCAGCAGTTAGAACCAGACATGGAACAACAGACTGGGTCCAAATTGGGAAAGGAGTAGATCTGAAGGCTGTATGTTGTCACCGTGCTTATTTAACTTATATGCAGAGTACATCATGTGAAATGCCAGGCTGGATGAGGAACAAGCTGGAATCAAGGTTGCCAGGAGAAATATCAATAACCTCAAATATGCAGATGACACCACCCTTATGGCAGAAAGTGAAGAGGAACTAAAGAACCTCTTGACAAAAGTGAAAGAGGAGAGTGAAAAGTTGGCTTAAAACTCAACATTCAGAAAACTAAGATCATGGCATCTGGGCCCATCACTTCATGGCAAATAGATGGGGAAACAATCAAAATAGAGACTTTATTTTGGACACTTGCAGACAGTGACTGCAGTTCTGAAATTAAAAATTAAAAGACACTTGCTCTTTGGAAGAAAAGCTATGACCAACCTAGACAGCATACTAAAAAGCAGAGACATTACTTTGCCAAAAAGGTTCATCTAGTCAAAGCTATGGTTTTTCCATTAGTCATGTATGGATGTGAGAGTTGCTGAGCACTGAAGACTTTGATGCTCTTGAACTGTGTTGTTGGAAAAGACTCTTGAGAGTCCCTTGGACTGCAAGGAGATCCAACCGGTCCATCCTAAAGGAGATCAGTCTTGAATATTCATTGGAAGGACTGATGGCTGAAGCTGAAATACTTTGGCCACTTGATGTGAAGAACTGACTCATTTGAAAAGACCCTGATGCTGGGAAAGATTGAAGGCAGGAGGAGAAGGGGACGACAGAGGATGAGATGGTTGGATGGCATCACCAACTCAATGGACATGAGTTTTAGCAAGCTCAGGGAGCTGGTGATGGACAGAGAATCTTGGTATGTGACAGTCTGTGGAGTCACAAAGAGTCAATACAACTGAGCAACTGAACTGAACTGAAGTTTGTCATAGCTTTTCTTCCAAGGAGCAAAAGTCTTTCAATTTCATGCCTGCAATCACTGTCCACAGAGATTTTGGAGCCAAGAAAATAAAATCTGTCACAATTTCCATTGTTTCCCCACCTATTTGCCATGAAGTGATGGGACTGAATGCCATGATGTCATTTTTTGAACATCGAGTTCAAAGCCAACTTTTTCCACTCTCCTCTTTCGCTTTCATCAAAAAAGCTCTTTAGTTCCTCTTCGCTTTCTGCTGTAAGGGTGGTGCCATCTGCATATCTGAGGTTGTTGATATTTCTCCCTGAAATCTTGATTCCAGCTTGTGCTTTATCCAGTATGGCATTTTGCATGATGCACTCGGCACAGAAGTTAAATAAGCAGGATGACAATATAAAGCCTTGTCATACTCCTTTCCCGATTTGGAGTCAGTCTTTTGTTCCAAGTCTGGTTCTAACTGTTGCTTCTTGACCTGCATACAGATTTCTCAGGATGCAGGTAACATGGTCTAATATTTCCATTTCTTTAAAAACTTTCCACAGTTTGTTGTGATCCACACAGTCAAAGGCTTTAGCATAATCAATGAAGCAGAAGTAGATATTTTTATGATCCAACGGATGTTGGCTCATATTTGATCTCTGGTCCTCTGCCTTTTCTAAATCCAGCTTGAATATCTGGAAGTTCTCAGTTCACAAATGGTTGAAGCTTGGCTTGGATAATTTGGATATTACTTTGCTAGCATGTGAAATTATTGCAATTGTGCAGTTGTTGGAACATGCTTGGCCTTACTCTTCTATGGAATTGAAATGAAAACTGACCTTTTCCAGTCCTGGGGCACTGCTGAGTTTTCCAAATTTTCTGGTATATTGAGGTGGGTTTTGTTTTTGTTTTTGTTTTTTAACATTAGTTCTATATGTTTAGAGAGACACAAGTAAATGTGCAATGTTAAACAATATTGCTGGCTTGTCTAATGGGGAATCTAGTGTTATTTCAAGAAACTAAAGATACTCAAAAGCCACTCCCCAATTTCTATAAACAACCCTCTAAAATTGAACCTTGCCAATTCATATACATATACAAATTTAAAATGTGTCTAATTCAGAAAACCTTACTGTTTTCAGATTGCTTGTGTTCTAGAAGATATACAGTTTAAAAAAATGCCAGAGATGTAGGGCTAAAGACTCTCTGGATTACACAGGAAAAGTGAGCCTCACTTCAGTAGGGAGCTATTTGTGGAGAATGTGGCATCCTTGGAAACCAGTAGCACTGAAGGTTAGTGGATGACAACCCTGGTGGTGGGATGGGGGGATAAGATGTATGCCTGCTAAGTTGCTTCAGTTGTGTCCAGCTCTTTGCAACCCCATGGACTATAGCCCACCAGGCTCTTTCGTCCACGGGGTTCTCCAGGCAAGAATATTGAAGTGGGTTGCCATGCCCTCCTCAAGGGGATCTTTCAAACCCAGGAATTGAACCTGTGACTCTTGTATCTCCTGCAGGTGGGTTCTTTACGTCTAGCATCATCTGGGAAGCCCATCATATGTCTAGTAAGGCCAATTTTCCCCAGCATGATATTCAAAGACAAAAGGATAAAATCTCAATACTTGAATTACAATGTATATCCGAACACTAAATTTCTCTCCTTATATGTACCACCTCACCTTATCTTCAACACTCTATCTCCCTATAAAAGAGATAACTAGGCTTTCTATGTTTCAAGAATATTCATAGACACCTGAGAATAGCTTTCTCCCATTTCACTCCACTTTATGGGATAGTATTTGATACTTTTAAAAGTATTTAAAGAATCAGAACTGTCTTATATTTTAATTTTATATTTTAACTTTTAGCTGAATTAATAACATTAACGGACTTTTTATAGGACTGGATCTTTTAAAGACAGGTATAATACCTACAGATGAAACGATACTATGTCTGGGAAGTACTTGTGATTTACGGCATTGGTGGGGACTGCAAGTTTACATGAAACAAGACTGATAATTTTTGAGTCTGAGTAATGACATGTGAATGCTCATTATACCATTCTCTTTATTTGTGTTCATTTGAATTGTTAATAATAAAATTTTTTTTTGAATTTTTACAAAATATCATTGAAATCTTCTAGATTTTGTATATCTGCTTTTGTTTTCCCTGTTCCACCTTAGGTCACAGCACTAACCATATGGACTTAAGACCCTAGTGGTTGAGAATATGGTCTGGTCCAAACTGTTAACAGTTCCAACGCTGCTGCCCCACTCACTATGCATGTTATAGGTACATGCTGAAAGAGGCAGGATGCCTTTTCTGTGGCTTAGCTTTCCTTTCTGTAAAGTGGGAGGAAAATATCAATCTCAATTTTGACGATACAATAAAATAATGAAAGTTAAATGCAGAGTCTGATAAGTGAGTGACTGAAGTCGCTCAGTCATGTCCGACTCTTTGCGACCCCATAGACTGTAGCCTACCAGGCTCCTCCGTCCATGGGATTTTCCAGGCAAGAGTACTGGAATGGGTTGCCATTTCCTTAGTAAGTGTTTATTCAGCTAACTAATAATGACAATCACAAATTAATTCAGTTGATTATTTATTGACTACTTACTCCTTATGGGGCACTTTTCTAAAGGTAGCTATCTTTATTCTCAGACTTAGCTATCAACTATAAATACACAGGAATGCTGACTAAGAGGAGAACTTTGCAGAAACTCTAGAGTTGAACTGAAAAAGGGAAGGCACTGAAGAATCAGAATGAGGGGAAAAAAAATAAAGCCATGGGTGCTGGTTTGACTGTGTTTTCCTCCTTTGTCCCTGTCTCTTTATACAATGAGATAAAAGGACACCTTTGGGTTTTGAAGGATTTAAAACTCCATGGACAGAAGATATCCTTTGAGAGTCCTCTTTATAAAGCATAGAAATACAATTGCTTGGTTTAAAAAAAAAAAAAATCTGTTCACTGGGAGCCTTATCCATTCTGTAAGAACAAACCCAGGAAAATTTTTGTCTCAAACTCAAAACCTTAAGGAAAAAGATTCCTGAGGATTTGTTATGCATTTCTTTTTCAAGCTGCATCTAATGAAAAAGCCCCTCACCTCGGTCGTGTGTCTGTGTTGCTTATTTACCCCATGGCCACCTTGGCTTGAGAAGCACTGAGAAGCAAGGCAGGCAGGATGTTATTTTCAACGGATAGAGCTTCACTGACACAGCGAGCGCCTCTTCTCCACCCGCAACTGCCTGGTCCTATCCCTGGGCACCAGTTCTCCCCAGCCCGAGCCCTGCGTGGATCCTCCCCTGCCCTGGTCTCCTGCCACCGCCTGCCCCTGGCCGGTCAGCTCTGGCCCCATAGCGTCCCTCCCCAGGTCCCCTGCTCTGCCCTCCTGGTCAGCGGCTGTGTGCACCTGCTGCCCCTTTTGGCTGTGGTGCTGTCAGGAGAAAATAAAAGCAAGAATTATGACCTTGGAGACGAAGACTCTTCATAGTAGCAGAATTATGGGAGTTGTATTAAACACATCATGTATGAAAGAAAAACTGGGTTTCTTTTTAATATATATATACATATATATCATATCAGTTTCTCTTATTTTAACTTTTTATTTCATATTGGGGTATAGTATATTACCAATGTTGTGATAATTTCAGGTGGACAGCAAAAGGATTCAGCCATCCATAGCCATGTATTCATTCTCCCCCAAACTCCCCTCCCATCCAGGCTGCCGCATAACACTGAGCAGAGTTCCATGTGTCATAGAGTGGGTTTTTGTTGGTTATCTATTTTAAATATAGCAGTGTGTATATATCCATTCCAAACTCAAGTTATCCTTTACCCCATCCTTCCCCCCACCCCCAACAACCATAATATCATTCTCTAAGCCTGTGAGTCTGTTTCTTTTTTGTAAGTTCATTTGTATCATTCACTTCTAGATTCCACATATAAGGATGTCACATGATATTTCTCCTTCTCTGTCTGGCTTACTTCACTCAATATGATAACATCTAGGTTCATCCATGTTGCTGCAAATAGCATTGTTTCATTCTTTTAAATAGCTGAGTAATATTCCATTGTATCTATGTAACATATCTTCTTAATCCATTCCTCTGTCAATGGACGTGTCTTGGCTTCCATGTTTTGGCTATTGTAAACAGTGCTGCCATGAACATGGAGGGGCATGTATCCTTTCAGATCATGTTTTTCCTCTGGATATATGCCCAGGAGTGGGATTGCAGGATCATATGGTAGCTCTATTTTTAATTTTTTAAGAAACCTCCATACTGTTCCCCAGAGTGGCTATACCAATTTACATTCCCATCAACAGTGTAGGAGGGCTTCCTTCTCTCCATAGCCTCTCCAGCATTTACTGTTTGTGGATCTTTTTATGATAGTCATTCTGGCTGGTGTGAGGTGATATCTCATTGTAGTTTTGGTTTCTGTTTCTCTAATTACCAATGTTGAACATGTTTTTATGTGCCTCTTGGTCATCTGTATATCTTCTTTGGAGAAATGTCTATTTAGACCTACTTTTTAAAAAAATTTATTTTTTTTTTTACTTTACAATGTTGTATTGGTTTTGCCATATATTGACATAAATCAGCCATGGGTGTACATGTGTTCCTCATCCTGAACCCCACTTTCACCTCCCTACCCATCCCATCCCTCTGGGTCATCCCAGTGCATCAGCCCCAAGCACCCTGTATCATCGAACCTGTACTGGCAATTCATTTCACATGTGCTAATTTACATGTTTCAATGCTGTTCTCCCAAATCATCCCACCCTCTCCCTCTCCCACAGAGTCCAAAAGACTGTTCAATACATCTGTGTCTCTTTTGCTGTCTCACATACAGGGTTATCGTTACCATCTTTCTAAATTCCATAAATATGTGTTAATATATTGTATTGGCGTTTTTCTTTCTGGCTTACTTCACTCTGTATAATAGGCTCCAGTTTCATCCACCTCATTAGAACTGATTCAAATGTATTCTTTTTAATGGCTGAGTAATACTCCATTGTGTATATGTNTGTACTGGCAATTCATTTCACATGTGCTAATTTACATGTTTCAATGCCGTTCTCCCAAATCATCCCACCCTCTCCCTCTCCCACAGAGTCCAAAAGACTGTTCTATACATCTGTGTCTCTTTTGCTGTCTCACATACAGGGTTATCGTTACCATCTTTCTAAATTCCATATATATGTGTTAATATATTGTATTGGCGTTTTTCTTTCTGGCTTACTTCACTCTGTATAATAGGCTCCAGTTTCATCCAGCTCATTAGAACTGATTCAAATGTATTCTTTTTAATGGCTGAGTAATATTCCATTGTGTATATGTACCATAGCTTTCTTATCCATTTGTCTGCTGATGGACATCTAGGCTGCTTCCATGTCCTGGATATTATAAACAGTGCTGTGATGAACATTGGGGTACACGTGTCTCTTTCAATTCTTGTTTCCTCGGTGTGTATTCCACTACCCATTTTTTGATTGGTTTGTTTGCTTTGATGCTTTTAAGCATTATGAACTGTTTGTAAATTTTAGAGACTAATCACTTGTTGGTCACATCATTTGCAAATATTTTCTCTTGGTATGGTTTGTATTTTTGCTATACTTATTGCTTCCTTTGCTGTGCAAAGGCTTTTGAATTTAAGTAGGTCCCTCTCTGGATCACAGAGACTGGGCAAGCATAGAACCATATTTCCCCAACTCCCTGTCTGCTAGGGATCTAGATGAGATTTAGGGGGAAAATAAAAGTAGATCACATTTATTTTAATTTCCATTATTCTGGGGGATGGATAATTTTCTTAAAATGTGGAAAATTTGTTTAGGAAAAGAATTATTTTAGAGTGCATTTGAAAGAATATACTCTATTAGAAAAAATACAAAGTTTTACATAAGTGCCAATTATGTTACCTAGTTTGGGGTGAATACAGAGTGACCTCACTTTTCATAGGGAGTCAGGCCTCCTCTCACCTCACTGTATGGCATCTGACAAAAATAAGTTGACCAACGTATTCTTTTAAGAATAATTCCCTTTATATATATATGTGTGTGTGTCAAGATCTGAATTAAAAGCCTTCTATTTCATTTTGTTTCTTCTTTTCTTTGATTTTTTATGCCAACACTTAGGGAAAGCAGGAGAGTCATCCTATGGTATCCAGCAGTGACATTTGTTAGCTATTACAAGGAGGAATTTGAAACTCAGTTTGGCTGATGCAATCTTTCAAACATCGCTAGGAATATTCTAGAATGAATGATGATCACAATGATGTTTTTCTTAATTTGAGAGTAGGAAGCTAGTGGACTACCTGCTTTTACAATCTTGGGGGATACTGGCAGAATTCAGTTATTTACAGTGTTGATCGGTAAGTAGCATCCCATGTTGGTTTCCTGTTGATGTCANCTTTAGGATGGACTGGTTGAATCTCCTTGCAGTCCAAGGGACTCTCAAGAGTCTTCTCCAACACCACACAGAACCTGTCTGAGGAGAGAGAAAGAAATCTACAGATGAAGGTATATTTTTGGACATAGTATTCATGGGATCTAATGATGGATTGTTGCTCCAGCTGCCATCATAGGTCAACATTAGCATCATCCAAGTTCTTGGGCTTTTCACACACAAATCCTTTCTATATATTTTTGGCTTTGTCACTTGTATGGTCTTATAGCAATAGCAATTGATAATATTAATTACAGCACCTAGTAGGTGCCAAGTACTGTGCTAAGTGCTCTACTTTGATGTTTTATTTACTCCTTCTTTGGTCCTGTGCAACTTCAGCATCAGTCTTTCCAATGAATATTCAGGACTGATCTCCTATAGGATGGACTGGTTGGATCTCCTTGCAGTCCAAGGGACTCTCAAGAGTCTTCTCCAACAATACAGTTCAAAAGCATCAATTCTTCAGCACTCAGTTTTCTTTATAGTCCAACTCTCACATCCATAGATGACTACTGAAAAAACCATAGCCTTGACTAGATAGACTTTGTTGGCAAAGTAATGTCCCTGCTTTTTAATATGCTGTCTAGGTTGGTCATAGCTTTTCTTCCAAGGAGCAAGCATCTTTTAATTTCATGGCTGCAATCACCATCTGCAATGATTTTGGAGTCAGGAAAAATAAAGTATGTCACTGTTTCCATTGTTTCCCCACCTATTTGCCATGAAGTGATGGGCCCAGATGCCATGATCTTAGTTTTCTGAATGTTGAGTTTTAAGCCAACTTTTTCACTCTCTTCTTTCACTTTTGTCAAGAGGCTCTTTAGTTCTTTCTTCACTTTCTGCCATAAGGATGGTGTCATCTGCATATCTGAGGTTATTGATATTTCTTCCTGCAATCTTGATTCCAGTTTGTGATTCATCCAGCTCAGCATTTCTCATGATGTACTCTGTGTATAAGTTAAATAAGCAGACAACAATATACAGCCTTGAAACGTACTCCTGTTCCAATTTGGACCCAGTCTGATGTTCCATATCTAGTTCTAACTGTTGCGTCTTGACCTGCGTACAGATTTCTCAGGAGGCAGGTAAGGTGGTCTGGTATTCCCATCTCTTGAAGAATTTTCCACATTATCAATTGTTATTGCTATGGAGCCATACAAGTGACAAAGCCAAAAATATTTAGAAAGAATTTGTGTGTGCAACATCCAAGAGCTTGGATGAACATTAATGTTGATCTATGTTGGCAGCTGGAGCAACAATCCATCATTAGATCCCATGAGTATACCTTCATCTGTAGGTTTCTTCCTCTCTCCTCAGACATGTTCTCCTGTGTGAATGACAGTGATAGTCTCCTAATTGGTCTGCCCTGTTCCTCTTTAAAGTCCTCCCATGAAGCTTCCATACAGCTACCAAGGTGATCCTCAAAATATTTCAAAAAACCAAATCATGCTCCAGCTTTCACACCTTCCAATTGTTTCTCATTTTATATAGTCATGATTCAGATATTTCAGTATGACCTACGAGGCTCTGCCTATCTTTCCAACTTCAGCTTTACCCTCTTCCTTTTTACTCAGCTTGAGTCCTAGTACCTGAGTTCTTGTGTGCCTTAAGGCTTTGCAGATTCTCTTTTCTCTTCCTCAAACACTTCCCCTCTCTGACTCCAACCACCCTTCAGGTCATGGCATACATCACTTCCTTAGTCTGCGCTTCTGTCACCTGCTTCTTCTAACCAAGTGAGACTCTTCCATTTTTATTTTTTATAGCATCTTAGTCTTTCTCTTTGCAGTTTCTAACTTTATTTAGGATTACTATATCTTTAATGCCTGTCTCTTCTGAGGGGGCTGAGACTATGTCTTTTTATTCACTATTTTATGTTCAAATCAAGCATGGTACTTAATCATAGTTGTTATTGTGCAGTCTCTCAGTCATATCTGACTCTTTGTGACCCCAGGGACTGCAGCATGCCAGGCTCCCTTGTCCTTGATCATCTCCTGGAGTTTGATCAAACTCATGTCTGTTGATTTGGTGATGTCATCCAGCCATTTCATCCTCTGTATCCCCTTCTCCTTCTGCTGTCAATCTTTTCCAGTATCAGGGCCTTTTGCAACGAGTTGGCTCTGCATCGGGTGACTAAAGTATTGGAGTTTCAGCCTCAGCATCAGTTCCTCCAATGAATATTCAGGATTGTTTTACATTAGGATAGACTGGTTTGATCTCCTTGCAGTCGAAGTGACTCCTAAGAGTCTTCTCCAACACCATAGCTCAAAAGCATCAATTCTTCCATGTTCAGCCTTCTTTTATGGTCCAATGTTCAGATCCATACATGCCTACTGGAAAAATCATAGCTTTGACTATATGGACTTTTGTTGGCAAAGTAATGTCTCTGCTTTTTAATATGATGTCTAGGTTTGTCATTTGGAATGAAAATTAGAAAAGGTCAGTTTTCATTCCAGTTCCAAAGAAAAGCAATGCCAAAGAATAGTCAAATACCCGCACAATTGCACTCATCACACACGCTAGCAAAGTAATGCTCAAAATTCTCTAAGCCAGGCTTCAACAGTATGTGAACCATGAACTCCAAGATGTTCAAGACAGATTTAGAAAAGGCAGATGAACCAGAGATCAAAATGCCAACATCCATTGGCTCATTGAAGAAAGAAAGCGAGTTCCAGAAAAACATCTACTTCTGCTTTATTGACTATGCCAAAGACTTTGGGTGGATCACAACAAAATGTGAAAAATCCTTTAAGAGATGAGAATGACAGACCACTTGACCTGCCTCCTAAGAAATCTGTATGCAGGTCAAGAAGCAGCAGTTAGAACCAGACATGGAACAACAGACTGGGTCCAAATTGGGAAAGGAGTAGATCTGAAGGCTGTATGTTGTCACCGTGCTTATTTAACTTATATGCAGAGTACATCATGTGAAATGCCAGGCTGGATGAGGAACAAGCTGGAATCAA
>SJYX01018754.1:160467-177323 GCA_006410675.1 Oreotragus oreotragus | reverse complement strand
AAAAAAAAAAAAAAACCTCTGCTTTGCAAATGACCGAAAGAAATGTTTTTTTCTCTTCCCTTCATTATCTGTTCCCTTTCGCCTCTTCTGGCACCCTCTTCACCACTTATAAGAGAGCCAGCAATAGGGCATGGGGTGGGGACCTCAGAAGAAGCAGCCCTCCCCCTAAGCTCAGTGTTCACAATTCCCAGGGGCCTGGTTTCCTCTATCGTCACAAAGCTATCTCCCCTCCGTTTCACACCTTATCCCCTGCTCTTATTCTCCATCCTTCTTCCAGACCCTCTCTCTCACACAGTGCAGATCTTGCCCAGTCCTTCACCTTTCCTGTTCTCTTCTCAGCCCTTCTTGTGCCTTGAAGAATTGTAGATCCACGCTCAGCAAGCTCCTGCCTCTACTGTCTTGACTGTCCCTTGCACTTCTGGTCTAACTGAAACCTGCTTGTTCGCTGAGGACACCACTCCTGCAACACTCATACTCCTTTTATCTCAGGGCTGGAGGTAAAGTGTGGACTGTTCCCCATTTCCATACCCGAGATTTTCTCTTCTTTCAAAGCCCAAATCCTTTCATCCTCCTTCTTTCCTTTTTGCCTCGTTTTCTTCCTCTCTTTGACTGTCATCTACCCCCTTCCTGGGCTCTTCTCTTTGAAGATGTTTGTTTGCTGTATCTCCACAATTACACACCATTCTCACTGACACTTGACATCCACAAAGATGACACATCCTGGCCTTACTGGCCTTATCCCAACCCCAGTAAGCATTTCCTTCACCGACTTCAGAGACCCACACCCAACGTCAGAGTCTAGCACTTGTCATCACAGTAATGGCATCTGAAGTCAAACTAGAATACGCTTCTTCTCAAATACAGTCTCCCACATTTCCAGCTCACTGTCCACTGCATACATTGTAATAATTGTTCCTCTTTTGTTCTCATGGTTCATCATTCCCGGCAACTTCCTTGCACACACTTGCCCTTCCTTCTTCACTGAAAGGTTGTTGAATTAACGATGCCGGGATTCTTGGCCTCCGGAGGAGAAGAATTCAATCCGGGGCCAGAGACGAGGCTTGATCGCTCAGAGCTTTTGTGTCATAAAGTTTTATTAAAGTATAAAGGAGATAGAGAAAGCTTCTGACATAGGCATCAGAAGGGGGCAGAAAGAGTACCCGTCTGCTAGTATTCAGCTGGATGTTATATAGTCACCAGCAGTCTGTTAATGAAAGAAAGGAATGTTTCAAAACTTAGAATGGCACCAGGCCCCACACCCATAAGAATATTTTGGGATAACCTTGGCTCCAAATGGTTGATCTTGGGCCATAAAATGATTAACTTGAATCTTGAAGAAGGGCAGATCACCATACAAATAGTTTCATTTACATAGATTAGAGGAACAATATCGGAGTGTAACATACTGGTTTATCAAGTAGGTTGAGCCCAAAAGGCGGAACCGACTTGAGGACAGAGTTTGGGGTAAATGCATAGTACATTAGCATAGCTTAAGATAAACATTTCCATAAGAAAAAGGCATTGGTTAACTTGAGGTGAAACCAGGTATCATTATGGCAACACAGAATCTTAAGAGAAACCTCCTTTAAAACCTCCTTTAAATTTGTATAGAGAAGGGAAAAAATATCGCTAGTTTGTTTTCTCCTGCCACTTAAGAAAGAGAAAATGTCTGACACTTGCAGGCTATTTCCCCCGTTTGGAGACCCCTGGCCTTCCTGCCTGTTACCCTCTCACTTCCATCACATTCACTTAAATATATATCAGCACCAGCTGCTTAAATATATATCAGCACCAGCATTGCTAATGGCAACCAAGAAAATGTTTCAGAGGACCTATGCAGTGACTGGTGGCATTCAAATCAAGATTACAAACCCCTGTTGAAACAATTTTCTAGATCCAAGATGGAGCTGTTTCTGCCTGGGGTGCAGATCAGCAGACCGAAACTCAGATCACACTGTGTTCCTGTAGCTGCACACCCTGACCAGAAATACAGCCTACTGAGTCAGTCAGTCCCCAGACACAGAGCTGACTCCCAGCCTTCTCACCCCAAGCTGACAGTGTGGGCCCACACAATCAGATATTTCATTTGTCTCTTTCGTGGTCTTTATTCTTTATCCTGTACAAGCTTCCTGCTTTCTATCCTATTTTGCAGGTCTTCCAAAGGAGATTTTCCACATCACCAAGTGTTTAATAGTTTGCTTGCATCACTTAAACTGTCTTTTAAAATCATTTTTTAATTGCATTTATTTATTTTTGATTGATCTTTGATTGATTTACAGTATTGGTTTGTTTTCTGTCACACATCAACATGAATGAACCATAGGTGTACATATGTCTCCTCCCTCTTGGAGCTCCCTCCCACCTCCCACCCTCCCCAGCTCCTCCAGGCTGTTACAGAGCCCCAGCTGGAGTTCCCTGGTCACACAGCAAATTCCCCTTGGCTGCCTATTTACACATGTTAGTGTGCGTGCTTCCATGCTGCTCTCCCCATTCATCACACCCTCTCCTTCCTATCTCTTGCCTTTGTCCATGAGCCTGTTCTCTATGTCTGCTTCTTCACTGCTGCCTTGTAAATAGGTTCATCAGTACCATCTTTCTAGATCCCATATATATGCATTAATATCTGATATTTGTTTTTCTCTTTCTGACTTACTTCACCCTGTATGGAAGCAACCTAGATGCCCGTTGACAGATGAATGAATAAAGAAGCTGTGGTAATATATACAATGGAATACTACTCAACCGTGAATCATTTTTTAACATCCTAAACAGGCATCAGACTGCATCCAACAATGCTACTACGTTTCCGCGGTGAGTTTGCTGCCTGGATATCTGAAGTGAAGTGAAAGTGAAAGCTGCTGAGTCATATCTCACTCATTACAACCCCATGGATTATACAGTCCACGGAATTCTCTAGGCCAGAATACTGGAGTGGGTAGCCTTTCCTTTCTCCAGGGGATCTTCCCAACTCAAGGGTCAAACCCAGGTGTTCTGCATTGCAGGCAGATTCTTTACCAGCTAAGCTACAAAGGAAGCCCAGGAATATTGGAGTGGGGGACCTATCCCTTCTCCAGGGGATCTTCCCGACCAGGGATTGAACCCAGGTCTCCTGCACTGCAGGCGGATATCTGAAACTGCTCTTTAATCCACACCTTCCCCCCTCTTACCATATTTCAATACTCCCTCACTCCAGCTGATGGTCATTCCTCATTCTTCATAGATAAAATAGAATCAAAAACGCTTTCTTCTTCCTTTAACAAATAGAAAGCCTACTTACTGCTTACGTTCTCTGCCTCCCAGTTTTCTCCTCCTCTTCCTAACTTCCCCGTGCGTCTGAGCCACCATCTCTCTGAGACTTTGCTCCTTTAACTATGTCCTCTCACTGCAATGTCCTCAGTCTCTTTGCCTCTCCTGGCTCATTCCTTCAATGCAACAGACATGCTCTTTAAAACCTCAACCTTCCTTTACCCCACGTATCTCTCCAGCTTTCTCCTTATTTCTCTTTTGCTTTTCACTGCAAAACATCCCCAGACAGGCTCTACACTTCTTTCATCCTCATTTTCTCATGAAATAATTTCACTCTGGCTTCTGCTTTCATCATTCTTTCTCCTTTAATGTCTAGCGTACATCTAAAAATCAACTTGTTCAAAGCATTTCCCATCCCATGAAATTATCTACCTTCCAGTTGTCCACAGATCAGACAGTGGATGGAGAATGGAAAGGTAACCCACTCCAGTATCCTTGCCTAGAAAATCCCATGGACAGAGGAGCCTGGTGGGCTGCAGTCCTTGGGGTTGCAAAGAGTCGGACATGACTGAGAGACTTCACTTTCACTTTTCACTTTCACGCATTGGAGAAGGACATGGCAACCCACTCCAGTGTTCTTGCCTGGAGAATCCCAGGGACGGGGGAGCCTGGTGGGCTGCCGTCTATGGGGTCACACAGAATCAGACACGACTGAAGCGATTTAGCAGCAGCAGTTGCAGCAAACAGTGGAACCACCGTCTGCCCAGATGATCAAGCCAGAAATCCAAAGGACGTTTTGCTTCACCCTGTTTCCTCCTCCTTGGTCCAATCCATTGGTAAATCCTGTCATTTCTTCCTCAAAATATATCTAGAATCTTCTGATTCCTCTTCCTATTTACAATTGCCTCTATCTTCCAGGATAACATTTCCCTGCTGCTGCTGCTGCTGCTGCTAAGTCGCGTCAGTCGTGTCCAACCCTGTGCGACCCCTAAAGGGGCTTAAATGTCTACTCTTCCACTTCTTCAATCCATTTTGCACAAAGCAGCTGAGAGGAGTGATCTGTTTAAATGCAAATTGGATCTTTTAACACAGCCTTTAATGGCACCCATTATACACACACAGTACATTCCAAATCTTACCTCTTACTCTTCCCTTAGGGAACAGCCCAGATGTCACTTTCTCCAGATCTGTCTTCTTTCATTCCACCCCAGGTCTGAACCAGTTGTCCCTCCCAGCACTTCAGAACAGCCTGCCCTCCCCCCATAGCTCTATCCCATCATCTTTCCTTCTTTTCTGCCTCTCTCATGCTGCAAATTCTTTTAGAGCTGGGAATATGCTTCTTGTGCTCATGATTACATTGGAAGTTTTTGGCTCATTGTCTAGCAGACAGGATGCCCTTGGTAAATAATTAGAATGCTGTTGATCCCAGCACTTCAGAACAGCCTGCCCTCCCCCCATAGCTCTATCCCATCATCTTTCCTTCTTTTCTGCCTCTCTCATGCTGCAAATTCTTTTAGAGCTGGGAATATGCTTCTTGTGCTCATGATTACATTGGAAGTTTTTGGCTCATTGTCTAGCAGACAGGATGCCCTTGGTAAATAATTAGAATGCTGTTGTTGCTCTTCAGTCACCCAGTTCTGTCCAACTCTTTGCAACTCCATGGACCCCAGGAAGGTGTGCCAGGCCTCCCTGTCCCTCACCATCTCCAGAAGTTTGCCCAAGTTCATGTCTATTGCATCAGTGATGCCGTTCAGCCATCTCATCCCCTGACACTCTCTTCTTCTTCTGCCCTTAATCTTCCCCAATATTGGGGACTTTATCAGTGAGCCAGTTGGTCACATCAGGTGGCCAAAGAATTGAAGCTTCAACTGCAGCATCAGTCCTTCCAATGAGTATTCAGGGTTGATTTCCCTTAAGATTGACTGGTTTGTTCTCCTTGCTGTCCAAGGGACTCTCAGGGATCTTCTCCAGCACTACCATTCAAAGGGATACTTCTCTGATGCTCTGCCTTCTTTATAGGCCAGCTCTCACAAACACATGTGACCACTGGNGAGTATTCAGGGTTGATTTCCCTTAAGATTGACTGGTTTGTTCTCCTTGCTGTCCAAGGGACTCTCAGGCATCTTCTCCAGCACTACCATTCAAAGGCATACTTCTCTGATGCTCTGCCTTCTTTATAGGCCAGCTCTCACAAACACATGTGACCACTGGGACGACCATAGCCTTGACTATATGGATCTTTGTCAGCAGAGTACTGTCTCTGCTTTTCAACACACTGTTTGGGTTTGTCATAGCTTTCCTGCCAAGAAGCAAATGTCTTTTGATTCCATGGCTGCAGTCACTGTCTGCAGTGATTTTTGAGCCCCAGATGAGAAATCCTATCACTACTTGCACCTTTCCTCTTCTATCTGCAATGAAGCAATGGCGCCAGATACCATGGTCTTAGTTTTGTTTCTTTTTGTTTCATATTTAGTTTTCAGTTCAGTTCAGTCACTCAGTTGTGTCTGACTCTTTGAGACCCCACGGACTGCATGGACTATTTAGCTTTAAGTTAGCTCATTCACTCTCCTTTTTCACCCTCATCAAGAGGTTCTTCAGTTCCTGTTCACATTCTGGCATTAGACCGGTATCATCCACATATCTGAGGTTGTTGATGCTTTCCCACCTATCTTAATCCCAGCTTGTAACACATCTAGTGCAACTTTTCTCATTATGTGCTCAGCATATACATTAAATAAACAGAAGACAGCAGACAGCCTTGTCATACTCCTTTCTCAGTCCTGAACCAATCAGTTGTTTCATATAGGGTTCTAACTGTTGCTTCTTGACCCACATAAAGGTTCCTCAGGAGACAGGTAAAATGGTCTGGTATTCCCATCTACTTAAGAACTTTCCACAATTTGTTATGATAATAAAAAATATGAATATATAAATATTCCTACCCTACTATGTATGTCTCTTCCCTGTAACCACCTATAACATCACTCTGATTGGTCCTGCTCCTCATGTTTTCTAACCCAATGATGGAGTAAAATTTGTATTTTATGGCAAGACAAGAACATTTAAACATAAAATTTTTCTTTGCCCATTTGGGCCTCTGCCTTCCTCTTTAGAATGTGTTATGCATCCATCTTAGGAAATAACCTTCCTTCTCAATCTTGTAAGGGTCCATGAAGACACATGACCCACTACTTGCTTTGTACATGTAGACCTGGGTTGTACAAACTGTCAATGTCATTTAGTGTGACTCTTGACTCAAAAACTCAGGTAACTGTCTTTGACCAGTAATGGGCAAAAAGTTCTTAGAATTTTCTGAGAGGCTGTTCCTGGATTATAACATTTACTACAGCTCAAATCTTCCATTTGTCTCTTAGATTTTTTTTTTTTTTTTTTTTTTTTGCTGACCCCAAGTTCATGTGCCTGACTTGAGAGGTCAAACAAACCAAAACATCAGAGTTTGAAGCAGAGGAAGATTTATTGCAGGGCCAACCAAAGAGAACAGGTGGCTCCTGCTCAGAAAAACCCAAACTCCTCCTTTAAATTTTTAAAAATTTATTTATTCTTTAATTGAAGGATAACTGCTTTACAGAATGTTATTGTTTTCTGTCGAACTTTCAACATGAATCAATCATGGATATACATATGTCCCCTCCCTCTTGTGGAAGAGTTTTTAAAGGAAACACTTGGGGAAGGGCAACAGGGTACCTGACTTTCTTCTGATTGGTTGGTGGTGAGGTAACAGGGTGGAATTCCAGGAATGTCAATCATCAGTCTTCTGGTTCCAACCAGTCTGGGGTCTCAGCATGTACTGATTGCTACCATCTTCTACCTGGGTGGTGGCCTTGCTGCTGCTAAGTTGCTCCAGTCGTGTCCAACTCTGTGCAACCCCATAGATGGCAGCCCACCAGGCTCCCCCATCCCTGGGATTCTCCAGGCAAGAAACTGGAATGGGTTGCCATGTCCTTCTCCAATGCGTGAAAGTGAAAAGTGAAAGTGAAGTCTCCCAGTCGGATCCAACTCTTTGAGACCCCATGGACTGCAGCCTACCAGGCTCCTTCATCCATGGGATTTTCCAGGCAAGAGTACTGGAGTGGGGTGCCATTGTCTTCTTTGGGGTGGTGGCCTTAGTTTCTGCAAAACAACTCAGAGATGGTATATCATATTGTTACATACACACATATAACCTTTGAAGAAAAACTAGGACTCTCTTATCACTGAACTATTGTTTCTTAACTATTTTTTCTTTGTTTCTGCATTTCTTAACTAGTGACTACTTGAAACTGCTCTTCAGAACCAAAGAAAGGCCTAGAATACTATAAAGCCTTTAACTACAAATAAGAAATGGAGGACAAGAAAAGGCTTTTGTACCTTGGAGAGCCCCCCCAACCCCTGCTCCCAGAGTCCTGCTTGGCTTTTTCAAGGGAGTGTGTAATTTCCTCAGTTCTGTCTCATCACAACAAAAATTTGAAGTGACAGATGTTAAAGCCCTTGGTGTGTCACAGCTCTCAGACAGACTGTGTCTCAGCTCTCGGAAAGTTCAGTGTTACAGCTCCATTTTATTTAGGAAATAAAAGAAAATACATCTTCAAGGAGTGAGGGCATGCTGACCCAAAAGACACGAAGAAGAGAGAGAGAGAGCACACGCGCTCACACGTGAGAGAGAGACCCCCGGCCCTTTGGCTCTTTTTTATGTTTTTTTATCCTCCCCCTGCCCTTTGTAAATTGGGCAAGTCAGGAGTACAGTTTGTTTTACCTGAGATCCTCACTTCAGTCCTCAGACCTTCATTTGTTCTATTTTTTCAGGCTTTTCCCTTCCTTGTCTTTCAGCCACCGCCATTCTGGTCTCCTTTTTTCTATTCTAACTACTTAACATTCCCCCCCTCAAGAGATGGGAGGCCCAATTCTTTGGGAGTAGGGGTGTCGAGGTATCTCTGTCTACTTCCTGCTGAACTGGGACAGCAAGGGGCCTTGGGCCTCCACTCTTGCTACTCAGGCCTGAGTCCTTATAGCAGTGTCCATTTAAGGGTGAGTAATATTTTCTGTGGCCGGCTGTAGTTTTATATATCCTTGTTGAACTGGCACTGCATGTTGTAGCTTGTTGACCTGGGCAGAGACGAGATGGGTTAGACATTGGTAATACCTGGAGGAATCACAAGCAGCATCAATATGGTGATGACAGAGACTAGTAGGGACATTAGCCAACTCCAAATTCTCATTGCCAGGATGGCTCAAGTCCCTCCTTGTTCAAGGATCAGAAGATCTATCTTCTGTCTGTTTTGGAGTACAACTCCTGCCAAGCTGTGTTTGCTCTTTAGAGCTGTCCTGAGAAATCTTACCCCCAGAAACTAGATTTTGGGGGTGTTCATTAGAATGGCACTCATTTGTAATTCTGAATAGGTTTCTGAGATCTCCCAGGGGCTCACAGGTGTATTGTCTTCTTATGTTTTCTTCCATGGCTTGACTCATGAGTAGAGAATCCAAGAGTCATGTCCTAGTACCTTGACTGGGGGGTAGAAAGTATTACAAGGTAGGAGCCCTTCCATGTGGGCTAGAGTTGAGCCTTTGGGGACACATCTTTTCGGACTTTAATTAGGACTTGAGTCCTGGGCCTTATAGTGGTGACTCCTTAGAATCTTTTGGGTCCTGGTTGACACTCCACAAGCATATATCTTGTTGGAATTGACCAATGACCATGGTATAAGACCGCAAGGTTTGAGCCTCTGGATCTAGGAAGAGGTCATTGACATAAACAAAAGGTCTCCTATACAGCATCTCATAAGGACCTAGACCAAGCTGTTCCTTAGGGGCAATACTGGTGCAGAGGGGAGCTATTGGGAAAGCCTCCTTCCATCCCAGGGAGGTCTCTTGAGTTATCTTTTTTATTACTGATTTTAAGTATTGGTTGGCTCTTTCTACTTTTCCTGAAAACTGAGGCCTCCAGGCACTATGGAGATAATAAGTAATGCCCAATACTTTAGAGACCCCTTGGGTGACCTTAGAAAGAAATGATGTCCCATTGTCACTTTGTAATGACCCGGGCAGATCAAATCTCAAAATGATTTCATGGAACAGTCTTTTTTACCACCTCCTNATGAAGCCCTGTTGCATACCTTCGGGCTTCCTTTAAGACCTTAGTATGCTAAGGTCCGCCTAGTCAAGGCTATGGTTTTTCCTGTGGTCATGTATGGATGTGAAAGTTGGACTGTGAAGAAAGCTGAGCACCGAAGAATTGATGCTTTTGAACTGTGGTGTTGGAGAAGACTCTTGAGAGTCCCTTAGACTGCAAGGAGATCCAACCAGTCCATTCTGAAGGAGATCAACCCTGGGATTTCTTTGGAAGGAATGATGCTAAAGCTGAAACTCCAGTACTTTGGCCACCTCGTGCGAAGAGTTGACTCATTGGAAAAGACTCTGATGCTGGGAGGGATTGAGGGTGGGAGGAGAAGGGGACAACCGAGGATGAGATGGCTGGATGGCATCATGGACTCGAGTGACGTGAGTCTGAGTTAACTCTGGGAGATGGTGATGGACAGGGAGGCCTGGCATGCTGCAATTCATGGGGTCACAAAGAGTCGGACACAACTGAGCAACTGAACTGAACTGATGCTCAGGATCAGATAAAGTTTGACTAAATATGACCATGAAGTCCTTCCATGTCAAGTCAAAGGCCAAAGTAATGTGTTGGAGTGTATCTATATATTTGCTGGGTCATCTGTGTAGCTTCCCAAGTGTTGTTTGATCTGCCTTAGTTCTAAGAGGGAGAAGGGCTTATGGACCTGGGTTGGTCTGAATTCTCCTCCAGTTTCAACTAAGGGACATACTGGAGCTGGTTTTTGTGGAGGGGGTGCTCCCAGATATAGGGGCCCGTTTGGATACAAGGAAGGAACACAAGACAACTCAGGAGCTGTGGGAGGTGAGCCTTCACAGGGGGGTTCCTTCTCTTGGTCGTCTGTGCCTAACACTATTTGCCTAGAAGGCTCACTTTTAGGACCTACAACAATCCCATTTTTAAGACAGAGTTCCCTCATATCTCTTAGAAGAAAATTTGGACATAAGGGTGCTCTGTCTATTTCCCTTGTCTCTTGCAGAATAATTCTAGCTGCAGGATGGTATTGTAATTTAAACTCCCATCCTCAGGCCAGTGTTCCTTGTCCCCCAGAGGTACAAAAGAATTTTAAGCAAATTCTCCTTAGAGTTAGAGGATTGAACAGCTTCCAGTTATCAAGGATGCATCTCAAGGGCATCTACCAGGAAGTAGATTGGTTATTTCCCATCTGAAAGACAGTCATGACAGGGAGGAAAAGAAAAAAGAAAAAACTAATACGCCGCTTTCAATTTCCATGGGTGGACTTCCTTAGGAGTGAGCCTTTTTGAGGATTATCCTACCCAGTACTATTGCAACCTGAGAGCCAGGCATCCCCAGGTCAGGGTGCAGATCCCCAGGCAAGCTGAGGCATGACAGACTCCTGGAGATCGAATCTCTGGGCAGGTCGAGGCAGGTCAGTCTTCCGAGCATTGGGTCCCTGAGCAAGTCGAGACAGGTCGACCTCCTAGGGTCCCCAGACTAGAGTTGGGTGTCCCCAAGGTCTCCAGCATGACCAGTGCTGCGTAGGATTAAGGGGTTGTAATCTTAACTCATTGCCAGTTTGTTCACCACAGATGGGAATAGATATCATGATGTAAAGCAATCCAAGCCTGTGCCCTAAGACTGGAATCTGGTGAAACAGCCATAAGCCTCATCCTCTTATTGCTCTAAGAGAAGGTAGGTCACTGATTTCCTCCCCTAGTCCTCCATAAGAACAGCTTAGGGTGTTTCCAATGGTAAACATTTCATTGTCATAGACCCACTTTAGGTAATAACAGAAGTAATGACAAAGGAGTGGGTTATCTGGCCCTGTTAGGGGCATTAAAGTGTTTTAATGATAGACTGGATGGAGCAATGTTGCCCACAAGGGGGCAGGGTCCTGGTTGTAGGAGTTAGTAATTGGCTTAAGAACAAATTGATAAGAGGCAACAGACCAGATATTCCATAAACGTGGAGTGGAGATTTGATCCTGGGATATGTTTGTAACTTTAGGAGAGGGGTGGTAAGGGTTTGAGCCAAATCAGCCTGCAGGGCTAACTCCCAAAGTGTCAAACATTATCCCTGGAAGCCCAATTGCCTTTGAAGGGATGCCAACAGATGGACTTCTAGCAGGCACTGTGTGCCTGTCTCCCACACTAGTGGGTTCACTGAGAGATGCTGATGTTGCACATGTTGTAGGAAACATAGAAGATGAAGGCCTGAATATCTAGAGGGAGTGGATATTATATAGTATTTCTCTCCCAAGAACCAGCTATTTTCTGGTTGTCCCTCCAGAAGATTGTAGAGGCAACATTGTGGGTCCAAATGGGGCTCAGGAAATGAGCATAAAACAGGAGGGAGGGGGCAGGGCACAACTTTTGAAAGAATGACATAGCACAAGGACATGACATAAACCAATTAAAATCAAATGAATCCAAGATGACAAGTCAAATTCAACTAAACCTGGATCCCCAATCTGTAAGCTAAATGACACACCCAGGTGGTAGGACAGCTCCAAGGTATCAAAGATGGAGGAGTGGGTGGTTCCCCAATGGTTGGGATGATCCTCCCACTCATTAGCATATGAATTCCCCTAGCTCAAAAAAACTAGCCAGACCACATTCCATGGCCCCAGCACCTGCCCTCTGTGCTGGCCCTGACCCTGTGGAGTGTGCTTCTCTCTGAATCCGAACAAATCCACTTCTTACCTATGGCTGTGTCTATAACTGAATTTTTGCAATAAGACATCAGAGCCTGAGCTTCCTTAGGTCCTGAAGCCAGGCATCCTGGGTTTTGGCCCTGGAGAAGGAAATGGCAACCCACTCCAGTATTCTTGCCTGGAGAATCCCATGGACGGAGGAGCTTGGTGGGCTACAGTCCACGGGTCGCAAAGAGTCAAACACGACTGAGCAACTTCACTTCACATAAGTCCCAGGAGAGAGGAGCTGAAGGACAGAAGGAAAAAGCAATGGGAAAAACGTGCTGAGGAATCCCCTTCATAACATGCCAGAAAATATGCTAAATACCTGACCTGTGCTCACAGTTTTCACTGACCTGATCCTTGGCACAAAGAAGATTAAGGACAGAAGAACCCCCACCAGCTTGGGTAATAGCTACTGGGGCCCGGCAGATAGTGGGGCCTTTGGGGCACATTGGGGAGTAGCCTCTCCAGAGTCCCTCAGCTGCACCAACTGCTGCTCACCTGTTCCCGGGGAGTTTGAGGAAACAAGAAACAAGAGATTGTAAAGGAATTGAGATTTTGTTAGGCAAATGTCCTTCCAGCCATAGGAGCGAGGACCTCCTACCTTAACTAGAGGTCTTCTGGAATCTGAAACTGAGCTGCATGAGCTTTCTGCTGAGTTCGTTTTTCGCTGCCCTGGTTTCCAGCACCATGGGCCTCTTGTCACTTCCCCTTCGCTGGGCTTTCTTCGTGTTCACCTCCCACCACAGGAGCTTCCACCGAGTTGGGCTCCTACTGTGCTTGGCCTCCAACTTGCGAGGGCCGCACCGAGGTTGTTTCAGCCAGGTTAAATCCAGGAAATGGTACCATAGATGTTGAAGAAGTGTGTCATTTCTTCAGTTCTGTCTCCTCACAACAAAAGTTTGAAGCTATGGACGTTAAAGCTCTTGGCGTGTCTCAGCTCTCAGATAGATCAGTGTTACAGCTCAGTTTTATTTAGAAATTAAAGGAAAACACAGCCTCGAGGCAAGAGACTAGTAGGGACATTAGCCAACTCCAAATTCTCATTGCCAGGATGGCTCAAGTCCCTCCTTGTTCAAGGATCAGAAGATCTATCTTCTGTCCGTTTTGGAGTACAACTCCTGCCAAGCTGTGTTTGCTCTTTAGAGCTGTCCTGAGAAATCTTATCCCCAGAAACTAGATTTTGGGGGTGTTCACTAGAATGGCACTCATTTGTAGTTCTGAATAGGTTTCTGAGATCTCCCAGGGGATCACAGGTGTATTGAGTGTCCTCTTCTGTTTTCTTCCATGGCTTGACTCATGAGGAGCGAATCCAGGAGTCATGTCCAAGTACCTTGACTGATGTAGGGGTAGAAAGTATTACAAGGCAGGGGCCCTTCCATGCGGGTTAGAGTTGAGCCTTTGGGGACACATCTTTCCGGACTTTAATTAGGAATTGAGTCTTTGGACCTTATAGTGGTGACTCCTTAGAATCTTTTGGGTCCTGGTTGACACTCCACAAGCGTATATCTTATTGGAATTGACCAGTGACTGTGGTATAAGACCGCAAGGTTTGAGCCTCTGGATCTAGGAAGAGGTCATTGACATAAACAAAAGGTCTCCCATACAGCATCTCATAAGGACTAAGACCAAGCTGTTCCTTAGGGGCAATACTGGTGCAGAGGGGAGCTATTGGGAAAGCCTTCTTCCATCCCAGGGAGGTCTCCTGAGTTATCTTTTTTATTACTGATTTTAAGTATTGGTTGGCTCTTTCTACTTTTCCTGAAAACTGAGGCCTCCAGTCACTATGGAGATAATAAGTAATGCCCAATACTTTAGAGACCCCTTGGGTGACCTTAGAAAGAAATGATGTCCCATTGTCACTTTGTAATGACCTGGGCAGATCAAATCTCAAAATGATTTCATGGAACAGTCTTTTTTACCACCTCCTTAGCCTTCTCGGTCCAGAGGAGAAAGACTTCAGTCCATGCTGTGAATATATCTATTGTGACTAAATAGGTGTTTATACCCTTGAGAAACTGGCATCTGGGTGAAGTCTATCTGCCAGTCCTCTCCCAGGTAGGTCCCACATCATTGGACGGACTGGGCCAGCTGGGGTCTTCGAGCTCCTTGGGGATTGTTTAATTAGCAAGTGGGACAAGATGAGACCANTCAGCCTTCTCGGTCCAGGCGGGGAAAGACTTCAATCCATGCTATGAATATATCTATTGTGACTAAATAGATATTTATACCCTTGAGAAACTGGCATCTGGGTGAAGTCTATCTGCCAGGCCTCTCCCAGGTAGGTCCCACATTGGACGGACTGGGCCAGCTGGGCTCTTTGAGCTCCTTGGGGATTGTTTAATTAGCAAGTGGGACAAGATGAGACCACTTGCCTTATATCGTTTGGAGGTCTGTTCCTCTGAAGGACCTTTCTAGTAATCTTTGGAGGACCTTTTTCCCTAAATGACTGGTGGCATGTAAGGAGTTAACCAGCTTCCATTGGAGGTTCTCAGGCAGAAAAAGGAGTCCCTCCTTTTGGAACCACCCCATATGATCTTCTTGAAAGCCCTCACTCTTAGCTTTAAGAGTCTCACCTTCAGTATATGAAGGAGTTTCTGGCAAATTAGTCTGTGGACCTAAGGTGGCAACCCCTATTAGGTCACTGTTCTGTAATGCTGCTCTTTTAGCTGCCTGATCAGCTGCTTGGTTCCCTCGTACCACTTCCGTGCTCCCTTTTTGGTGTCCTCTACAGTGGGAGACTGAAACCTCATTGGGCAGATGGACTGCCTCCAAGAGCCTAAGGATTTGATCACCATATTTGATTAGGGACCCTCAGGTGGTCAGGTGGCCTCTTTCTTCCAAATACCAGCATGTACATGCAGCACCAGAAGGGCATACTTGAATTCAGTGTAAATGACTACTCTTTTTCCTTTTCCCAGCTCTAAGGCTCAAGTCAGGCCCATTAGTTCAGCTAATTGAGCAAAGGTACCTGGTGGCAAAGGCTTAGCCTCTATGGTCTCAAAACTGGAGATGACTTCATAGCCAGCTCTTCTTTTTCCATCCAAGACAAAGCCACTTCCATCAGTGTACCAGAATTTCTCAGGATTGGTCAGAGGATCTTCCAACAATCCCTCTTGGGCTTTTGTCCAGTGATCCAAGGTTTCTAGGCAAGAGTGAAACAGGAGAGAGCCCTCGGGGGCAGGCAGGAAGGTGGCTAGGTTAAGAACCTCACAAGGGGATAGAGTGAGGCCTGGATTTTCCATCAGCCTGCTTGATATTTGAGGATCCTTTGATCAGACATCCATAAATGGCTTCTCCCATTCAGGAGTTGTTTTACTTGGTGGCTAGTAAAAAGAGTTTGTCCCCAAAAGAAACTGTTAAAGCATCTTGTATCAGTACTGCAATAACTGCAAGATTTCAAAGGCAGAGAGAAATTTCTTCCCAATAAGGAAGAAACATAGTCAGGGACCACTAGAAACTGGTGGGGAAATATTTGTCTATCCCAGCAACAAAGTGCTCTGGTGAATCTTTTGTAATTGTTTTTCCTATACCACCCAAAATGGTACAGGTTTAGGAGAAGAAGGCTCCGGAGTAGGAGGTCAAGACAGAGTAGTAGCTCCTGTGTTAACCAAGAAATTCTCAGACCTACCTGCCACACGCAGTTGCACCCTTGGCTCCAGCCCCGTGATGGTTATCTGTGACAGGCGGGCTGGCTGGGCTTGGCACTTGACCTTCTGGCTCTTGGGTCCCCAGGGCAGAGTGCTGCCCAGTGTCCCAGTTGATGGCATTTGTAGCAAGCCATTTTAGGAGACTTGTCACAGTTTGGATACTCTTGGGCCCAAAGCCCCGCCTGTCTACAGATCAGGCATTTGCCTGGTGCCTTGTCCTTCAAGGACTCGGGGTTTGCCATAGGACTTCCCTGGAGGGCGGCCAGCATCTGGGCGTGACTTGTCTCTTTCCTTCTCTCCCTCTCTTGGGCCTTGGCCTCCTTCTCCTGTTCTCTCTTATAAAAGGTATTGGTGGCTGTCTGGACCATCTCATCTAAAGAGGCAGCAGGGTTCTGCTGCTATAGCTGTTGTCTGTAACTTTATCCTGATGTTTGATGTACATTGGGACAGGAATTTGTCCTTTAAAATCGCCTGTCCTCATAAGAGTCTAAGTCCAGATTGGTAAACTTTTAGGGGGCCTCTTTTAGCCTTTCCAGAAGGGCAGTGGGGTTCTCGTTGGGCTCCTGAGTTATTGCTGAGACCCAAGCATAGCTGATTACTTTTTGCTAGGCTGCTTTCAGTCCTGCCTTCACACAGATCAGAAAATGATCCCTTTCCCAGATGTGCTCAGGGTGTTATAATTCCAATTAGGATCTGAGGAGGGGACTGCAGTTTTCCCTACTGGGTATTTATCTCTTGACATATGAAGCCCTGTTGCATACCTTCGGGCTTCCTTTAAGACCTTAGTATGCTAAGGTCCGCCTAGTCAAGGCTATGGTTTTTCCTGTGGTCATGTATGGATGTGAAAGTTGGACTGTGAAGAAAGCTGAGCACCGAAGAATTGATGCTTTTGAACTGTGGTGTTGGAGAAGACTCTTGAGAGTCCCTTAGACTGCAAGGAGATCCAACCAGTCCATTCTGAAGGAGATCAACCCTGGGATTTCTTTGGAAGGAATGATGCTAAAGCTGAAACTCCAGTACTTTGGCCATCTCATGCGAAGAGTTGACTCATTGGAAAAGACTCTGATGCTGGGAGGGATTGAGGGTGGGAGGAGAAGGGGACAACCGAGGATGAGATGGCTGGATGGCATCATGGACTCGAGTGACGTGAGTCTGAGTTAACTCTGGGAGATGGTGATGGACAGGGAGGCCTGGC
>SJYX01018754.1:74606-148080 GCA_006410675.1 Oreotragus oreotragus | reverse complement strand
GCTCCCCCCCTCCCCACTGGTAACCACTAATTTTTTATTTATATCTGTGAGTCTGTTTGTTTTTGTTATTTCACTAGTTTGTTGTATTTTTTAGGTTCCATATATAAATTATATCATACAGTATTTGTCTTTCTCTATTACATTTAGCACAATACCCTCCAAGGCCAGCTATGTTGTTGCAACTGACAAAATTTCATTCTTTTTGTGGCTGAGTAGTATTCCATTGTGTGTGTGTGTGTCTGTCTGAATATCACATCTTTATTCATTCATCTGTTAATAGTTAGGTTGCTGCAGGCCATGGGGTCAAAAACAGTCTGACACGACTGAAACTAAACAACAACAAGGTTGTTGGCATGTCTTGGCTGTTGTAAGTAATGCTTCTATGAATATTGGGAAGCATATATCTTTTTGAATGTTTTAATTTTTTTTCAGACATATACCCAGGAGTGGAGTGATAGCTCTATTTTTAGTTTTTGGAGAAGCAGCCATACTGTTTCCACAGTGGCTACAATAATTTACATTCCCACCAATAGTTGACCAGGCCTCCCTTTTCTCTATACCCTTGCCAACATTTATTTTTTGTGTCTTTTTTTATGATAGCCATTCTGACAGGTGTGAAGTGGTATGTCATTGTGGTTTTAAATTGCATTTAGGTATTCTTTTTTAATGACCAGAATCATCAGTAACTTTCTTTTCACTAGTGCCCAACATACCAGGGAAAACTCTATTATATAATCATATTTAATGTAAGGATGTCTTTCTAGAAGTTTGTTTTACTCAAAGGAACAAATATAGTTAATTAAATAATGAATTGATTCCAAAAATCTGGATGCGATTCAGAAATACTGACTTTCAGGGTTATAGTGTCTAAAACTTAACTTTTTATGTTGAATAGAATCTTAAAAGTTTAAAGAAGAAAACAGTTTGGCAGTTTCTCAAAAAGTTAAACATAGAATTACTATATCACATAGGATTCCACTCCTCAGAGTATACGCAAAAGAATTGAAAACAAATATTCCAGCAAATACATGTATCTGCATCTTCCTATTAGTACTAGTCCTAATAGCTAGAAGGTGGAAAGAGCTTCCATCCATCAGTGGAATGAATGGATAAACAAACTGTGAAATATAAACAGGAGTAAAGTATTGTTACATGCCATGGCATGGATGAACCTTAAAAGCATTATGCAAAAAAAAAAAAAAAAAATTTACATTCCCACCAATAGTTGACCAGGCCTCCCTTTTCTCTATACCCTTGCCAACATTTATTTTTTGTGTCTTTTTTTATGATAGCCATTCTGACAGGTGTGAAGTGGTATGTCATTGTGGTTTTAAATTGCATTTAGGTATTCTTTTTTAATGACCAGAATCATCAGTAACTTTCTTTTCACTAGTGCCCAACATACCAGGGAAAACTCTATTATATAATCATATTTAATGTAAGGATGTCTTTCTAGAAGTTTGTTTTACTCAAAGGAACAAATATAGTTAATTAAATAATGAATTGATTCCAAAAATCTGGATGCGATTCAGAAATACTGACTTTCAGGGTTATAGTGTCTAAAACTTAACTTTTTATGTTGAATAGAATCTTAAAAGTTTAAAGAAGAAAACAGTTTGGCAGTTTCTCAAAAAGTTAAACATAGAATTACTATATCACATAGGATTCCACTCCTCAGAGTATACGCAAAAGAATTGAAAACAAATATTCCAGCAAATACATGTATCTGCATCTTCCTATTAGTACTAGTCCTAATAGCTAGAAGGTGGAAAGAGCTTCCATCCATCAGTGGAATGAATGGATAAACAAACTGTGAAATATAAACAGGAGTAAAGTATTGTTACATGCCATGGCATGGATGAACCTTAAAAGCATTATGCAAAAAAAAAAAAAAAAAAGAAGCTAGACACAAAAGGTCACATATTGTCTGATTCCATGTATGTGAAATATCCAGAAGAGGTAAATCGATAAAGACACATGCAGACTGGGTGGTTGCCAAGGGCTGGGATTGGGTGAGCAGTTGCTTAACTGTGTACAATGTGATAAAAATGTTTTGGAACTAGAGAGAGATGGTGGTTTCACAGTATTGTGTTGTTCTAAATATCACTAAAATGTTCACTTTAAATAATGTTATGGTGTATGAATTTCATCTCTAAAAAGTAAAAGAAAGAAAATCTTCCAGAAAAATGTTAAAGAACGAAAACTCAAAGCCACTGAAATTTAAATTACAGCTCAGAAAAATATGGACAGGAGGCACTGGACAGTTAGAATCAAAGTAAATGAACATGTAGTAAGGTCAGGAAACAGAGAAGAAAAGTAAGTCCAATAGCAAGTATATTATCAACAAAAACTTCCATAGAAAGATATAGTCAAAGACAAGCGAACCCTCTCTAAAGCAAATTTAGGAGAAGCTTTTTTTCAGTGAGTGAAATATAAATAGCAGATATGTTCTTAAATTTTATATTATTTAATCAGTTATGCAATAAAGTCCTAATTCATTTCTGTGGTAGATAATAGATAACTCATTTATAGTTTATTAAATTGCATACTTATTATCAAATGTATAGTGTAATTCAAGAAGTTGAAATAGCTCCCTCAGTATCTTTTTTTAAGTATAGTTGATTTATAATGTTGTGTTAGTTTCAGGTGTACAGCAAAGTGATTCAGATTGATAGGCAGATAGATATTACAAGAATATATAATATATTTACTCTTTTCAGATTCTTCTCCATTGTAGGTTATTACAAAATATTAAACATAGTTCCCTGTGCTCTGCAGTAGGTCCTTGTTGTTTATTTTATATGTAGCAGTATGTATCTGTTAATCCAAAACTCCTAACTTAGTCCTCTGCCATTTTGTCTCCCTCCATCTTATTTCATCAAAGTTTTGCTCATATGGCTCATTTTCAGAGAGTAATGCAAAGGAAATTTTCAGTCTGTCTTTGGTCTGTGGTCAAAAAAAAAAAAAAAAAAAGTCTGAGTAAGTTTTAAATGTTTGTAGCACGAAAACAAAGAACTGTGTCAGAATAAAAGATGTAGAGCAATTCTTAAATACAAAAGGAGGACTTAAAAAGTCCACATATTGGGTCTGAGTTAAAGAGATGGTATGATACTGTTATTTCAAATAATTTTAATGATTAGGGTAAGTTAATCTGAAAAAAGGAGAAAAGCAATTTGAAAAACTATAGAGACCATGTTGAGTACAATAGAAAAGGATAAGAGAGCAAATGGGAAAAGGAAATGAAAGTATTCTGGAAGCAATTACTAGCTATCCCAAGGTTCTGTGAATGATCTAACAGTAGGTGCCAGCAGTGGAAAAGGACCACGATGAGTGAATAGGCCCTGAGGGAAGTAATCAGAGATAAGGATAACAGAGAGAGAAGATGACAAAGTTTACAGCCTGAAGTTAAAAACACCGCACAATGAGAAAGAAAGCAAAAGCTGAGACCTGAATAAAGGGTCTGCTGAAGGAAATGGCAATCCACTCCGGGACTATTGCCTGGAGAACCCCATGGACAGAGGAGCCTGGTAGGCTGCAGTCCATGGCGTCGCAAAGAGTCGGACACGAGTGAGCGACTTCACTTTCTTTCTTTCACAACTATTATGAAAATGTAAGATGATGGAATACAAGCTCACTGGAGGAAGCAGGATGGGCACGTGAGAAAAGCCAGAATGAGGTGCTAAAAGCAGGAGCATTATCAAAAGCATAAGAGAATTTTTAGGCTTCGTGTTCAAATGTGCAGACAGCAAAGGTGAACAGGTGTTGTGGTTCAGCATATTCTCAGAAGAAACAGTTTCAGAAAACCACAGTAGCATTTTAACTGAAAAATAGAAAATGAGTCCCTGCAATCAGGAATATATTGTGGCTGGCCGGAGTTTCTGTTCCAGAAGTTCCATGGAGATGAAGATGTTAACTGTTAGAAACTAAAACAGAAGAACTGAGAACCTTTCCCGAGCACCGACCCTGTATCTGGGAAAATGTGAACAAATAGCACAAAGTAAATGTTAGAAAGAAAATAACCAATTAAAGTTCCGTTAGAAATCATTTATTATCACATACCACACTTATTAACTAATGTGTAAACTGAGAAGCATATTTAACTATTTGAATTATACCAAAAACAGTTCTACCTCCTCACAACCACTTCAAAAGTACTTATTTACATTTTTGTGTAAATATTGGTGTCAAGCCAAGTGTTTTGTCTATAATTACTGTTTTAAACATCAGATGATATGGTCTTACATGCAACCTTGTTTCTTTTCAGTTGTGTTCCTAATATTCCTAAGTCTCGGTTTTCCTGCCTGTGGAGAGGAGCAGATGATACCTGCATAAATGAATGTCGATTGTCACTGAAATGATGGTATGAGATAATGTCAAGATGCACCCTGCAACTTGTTTAATCACTATTAATCTTGCTGTCACTAGTATTATTTGCCATAAATGTTACCAGTATGCCTCAGTCAAATAACATGGAAAGGGGAAAAAGAGGTTATAGCCGAATATATAAGCCTATTTGGTATTGACATAACATAATACAAAAAAAACAAAAGCTCAAGCTCACTTTTTTCTTACAGAATTTTTAAGTTAAATGTTATATTTTTATTTAATAACCATACTTTTAATATAAAAGAGGAAAGTTGCACATTAAATAATGCTTCAAAGAGAAATTAGTCCAATGTAATTACCATAAATTATCAAAATACTAACATATAAGAGTATATGGCCCCTATTACAAAAACCAGGTGTTTAAATAAGATAAAACTGCCTCCTGAATTGTAAGAGGATTGGACTTGAGTTGTGCTTTTCATATATAGAAAAGATTGTTTCTAATTGCTTTCTCCATAGGTAGAAATGCACCAAATTTGTGCATTTTATTAAAATGTTTCAAAAAGAAGTTATCGATGCGATTGTGAACATTTTGTATGCATTTCAGCCACTCTGGATATAAATTTGGCTCTGACTAAGAAAGATAATTTAAATATCAATCTAGTATAGAATAATAGATGGGGAAATGCTAACCAAAATAGATGGAAAAAATTTTCTTCCAGAACCTTGAGTTTAGCATAGAGATATCTGCATAGCTTTTGAATCCTAGGAAGGGCATGTAAAGATGGAACAAGGTCCCGAAAGAGGCAGTAAGTGACTGGCTCAAGAGGCAGGTGGTGGCCTGGCCTTTAAAAAGAACAAGGAGACACAGTAGCCCCTGAGACAGGCTGAAAGGACCTGNTTTCTCCATAGGTAGAAATGCACCAAATTTGTGCATTTTATTAAAATGTTTCAAAAAGAAGTTATCGATGCAATTGTGAACATTTTGTATGCATTTCAGCCACTCTGGATATAAATTTGGCTCTGACTAAGAAAGATAATTTAAATATCAATCTAGTATAGAATAATAGATGGGGAAATGCTAACCAAAATAGATGGAAAAAATTTTCTTCCAGAACCTTGAGTTTAGCATAGAGATATCTGCATAGCTTTTGAATCCTAGGAAGGGCATGTAAAGATGGAACAAGGTCCCGAAAGAGGCAGTAAGTGACTGGCTCAAGAGGCAGGTGGTGGCCTGGCCTTTAAAAAGAACAAGGAGACACAGTAGCCCCTGAGACAGGCTGAAAGGACCTGAGTGCAGTTGTGAATGCAAATAGTTTATAGACAGAAGGTCAGGGTTTAAGAAAGGTCATGCTCAATGGCCTCAATTTCCTTGATTAATTAGGAGGCAAGATTGTCTTTTGAGACTGGAGCAGGCAGGGGCAAATGGGGAAGGCTAAAACCAAAAGCAAAACCAAACGAAGCACCAGTCATTGTCGCAGATCCAGAGTTGAGATTAACCCCAAGAAATGTTAAACTTTTGTTGCAAATATGCGAAAGATTACAATCTCGACTAATTATTTTACATAGCCATCAGATTATCCTTTCACTATCTATGCAGCTTTTGCATACTGTGTCTCAGATATATTCCTCACTAAACTGCTAGAGATATACATAGTTTGTATCTGGTTCTGGTTGAAAAACCAATGTATTCATCTCCAGTTCTGCCAGGTTATCCACTCTTGCAAAAGTTGTTCACCTCAGATTGATAGGAGAGGTCACTCTCAGGGCCTCGTGTATGCATGAAGCTGTCTCCCAGCAATCACATCATTATCAAACCTTGGTTCCTACTGAATCTCTTAGTCTCTGAAGACAATATTCTGGGGAAAATGCCTGCAATTTCTACTCTAATTGCTACAGTGCTCCAAAGGAAGCTCCTTTTGAAGGTGAAGTCAATTGCTCTCCTTTTTCAGTCTGCCAGGAAACAAAGATCTCATCCCTTCCATTTTTATTAAAAAAAGTCAGATAAAGAGAAGCTTTAATTATCCTGCCTACAAAATTTCCTGTTTATTTAGCAATTCAGTTGATGCAGTTGGTAAAGAATTAACTTGCCAATGCAAGAAGTGTGGGTTCAATTCCTGGGTCAGGAAGATCCCCTGGAATAGGAAATGGCAACCCACTCTCATTTTCTTGCCTGAAAATTTCCATGGATAGAGGAACATGGCAAGTTACAGTCCATGGGCTTGCTAACAGTTAGACATGACTGAGCAACGCACAGCAACAATTGTCACCAGTTATAACAAGCATCATTTCACCCCTCAAACATGGACAAAGTTCCTCTCCTTGACCAAATTCTAATCAGGCACCTCTGAGCCCTATTTCAACTAGGTTTCGACTTTTAGACTTCTCTGTTCATCTCTGCCATTGTCTAGTTTTAGCAAGAATTCTCCTTAGTCCAAGTTTAGACAAAATCCCTCACTATCCATGTCTGATCAGACTCAATATCTAATCTCATCCTCCACCACCTCTAGGGTGATGTCTGATCACCCTGAGGTTCCTTCAGCAAGAATCCTGCTAGGTTGGTTTAGCCAGGATTCGTCTTTCCTTCTGAGGTTTTCTGGTAGCAATTTTCCACCCAGTGACTCCACCCTGCTCCTTGACTCTAAATTCCCATTCTTTGCTGTTGTATTTGGAGTTGAGGCAACTTCTCTCCGCCCGTCCCCGCAGGACCCCAGCTCAGAGCTCCTTGCATTTATCACAGTAGTCCCCCTGAATCAAGTCTGACTTAACATTCGTTAGTGTCATCAATGTTTTTCTTCAACATCGACACTTAAATGTGAATTTAGAAAGGTGACCCAAGGGACTTCCCTGTTGGTCTAGTGGCTAAGGCTCCAGATTTCTAATGCGGGGGGCATGGGGGTTGGGAACAAAGAACACGCATGCTGAGTGACATGGCCAAAGAACAAAGCCAAGTGACCCAAGCCTCAGTCCTAACATAAACTGGTCAAACCACATGAAGTGGGACCCATGATACTGTGATACCAGGTGAAATCATTGTCTTACTTTAGGACAAGTCATTGGAAGGACTGATGCTGAGGCAGAAACTCCAATACTTTGGCCATCTGATGTGAAGAACTGACTCACTGGAAAAGACCCTGTTGCTGGGAAAGATTGAATGTGGGACGGGAAGGGGAAAACAGGGTAAGATGGTTGGATCACATCATTGACCCAATGGACATGAGTTTGGGGAAACTCCGGGAGTTGGTGATAGACAGGAAAGCCTGGCCTGCTGCAGTCCATGGGGTCATAAAGAGTCAGACACGACTGAACTGAACTGAGGACAAGTCCTTTAAGTGTATGGATCCAAGATATTTCTATTTTCTATTACTTCTGTTGTTTTATGCCAAAGCAAAAACAATGTCCAGTTGTGAATGTGACTAGTGATTGAAATAAAGACTGATGCTGCACAAACAATCATGGATAGGAACCTGGAATGTCAGGTCCACGAATCAAGGCATATTGGAAGTGGTCAAATAGGACATGGCAAGAGTGAACATCGACATCGTAGGAATCAGTGAACTAAAGTGGACCCGAAGGGACCCGAAGGGTGAATTTAACTCAGATGACCATTATATCTACTACTGTGGACAGGAATCCCTTAGAAGAAATGGAGGAGCCATCATGGTTAACAAAAGATTCTGAAATGCAGTACTCGGATGCAATCTAAAAAACAACAGAATGACCTCTGCTCATTTCTGAGGCAAACCATTCATTATCACAGTAATCCAAGTCTATGCCCAAACTAGTAATACTGAAGAAACTGAAGCCGAACGGTTCTATGAAGACCCTCGAGAACTAAAACCCAAAAAAGATGTCCATTTCATTACAGAGGCCTGGAATGCAAAAGTAGGAAGTCAAGAGATACCTGGAGTAAAAGGCAAATTTGACGTTGGAGTACAAAACAAAGCACGTTAAAAGGCTAACAGAGTTTTGCCAAGAGAATGCACTGGCCATAGCAAACACCCTCTTCCAACAACACAGCAGAAGACCCTGCACATGGACATCACCAGATGGTCAATACCAAAATCAGATTGGTTATATTCTTCGCAGCCAAAGATGGAGAAGCTCTAACAGCCAGCAAAAAGAAGACTGGGAGCTGACTGTGGCTCAGATCATAAACTCCTTATTGCAAAATTCAGACTTAAATTGAAGAAAGTAGGGAAAACCACTAGGCCATTCAGGTATGACCTAAATCAAATCCCTTATGATTATACAGTGAAAGTGACAAAGAGATTCAAGCGATTAGAGCTGACAGAGTGCATGAAGAACTATGGATGGAGGTTCGTGACTGTACAAGAGGCAGTGCTCAAGACCATCCCCAAGAAAAAGAAATGTAAAAAGGCAAAATGGTTGTCTGAAAAAGCCTTACAAATAGCTGAGAAAAGAAAAGAAGTGAAAGGCAAAGGAGAAACGAAAGATAAATTGAATACAGTGTTCAAAAGAATTGCAAAAAGATATATAAGAAAGCCTTCCTCAGTGATCAGTGGGAAAAAAATAGAGGAAAAAGATAGAATGGGAAAGACTAGAAATCTTTTCAAGAAAATTAGAGATATCAAGGGAACATTTCATGCAAAGATGGGCTCAACAAAGGAAAGAAATGGTATGGACCTAACAGCAACAGAAAATACTAACAAGAGGTGGCAAGAATACACAGAAGAACTGTACAAAAAATATCTTCATTACCCAGATAATCCTGATGGTGTGACCACTCACCTAGAGCCAGACATCCTGGAATGTGAACTCAAGTGGGCCTTATGAAGAATCACTATAAACAAAGCTAGTAGAGGTGATGGAATTCCAGTTGAGCTATTTCCAATCCTAAAAGATGATGCTGTGAAAGTGCTGCACTCAATATGCCAGCAAATTAGGAAAACACAGCGTGGCCACAGGACTAGAAAAAGTCAGTTTTCATTCCAATCCCAAAGAAAGGCAATGCCAAAAAATCATTAAAACTGCTGCACAATTGCACTGATCTCACACGCTAGTAAAGTAATGCTCAAAATTATCTAAGTCAGGCCTCAACAGTACGTGAACCATAAACTTCCAAATGTATGAGTTGGATTTAAAAAGACAAAGGAACCAGAGGTCAAATTGCCAACATCTGCTAGATCACTGAAAAATAAAGAGAATTCCAGAACATCTATTTCTGCTTTATTGATTATGCCGAATCCTTTGATTGTGTGGATCACAGGAAATTGTAGTAAATTCTTAAAGAGATGGGAGTACCAGATCACCTGACCTGCCTCTTGAGAAATCTGTATGCCGGTCAAGAAGCAACTTTTAGAACTGAACATGGAACAACAGACTGGTTCCAAATTGGGAAAGGAGTAGGTCAAGGCTGTATGTTGTCACTCTGCTTATTTAATTTAAATGCAGAGTACATCATGCCAGATGCCAGGCTGGATGAAGCACAAGCTGGAATCAAGATTGCTGGGAGGAATGTCGATAATCTCAGATATGCAAATGACACCACCCTTATGGCAGAAAGCGAAGAAGAACTAAAGAGCCTCTTGATGAAAGCGAAAAAGGAGAGTGAAAACATTGGCTTAAAACTCAACATTCAGAACACTAAGATCATGGCATCTGATCCCATCACTTCATAACAAATAGATGGGTAAGCATTGGAAACAGTGGCTGACTTTATTTTGGGGAGCTCCAAAATCACTGAGATGGTGACTGCAGTCATGAAATTAAAAGATACTTGCTCCCTGGAAGGAAAGCTATGACCAACCCAGACAGCATATTAAAAAAGCAGAGACATTACTTTCCCAACAAAGGTCTGTTTAGTCAAAGTTATGGTTTTTCCAGTAGTCACTCATGGATGTAAGAGTTGGACTGTAAAGAAAGCTGAGGGGCAATGAATTGATGCTCTTGAACTACGGAATTAGAGAAGACTCTTGAAAGTCCGTTGGACTACAAGGAGATCCAACCAGTGAATCCTAAAGGAAATCAGTCCTAAATATTCATTGGAAGGACTGATGCTGAAGCTGAAACTTCAATTCTCTGGCCACCTGATGCGAAGAACTGACTCACTGGAAAAGACCCTGATGCTGGGAATGGCTGAAGGCAAGAGGAGAAGGGGACGACAGAGGATGAGATGACTCGATGGACTTGAGTTTGAGTAGGCTTTGGGAACTGGTGATGGAAAGGGAAGCCTGACATGATGCAGTCCATGGGGTCGCAAAGTTAGACACAACTGAGCAACTGAACTGAAGATATTTCTATCAGTTTATGGCTACATTCAAGGCAAACAAGATGTTGGACCCTCTAGGAAAGAAGGTGTCACTTCCGAAGGGAGCCTCTTTGAGTCTCTGCTTAATCTTCATGAAGTCCTTGAAGAGCTGTTCAAAACAACTGGTTCAAGAAAGCTTTTGGACTCCAGGCACTGGAAAGCATGTGAAACTATTAAACTTGAATATTATACATATGTGGGGAAAAAAAAGAGAACATGTACCATTCGAGCCAAACCATACTGAAAACACAATTTCATCACTCACCATCCTCTATAGCCAATTCACATGGAAATCAAACTTTTGAGTTGTATAGACTGAAATCATAAACCTAAGTGGATGGCTAGGAGAAAGAAAATGATGAAGCTGCATGATGCCCTAGAAATAGCCAGGGCTGATTCAAAACAATGGAAGCTCTGTTACTTAGAGCACAGCTTGTCTACTAACAGTCAGCCCACAAAAGGCTCTTGTGGCTAGTCCAATACCTGTCTGAGCCTGGGACTCTGTGCTTTGATAGTGAGGACTGATTTGAGGTCACGAATTTTCAGTTCAGTTCAGTGCAGTGCTCAGTCATGTCTGACTCTTTGCAACCCCATGGACCACAGCACACTAGGCCTCCCTGTCCATCACCAACTCCCGGAGTTTACCCAAACTTCATTGAGTCAGTGATGCCATCCAACCATCTCATCCTCTCTTGTCCCCTTCACCTCCTGCCTTCAATCTTTCCCAGCATCAGGGTCTTTTCAAATGAGTCAGCACTTCGCATCAGGTGGCCAAAGTATTGGAGTTTCATCTTCAACATCAGTCCTTCCAATGAATATTCAGGACTGATTTCCTTTAGGATGGACTGATTGGATCTCCTTGCAGTCAAAAGGACTTTCAAGGATCTTCTCAAACACCACAGTTCAAAAACATCAATTCTTTGGCCCTCAGCTTTCTTTATAGTCCAACTCTAACATCCATACATGACTACTGGAAAAATCATAGTCTTGCTAGAAAGGACCTTTGTTGACAAAGTAATGTCTCTGCTTTTCAATATGCTGTCTAGGATAGTCACAACTATCCTTCCAAGGAGTAAGCATCTTTTAATATCAAGGCTGCAGTCACCACCTGCAGTGATTTTTGGAGCCCCCAAAAATAAAGTCAGCCACTGTTTCTGCTGTTTCCCCATCTATTTGCCATGAAGTGATGGGACCAGATGCCATGATCTTAGTTTTCTGAATGTTGAACTTTAAGCCACATTTTTCACTCTCCTGTTTCATTTTCATCAAGAGGCTGTTTAGTTTTTCTTCACTTTCTGCCATAAAGATGGTGTCATCTGCCTATCTGAGATTGTTGACATTTCTCCCAGCAATCTTGATTCCAGCTTGTGCTTTATCCAGCCCAGTGTCTCTAACGATATACTCTGCATATAAGGTAAATAAGCAGGGTGACAATATACAACCTTTACATACTCCTTTTCCTATTTGGAACCAGTCTGCTGTTCTATATCCAGTTAACTGTTGCTTCCTGACCTGCATACAGGTTTCTCAAGAGGCAGGACAGGTGGTCTGGTATTCCCATCTCTTTCAGAATTTTCCACAGTTTATTGTGATCCACAGTCAAAAGCTTTGGCATAGTCAATAACACAGATACAGATGTTTTTCTGAAGCTCTCTTTCTTTTTTGGTGATCCAGCGGATGTTGGCAATTTTATCTCTGGTTTCTCAGCCTTTTCTAAAACCAGTTTGAAAATCTGGAAGCTCACGGTTCACATATTGCTGAAACCTGGCTTGGAGAATTTTGAGCATTACTTTATCAGTGTGTGAGATGAGTGCAATTGTGCAGTAGTTTGAGCATTCTTTCTTTGGAACTGGAATGAAAACTGATCTTTTCCAGTCCTGTGGCCCCTACTGGTTTTCCAAACTTGCTGGCATATTGAGTGCAGCACTTTCACAGCATCATCTTTTAGGATTGGAAATAGCTCAACTGGAATTCCATCACCTCCACTAGATTTGCTCACAGTGATTCTTCCTAAGTCCCACTTGACTTCACATTCCAGGATTCCTGGCTCTAAGTGAGTGATCACACCCTCCTGGTTATCTGGGTCATGAAGATCTTTTTCATATAGTTCTTCTATGTATTCTTGCCACCTCTTGTTAATATCTTCTGCTTTTGTTAGGTCCATACCATTTCTGTCCTTATTGAGCCCGTCTTTGCATGAAATGTTCCCTTGGTATCTCTAATTTTCTTGAAGATATCTCTAGTCTTTCACTATCTATTGTTTTCCTCTATTTCTTTGCACTGATCACTGAGGAAGGCTTTCTTTGGAACTCTGCATTCAGATGGATGTATCTTTTCTCCTTTACCTTTAGCTTCTTTCTTTTTTCACAAATCTTGGAGATCAGCAAAAAACTGAAAGTGAAAGTCCTGTCTAACTTTATGCAACCCCATGGACTATACAGTCCATGGAATTCTCTAGGTCAGAATACTGGAGTGGGTATCTTTTCCCTTCTCCAAAGGATTTTCCCAGCCCAGGGATCAAACCCAGGTCTCCTGAATTGCAGGCGGATTCTTTACCATCTGAGCAACAAGGGAAACCTAAGCATACTGGAGTGGGTAGGCTATCCCTTCTCCAGCAGATCTTCCCAACCCAGGAGTTGAATTTTCCTCTCTTAACAAATTATTAACATTTGGATTGTTGGAAGGTAAGTTTAACAAATGTGCTTAAACCAAATCATATCACTCAATTTTGCTCCTCTTTGGGTGTTCTAGAAGAAAATGTAGAAAAGAGCCTGCAACTTTGAGGACTTTGTTTTATTCTAGGCAAAAACAAGTGTAATCTACAAAGGACGTCTTTCCTCTGTTATTGTAAAATAAGATCCTCTCTCTGTTAATAGTGGTATATCAGTATCAGTTTCTTGATTCTAACTATATATTATGGTTATGAAAAATGCTATTGCTGTGGAAAGGTGGGTGGAAGATACACAGAAATTCTTCTTCAATTTCTTAAGAGTCTTGCATAAAAAAATTTAAAAATCAACCAAACCAAATAAAAAGATCTTTCTGCAGACAAATTTGTCTCAATCTGTCCCCAATGACCTATTTGTCAGAAAAGATTGTTGTTGTTCTCTCACTCAGTCATGTCCAACGTTTTGTGACCCCATGGACTGCAGCACACCAGGCTTCCCTATCCTTTACCATCTCCCAGGCCTTGCAAGGACTCATGTCCATTGAGTTGGTGATGCCATCAAGCCATCTCATCCTCTGTCTTCCCCTTCTCCTTCTGCCTTCAATCTTTCCCAGCATCAGAGTCCTTTCTAATGAGTTAACTCTTAGCATCAGGTGGTCAAAGTATTGGAGCTTCAGCTTCAGTATCAGTCCTTCCAATGAATATTCAGGACTGATTTTCTTTAGGATAGACTGATTGGATCTCTTTTCAGTCCAAAGGATTCTCAAGAGTCTTGTCCAACATTATAGTTCAAAAACATTAATTCTTCAGCGTTCATCTTTTTTTATGGTCCAACTCTCACATTCATACATGACTGCTGGGAAAACATAGCTTTTACCAGACAGACCTTTGTGGGCAAACTAATGTCTCTGCTTTTTAATATACTGTCTACGTTTGTCATAGCTTTTTTCCCAAGGAGCAAGACTCTTAATTTCATGGCTGCATTCACCATCTGCAGTGATTTTGGAACCCAAGAAAATAAAGTCTCTCACTCTTTCCATTGTTTCCCCATCTATTTGCCATGAAGAGATGGGACCAGATGCCATGATCTTACTTTTCTGAATGTTGAGCTTTAAGACAACTTTTTCACTCTTCTCTTTCACTTTCATCAATAAGCTCTTTAGTTCTTCTTTGTTTTCTGCCATAATGGTGATGTCAAATGCATATCTGAGGTGACTGATATTTCTCCCGGCAATCTTGATTCCAGTTTGTGCTTCATCCAGCCCAGCGTTTCTCATGATGTACTCTGCACTTAAGTTAAACAAGCAAGATGACAATATACAGCCTTAACCTACTCTTTTTCCAATTTGGAACCAGTCGTTTGTTCCATTTCTGGTTCAGACTGTTGCTTCATGACCCACATACAGGTTTCTCAGGAGCAGGTAAAGTGGTCTGGTATTCCCATCTCTTTAAGAATTTTCCACAGTTTGTTGTGATCCACACAGTCAAAGGCTTTAGCATAGTCAATGAAGCAGAAGTAAATGCTTTGCTGGAATTCTGTTGTTTTCTCTATGATCCAATGGATGTTAGCAATTTAATCTCTGGTTCCTCTANAATTTTCCACAGTTTGTTGTGATCCACACAGTCAAAGGCTTTAGCATAGTCAATGAAGCAGAAGTAAATGCTTTGCTGGAATTCTGTTGTTTTCTCTATGATCCAATGGATGTTAGCAATTTAATCTCTGGTTCCTCTACCTTTTCTAAATCCAGCTTGAATATCTGGAAGTTCTCAGTTCACGTACCTCTGAAGCCTAGCTTGGAGAATTTTGAGCATTACTTTGCTAGCCTGTGAAGTGAGTGCAATTGTGCGGTAGTTTGAACACTCTTTGACATTGCCTTTCTTTGGGACTGGACTGATAACTGATCTTTTCCAGTCCTGTGACCACTACTGAGTTTTCCAAATTTTCTGGCATGTTGAGTCCAGTACTTTGACAACATCATCTTTTAGGGTTTGAAATAGCTCAACTGGAATTCCATCACCTCTACTAGATTTGTTCATAGTGAGGCTTCCTATGGTACACTTGACTTCGCTTTCCAGGGTGTCTGGCTCTAGCTGAGATAGAGCACACCACCGTGGTTATCTGGGTCATGAAGATCATTTTTGTACAGTTCTTCTGTGTATTCTTGTCACCTTTCTTAATATCTCATGCTTCTGTTAAGTCCATACTGTTTCTGTCCTTTATTGAGCCCATCTTTGCATGAAATGTTCCTTCGGTAACTCTAATTTTCTTGAAGAGATCTCTAGTCTTTTCCATTCTATTGTCTTCCTCTATTTCTTTGCATAGATCACTGAGGAAGGCTTTCTTATTTCTCCTTGCTCTTCTTTGGTACTCTGCATTCAGATTGGTATATCTTTTATTTTCTCCTTTGTCTTTTGCTTCTCTTCTTTCTCATCTATTTGTAAGGCACTTCAGACAAACATTTTGCCTTTTTGCATTTCTTTTTCCTGGGGATAGTTTTGATCACAATGTCACAAACTTCTGCCCATAGTTCTTCAGGCACTAAGTATATCAGATCTAATCATTTGAATCAACTTTCACTTTCACTGTATATTGTAAGGGATTTGATTTAGGTCATACCTGAATGGCCTAGTGGTTCTCCCTACTTTCTTCAATTTAAGTTTGAATTTTGCAATAAGGAGTTCATGTTGTGAGCCACAGTCAACTCTAGGTCTTCTTTTTGCTGACTATATAAAGCATCTCCATCTTTGGCTGCAAAGATTATAATCAACCTGACTTCAATATTGGCCATCTGGTGATGTCCATGTGTAGAGTCATCTCTTGTGTTGTTGGAAGAGGGTGTTTGCTATGAGCAGTACTTCTTTTCACAGCTATTTGTAAGGCCTCCTCAGACTGCCATTTTGCTTTTTTGCATTTCTTTTCCATGGGGATGGTCTTGAGTCCTATCTCCTGTACAATGTCACGTACCTCCATCCATAGTCCATCAGGCACTCTGTCTATCAGATCTAATCCCTTAAATCTATTTCTTACTTCTACTGTAGAGTCATAAGGGATTTGATTTAGGTCATACCTGAATGGCCTAGTGGTTTTCTCCACTTTCTTCAATTTCAATCTGAATTTGGCAATAAGGAGTTCATGATCCAACCCACAGTCAGCTCCTGGTCTTGTTTTTGCTGACTGTATAGAGCTTCTCCATCTTTGGCTGCAAAGAATATTGTCAATCTGATTTTGGTGTCGACCATCTGGTAACGTCCACGTGTAGAGTCTTCTCTGTTGTTATTGGAAGTGGATTTTGGTATGACCAGTGCATTCTCTTGGCAAAACTCTCTTAGCCTTTGCCCTGCTTCATTCTGTACTCCAAGGCCAAATTTGCCTGTTACTCCAGGTGTTTCTTGACTTCCTACTTTTGCATTCCAGTCCCCTATAATGAAAAGAATGTCTTTTTTGGGTGTTAGTTCTAGAAGGTCTTGTAGGTCTTATAGAACTGTTCAACTTCAGCTTCTTCAGCATTACTGGTCATGGCATAGACTTGGATTACCATGATATTTAACGGTTTGCCTTGGAAACAAACAGAGGTTTCCAATGGTTTGCCTTGGAAAATGCTATATAAGTATTTGTAAATGCAGTATAAATGCCAAGTAAAGAGTTACTGTGCAACCAATTCAAGTTTTGCTTTTTGGAACTTTCTGGAAATTCTTTTTTTCTGAGTATTTTTGATCTATGATTTGTTGAATCTACTGATGTGGAGCCCAAAGATATGGAGGACCAACTGTAGCTGAGATGCAGAGAGTAACTCCTTCTGATTTACACAGTCAGGAAGTTGGTACTTGTTCTGTCTGACTTTAACATACATGTGCATAATTAATTACTGTCCTAGACTGGGAGAAAGTGACTCTTATTTTGTTATAAGAAATAAATTAGTTTCTAATCTTAGATTTTCATGAAGAATATTGATTTTTTTTTCTTTTAAAATAGCAAGCCATTATACTTGCAAATGATTCAGCAATCCTGGAAGTTCACAGGGATACTCACCCCAAGGCTTTTGAGTGTGAAACATTGGATAATAATGAAATAGTAGCATCTATTAGATTCACAATCTATACGACAACTGGTAAGTACCCAGCAACACTGTGACTTGCTTATATCTCAAACTTCAGAGAGCATCAGAATCACATGGTGGTCTTGTTGAGACATAGATCACTAGCCCAGCTCCTGTAGTTTCTGCATCTGTAGATCTTGAGTGAGACTGGCACAAGAATTTCCATTTCTGACAAGTTCCTAGCTGCTGTTGGTCCAGAGATCACGTTTTGGGAACCACTAGTTTTATACCATTAAGACTTTTCTACAAGGTAATGTGAGTTTCCCCGGTGGCTCAGATGATAAAGACGGCCTGCAATGCAGGAGACCCAGCTTTGATCCCAGGTTTGGGTTGGGAAGAGTCCCTGGAGAAGGAAATGGCTACCCACTCCAATATCCTTGCCTGGAGAATTCCATGGACAGAGGGGCCTGACGGGCTACAGTCCATGGGGTTGCAAAGAGTTGGACACGACTGAGCGACTGCCACTTCACTGCCCTTTATTTAACTGGAAACAAGCTGAGGTATTTTGGAGGTGATTTAAAAAAATAAACTGTGAACTTTCTTTAATGTATTGTTCAGGGTCCTTAAAAAAATCTTTATAGTGAAAGCTAATAACTGTAGTCCTATTTTGGGATATACTAGGTGTTATTAAAAGAATAATGTCAATAAAAGGCAAAAAAGGACTGAACATCATCAACTAAAAAAGATCTCAGTGAGTCACAGTCCAGGCTATTAAAGGTTTCGAGAGCCATTCTCAGTTTGTGTCCCCCAGCTCGGTCCTTGTTAGGACTGCTTAGTGGTCGTTAGCTCTTCCTGTGATTCAGAGGCAACAGGTGTAAGCTAAGGACTGGGGCACAGTCCCCAGTGTCAGCAAGTGAGACAAGTTGACTTTTCCTTCTCATAGCTGTCCAGAACTGGTGGGGTGTCTCTGCCATCTTAGCATGTGCACTGGTTAGATGACAAAATGTTTTCAGAAAATGTTGATATCTGTTAGTTGCTTTTAAAAAGGACAATTGGGTATGCTGCTGTGACAGACCCTTTTGGCTCTTTTAGACGACAGACAAATGTTTTGGCTATAAATCTCCTCACAGTATGGTACTGGCTTGAAACAAATACATGATTGAAATATTTTCAGGGTAGATATGGTTTAATTAATGAAAATGCCCCATCCATTCCCTCATATGACAGATTTTTCACTTCCACAATAATTGTCTTTTATAGTTAGGCATTATTTTGATTGAATCATGTCCCCCTAAAAAGATATTTTCAATTCCAAACTTGTCTAACTTAAGAGTGTGATGGTGTTTGGAAACAGGGTTGTTGCAGGTATAATTAATTCAGTTAAGACATGATCTTACATACTAGAGAAGAGTGGGCTTTTAATCCAGTTTAACTGGTGTCCTCATGAGAAGAGGGAAATCTGGACACAGAAACACAGAACATGAGAGAGGAGAATACGTGAAGATTCAAGACACATGGGGAGAAGAGAGCCATGTGAAGACAGACACAGAAACTGGAGTTACACTGTCGCAAACTAAGGGACATCTGGGGCTCCCAGAGCCTGGAAGAGGAAAGGAAGGGTCCTTCCCAGAGCCACTGGCGGGAGCACGGCCTTACCAATGCCTGGTATTCAAACATTTATCCTCCAAAACTGTGAGATAACATATTTCTGTTGTTTTTAAGTCCCCTAGTTAGTGGTACTTTTTTATGGTGGCCTTCAAAAACTAATACAAACATAAGCTTGCTGCTGCTGCTGCTAAGTCACTTCAGTCGTGTCCGACTCTGTGTGACCCCATGGACGGCAGCCCACCAGGCTCCCCCATCCCTGGGATTCTCCAGGCAAGAATACTGGAGTGGGTTGCCATTTCCTTTTTTTCTAAAATATAAGAACATCAAAATTCAGTCTGTTTTTCTTTAGAAAATTTCAACAGAAATGGAAACTATTTTTTATTAGACATAAAAGTACTCTAAGAAGACTTGCTTTTAATCCAGTTTAACTGGTGTCCTCATGAGAAGAGGGAAATCTGGACACAAGACTTGCAAGAAGACTACCATTAAAATGAACCAGAATCTCGATACCTCTCATTTTCCACCTCTCTTGACTAGTATTTCAGGATAGTGGATAAATGGAAAGAAATTTTGCATTTCTTCCCCTCAAGTTTGAATCCTAAGTTGGTTTTTTTTTTTATTTGAGCTTAAAAATTCCACTGCTTCTATAAGTCTGAAATTATCAAAAGTTAAAAACTTTTTAGATTTAACAATGTTAGAGTATAAATATGATATAAATTGGCTTCCCTGGTGGCTCATTTGGTAGAGTCTGCCTGCAGTGCAGGAGACCTGGGTTCGATCCCTGGGTTGAGAAGATGCTCTGGAGAAGGGAATGGCAACCCACTCTAGTATTCTTGCCTGGAGAATTCCATGGACAGAGGAGCCTGGTGGGCTACAGTCCATGGGGTCACAAAGAGTCAGACATGACTGAGTGACTAACTTTAGCTTTTTAAAATTGTTTATCATACTTGGAAGTATTTAATGAGATTACTAAATTGAGTTATAGCTCTTGAACTACTAAGAAAAATGGAAAATTATACTTCATAGTGTTTAAAGAATAGAAAGAAAATCAAGATGCCTAAGCAGTTGAGATTGCCTGAATAGGAGACCAAGTCTGTTAGAGCGTTGTGCATGTGTGTGCAGGCAGTCATGTCCAGCTCTTCATGACTCCATGTACAGTAGCCCACTGGGATTCTCTGTCCATGGAATTCTCCAGGCAAGAATACTGGAGTGGGTTGTCATTTCTTTCTCCAGGGGATTTTCTTGACCCAGGGATCAAACTTGCAAATCTTGCATCTCCTGCATAAGCAAGCAGATTCTTTACGGCTAGTACCACCTGGGAAGCCCCTGTTAGAATGGTACTTATCAAAATTAAAATATTAAAATACATAAAACATAGCTTTCACAAATCATTAAACCTCCTTGGATGTTGGTTTACTTATCTGTATAAAAGTTGTATCAAATGATCTTTCTGGACCTCCCTCACATGAATCTTTTATGAGTCTATGATTTAGGGACCAGGAAGAGCCATAAGAAAGGTATATAATTCAAAAGTAAGTAATATTTGCTATAAATTGCATTTTTATCAGTTACTACTGTAGCAGTGTATACAGTGTATACAGTGGTATACAGTCTACCATAATACATATGGTAGACTTGTTTTGTCTCCTTAATAAGGAAGAGCAGACAGATATGGGAGAGAATGCAGATTTAAAAGTGGTGTTTGGATATTAAAACATATACAAAGATTAGAGATGTGTTACAGTCCTAAATGTATTAATAAAAGCTAAAATAATCAAGCTTAAAAAAGAAAACATAGAAGAGTGTCTGTATGATTCAGGAGTAGGCAAGGCTTCCCTTTTAGATATGACAAAAACCAGTCACCATAAAAGGAAATATTGATAAATTAGGCTTCATAAAATTTAAAACTTCATATTCCAAAAATGGTATTGGGAAAATTTGACAGCCACATGCAAAAGAATGAAAGAAGGTGACTATCTTACACCGTACACAGAAATAAACTCAAAATGTATTAAAGAGTTGAACGTAAGACCTAAAATCATAAAATTCCTAGGAAAAAAACATAGGCAGTAACCTTATTGACATAGGTCTTAGTGATGTTTTTGTAGATTTAACTGCAGAGACAAGGCAAACAAAATCAAAAATAAACAATGGGACTACTTCAAACTAAAAAGCTTCTGCACAGCAGAGGAAACCATCATCAAAACAAAAAGACAGCTTACGGAATGGGAGGAGACGTTTGTACGTGGTATCTCTGATGAGGGGTTAATAGGCCAGAATGTATAAAGAACTCACAGTAATCAACATTAAAAAAAAAAAAAAACCTGATAAAAATCAGGCAGAGGATCGGAACAGACATTTTTTTCAAAGAAGACATACAGATGGTCAGCAGATGCATAAAAATATGATCAACATCACTAGTTGGGGAAATGCAAATCAAAACTACAGATACTACCTTATACCTATTAGAATGGTTGTTATCAAAAAAGACAAAAAATAACAAATGTTGGAGAGGATATGGGGAAAAGGGAACCCTTGTACACTGTTGGTACAGCCACTATGAAAAGCAGTATGGAGAGTCTTCAAAAAATTAAGAATAATACGACCATAGGAGACAGCTTTTCTGCTTCTGTATATTTATCCAAAGAACATAATACTAATTCAAAAAGACATATGCACCTCTATGTTCTCTGAAGCATTATTTACAACAGCCAAGATATAGATATGTATACACACACATACACAAAATAGAATACTCCTCAGCCAGAAAATGAATGAAGTCCTGACATTTGCAACATGGATGGACCTGAAAGGTGTTACTGCTAAGTGAAGTAAAGTCAGATGGAGAAAGATAGATATAAAGGTTTCACTCGTATGCTGAATTTAAAAAAATAAACAGAAACACACTGAATACAGAGAAACACATGGATACAGAGAACCAGATTATTGGTTGCCAGAGGGGAAGAGGGTTTAGGGTAGGTGAAATGGATGATGGGGAGAGGCAACTTTATGGTGGTGGATGATAACCAGACTTATGGTGGGAGTCCCTGTATACAGATATCAAACTATAATACTGTACACCTGAAACTTACATTAAAACATTTAAAAACTTCAGCTCTTTAAAAGGAATCACTAGAAAAATGAAAAGATAAAATCCATGAAAAAATTTAATAAACCATGTATAACAAGTATGATCAGTTTGGGAAAAGATCCTGTAATTTCTTAGAAAACTAAGCATACCTCTACCCTATGACCCAGCAGTTCCACTCATAGGTATTTATCCATAAGAAGTGGAAGTGTGTGTTCACAGAATGACTTGTATAAGAATGTTCATAGCAGTTTATTTATAATAACCCCAAACTGAAACAGTGTGGGTGTCCATCAGGAGACTGAATAATTGAAGCATACTACCCAGTAATAAAAAAGAAAAAACTATTGATACATGCAACAATTATGGTTGAATCTCTAAAACATTATACTGAGTTAAAAAGCCTTACACAAAAGAAAGTATAATGAATGTTTCCATTCCTATGAAATTCTAGATCAGGCAGAACCAATCTATGTAGAAAAGAAAATCAGGACAGTAGTTGTGCCTGAAGGTTTGGGCAGGGATTAACTGGGAGGGGCTCAAGGAAACTTTCTGGGGTAGAGTAATAGTCTGTGTGTTTTTAGGGATTTGAATTACATATGTGTGTTTGCATTTTCCATAACTAAATAACATATTTAAGATTGTTGTTCAATTCAGGGTCTGTACATTTTACCTCAAAAGAAAAAATATAAACAAATATTGAACTCTAGTTAGTGATATTCTCTTGATTCTGTAAGAAGTGTGCAGACATTAGCAAATCATCTTGAAATGTGTCAAAAAAAAAAAAGTGAATCAGTGGATTGATAGAAGCATGAATAGAAGGATAGTTAAAATGTTGATGGTAGTGTCTAGGTGGTGGAAATGCAGAATGTTTATTGTCAGATTCTTTGAACCTTTCTGCATGTTTGTAAAGAACATTTCTAACATGCAGAGAAAGTTCATTAACACTTTCCACTAATTCTCCCTGTATATTTCTAGAGCATTTTTCCAGATATAAAGTTCCCATTTAGATGTTCGTTTCCTTTTTTTTTTCCAGTAGTAATAATCATTACTATGTGTTTTTTTCTCTAGAATTACAGATGAAAAGAGCAAGCCAACCAGACACTGATGCAGTCCTGGTTTTTGTGCTGACCATAGGAGTTATTATCTGCATATTTGTGATCTTTGTACTGATCTTCATAATTATAAACTGGTAGGTGAAGAACTTGGAGAAGGCAACGGCACCCCACTCCAGCACTCTTGCCTGGAGAATCCCAGGGATGGCGGAGCCTGGTGGGCTGCAGTCCATGGGGTCACTGAGTCAGACACGACTGAGCGACTTCACTTTCACTTTTCACTTTCATGCATTGGAGAAGGAAAGGGCAACCCACTCCAGTGTTCTTGCCTGGAGAATCCCAGGGATGGCAGAGCCCAGTGGGCTGCCATCTGTGGGGTTGCACAGAGTCGGACACGACTGAAGCGACTTAGCAGCAGCAGCATTTTAATTATTAAGCAATAGTTACTTTAATATTAGGGCTAGAGTTATCAATGGAGCTATTGTCTTATTACTAATATTAAATATATCATATGACTAAAAAAAGTTCATCTCTTCATTTGGTTGCCTAATAACCATAGGCATTTAGTTTATACATATATAATATTTCAGAACACTAAATTATGCTTCAAGGGTTCTATAACTCAGAATTTTCCCAAAGTCTATTTTTTCTTAATAATTCTAACCCTATGAGGACCTGCTTCTCTCTTTCTCCAAGTCTCCCTTCGTCTCTCTTTCCGCGGTCAAACCACCCATCTCAGGCGCCCATGGAGTCTAGGACAACACATTCATCTCCCATAAGACGGGGTACTCAGCTTTGGGATGCACATGCGACCGAGCAGGTTCTTCCGCCCGGGACCGGGCACAGCTCCCAGGGAGGTTTGCGCCAATAAAGGATTGCCCCGACAAGCCCCTGCGAGAGAATTGCCCGATTCCAGTTGCTAGGGATGAATGCCTTTCTGTTACACATTCAAAAAGCACGTTTCATCAGGGCGTGGGGCAAGCCTTGTTGGGCCTTTATTGAATCGGCTCAACACAATGCACTCACACTTTGAATAAGGGCAGGGAAGGAGTTCGGGGACAGACCCTTTAAACGATCACATTTCAGGTCCCAGCCCCAGGAGTGAAGCCCCCACTCTGCAGCTCCGAGGAGGGCGAGCCGAGCGCAGGCCGCCAGGACGTCCGCTGGGCCTCGGGGGTGCGTCTCTGCGTGGTGATGAGGCTCACGCACGTCGGAGTTCATTGGCAGAGACACTTTTACACCAGGAACCGGAGGCGGACGGCGTGTCTCCCCGGGGACGCGCTTCCCTAGCTTCCGGTCAGACTCCGGAGGGCGCCCGCGAGCTCGCTGCCGATGGGTGACGTCCTCGCCGCGGCCGAGCGACCGCACGCCTGGGAGGGCCTTCCCGCAGTGACCCGCTCAGACTTCCAGGGCTTGTGTGCAAACGTGGGGGGGGGGGGGTGCGAGAGAGAATAATTGTATAAGCTACTAATGCATTTGATTTATTGCCTTTTCAAATATCTCGGCAGTTACTCAGGATTAAAGGAAAATACGCCTTAATGGCCAAGAAACAGTAAGCAATCTGTTTCCAAGCACAGCACGTGTAAAATATACCAATGGGGGGGAAATGAAGAAGAAACTTTGAGAGCCGTGATAAGCGTACGTTCTGCCCACCGTGAGCTCCTCCGCCTCCGTGCCCGGCACACCCCGCAAAGCCCCCCTGGGTTCCAGGGTCGGCCGCCGCCGGGGGCGCAGCCTCTGCCGGCCCTCCCGCGCTGCCCAGCTCGGGTGCTGCGCCCGCGCCCCGCGCCCGGCCCCTGCGGCCCGCGCCCCTTGAGACTCCCCGGCCTTCGTGCGGAGGGGCAGCCTTGCGAGCTGCCGCCGCCTGGGGCCCCCACCGCCCGCCTCCCGGGCCTCCCGGGGAAGAGCCCGCAGGACGCCCCTGGGGGAGGCGAGCCCTGGAGGGCACGGCCGCCCACCCGTCTGCTCGCCCGGGAAACCCCGGGGCCAGGACTTGGCGGCCAGATACCGACCACCCACCCTCGAATGCATCTTTCACGTCCGCCCGGGCCCTCCCGCCAGCCCCAGCCTGGCCAGAATTAGCGCACGAAGGTGGCGAAAGGAGGAAGGCAGCAAAGACGGGAAAAGGGGACCCGGAGCAGACCCAGCGCCCTCGGGCCCCGGCCTCCCCTCCAGGAAGGGCTTCCAGGAGGCTCGGCGGTCGAGAGCCCCCGCCAATGCCCGAGACACGGGCGGATCCCGGGGTCGGACCGCCTGGAGGAGGACATGGCGACACACTCCAGGATTCTTGCCGGAGAAGCCCCTGGACGGAGGCGCCCGGCGGTCGGACATGACTGTGTCCTAGCGCACACCACTCCAGTAAAAGGAGGGCCCCTCTCATCTGGGATGGAGGAGGAAGGGGGCCTGGAAGGGAAGCGAGCCGGAAGTGCCCGGTGTGGGAGCCCGCAAGCGGAGGTGGAGGGAGCGGGCACCTCCTGTGAAAGCTGAATCCAGGGTCAGGCGGGGCCCGGGCCCCAAACCCGGAGGAGGCCCCTGGGACGGCAAGCTCCGCAGAGGGGCCCTCCCTGCGCTCACCAGGCCCAAGAGGAAGGGGCAGGCTGAGAGTGTGTGTGGGCACAGGAGAGCCTCTGAAGTGGTCACGCTCTCCCGGGGCCCCATGCAGCTGGGATACAAAGCCACCGCATCCTAACATCCGTCCCAGGGGAAGGAAAGTGGAAGTGTTACTCGCTCAGTCGTGTCCGACTCTGTGAGACCCCATGGACTGTAGCCCGGAAGGCTGCTCTGTCCGTGGGATTCTCCAGGCAGAGTCCTGGAGCGGGTTGCCTTCTCCAGTAGATCTTCTCTAGTAGAGATCTCCTTCTTCTCAAGGAGATCTTCCCAACCCAGGGATCGAACTCCGGTCTCCTGCTTTGCAGGCAGATTCTTTACCATCTGAACCATACAAAACCATCACACCCTAATATCCATCCTGGGGGAAGACAGTGTGCTTGCAAAGATTCTCCTTCATGCAACTGAGTTTGTTCTGAATATGACAAAGTTTTAACAGTAATGCTTTCTCCAGACTATTGAATGTATTAATAACTGAATTGATTAATAAGATGCCAGACTATTTTCTTTTCTCTGTATTAGAACTAAATTCAGTTGTCAAAACTGTTACAGTTTTAATGCCTGAATTTTGAAAATTCATCGAGTTACGTGACTACTTAACCCCATATCTTCAACGATTTCCTGGTATGTCTGTTCCAGCTCCACACGTTAAATTACTTGGAATTTTACTTTTCCCCTCCCGATACCCCATCCCTTATAATCTTCTCTAGTGGAAGGTGAATTTCACCTAGTGTGCCTTTTGGAAAGAAGGAAGATGGAAGGAAATGGGGAGGGGGTGGTGCTGAAGCTTTTCATAACCATTCAAAACTTGGGTATCACTGAGAAAGCCGAAACCAAACATTAAGTGAAAAAACATTCATTGAAACCTTACTTTGAAAGCTGCACAATATCCATTATATGGAAAATAATTAAGTAATTATTGTTAAGTAACTGCATATTGTTGAATAAATTCCCTCCCTTTTTTCCTAACAGCATCAGGCGGTTGAACAGCTTCATTCAAGCTCCTGGTCTGTGACTCCGACCCCTTCCTAAGGCAAAACCCTATTCTGGGGCAGAGGAAGTGAGCTCTGTTGGGAAAGTAGTGCTCTTGCACCGCAAGCTGTGGCTGCTTCTAATTAGGCCCACCAAAAATGCCCCTGAGGACAAAGACTTTTATAATCAATAGTACACTTCATGAGCTTAATTATATGCCTATTTTAATTAGTTAAATTATATACATTATTCATTAATTTTATACATGCATCTTACATTTAACTAGCCACCCAGGCTCAGATCCCACAAGAAGAGTAAAGAAAGCTTGCCAAGAAGGTGCTGATGAGCAGTCTAGGCTCTTCCCGTGGGTCCGGGCTAGACCTCTGCCACCGAGAGCAGCATCGCCCTGAAGCCCACAGAGGCGCACCAGGTGGAAGGACAGAGAGCCACGCTGCTGTCAGACGGGAGCTTGATGCTGCCCACCTGAAACACGGCCATGTTTAAGCTTTAAAACACTTCTAGCCATGACCTAGAAGCTGAGCGTTATGCTTTACTCAGTGGACACTTTTAAGACTGGTCCGCCTAATCAAGGCTGATTTTTCCAGTGGTCATGTATGGCTGTGAGGGCTGGACTATAAAGAAAGCTGAGCGCCAAAGAATTGATGCTTTTGAACTGTGGTGTTGGAGAAGACTCTTGAGAATCCCTTGGACTCCAAGGAGATCCAACCAGTCCATCCTAAAGGAAATCAGTCCTGACTATTCATTGGAAGGACTGATGCTGAAGCTGAAACTCCAGTACTTTGACCACCTGATGCGAAGAGCTGACTCATTGGAAAAAACCCAGATGCTGGGAGGGATTGGGGGCAGGAGGAGAAGGGGACGACCGAGGATGAGATGGCTGGATGGCATCACAGACTCGATGGACGTGAGTTTGGGTGGACTCTGGGAGGTGGTGATGGACAGCTCTTGGGGTTGCCAGAGTCAGACACGACTGAGCGACTGACCAGCAACAAACCCGGGAGGCAGCGTCTCAAGTGAGGCTGGGAGAACGTCTCCAGGAGGTGAGGGGCAGAGCCAGGTCATATGGAGGTTTCGCAACAAAAGGCAGGTAGTCTGAACGTCAAAAGAGCATTATTAATTAATGAAAACTGGACATCCCCAGTAGAGGAATTTAGCGCTTTTGCGCGTGTGGGAGGCTCCCTGAAGCCATTCCTTCCGTGTGCACCTCCGCTGTGCGGGCCAGTTCCCTGTGTTTCTCCACACCTCCAGCTCCCGCGGGGCCCTCTGGAGGGCTGGCTGCAGCCTGAGGACCGCTGGATGGCAGGCGCTCCTGTCCTTCCCGAGTACCCATAGGGCTCTCGGGCTCATGCTGGAGGCCGCAGCACCGATGCTGTGACGTCCTTGTTCACTGATATGGCGGGAGATACTCCATTTCTCAGTACCCAGAGCCAGCCTGTGCTCAGACCCCGCTGCTCCTGTTCCCACAGTGTAAGTTCGGAACGTTTGAAAGCTCTGGATGCATGACATCAAATCACTCTCCAGAGCCTTGTACAGAGTATCATCAACAATCATGCAAAGGAAACAAATCTCACAGCTCTTGACGGCCAATTTATTCATCTTTGACGGTCCTTTTCTAAACAGCTTTTGGACAAACTGCGAGATGCCACCTGCGCTATGAACTATAAATTATGAAACCGCTGATATCATATCTCTTGTGTTCTTGTCCTTGCTGTTGGAGCTTCTCTGCTCCCACAATGTCTACTTGACAACCTTTAGCCCCACAGGGCTACCAAGCCCCCGAAATGTGCCTGGGCTGCACTGCTAGTGGAAAATACAGTCCAGATTTCAAAGGCTTAAGCTCAATAAAGGATAGCTAATTAATTTCTTATATGGATTGCATGCTGAAGTGATAGCATTTTGGATATATTGGGTTGAATAGGAAATACATAATTAAAATAAATTTTACTTGTTTGGCTTTACTTTTTTAAAAAATATGGCCACTAGGAAATTTAAAGTTAATACTTGGCTCACATTTGTGGATTTTGCAATTTTTCTACTGAACGAACATTCTATTGGGATGCATTTTTCATTTGAATTCAGGAGCAGTAGGCCAAGATTCCTTCACAGCTGATTTCTTAATCTGTGCCTTTTCTTGTTCCTGCCCTGAGGCTACTACCTCAGACAATTTTCAAGGGGTTACAGTAAAACTGCTTCTTGCTTTTGAAGCCCTGTTTTAGAGCTCGTGGAGAAGGAAATGGCAACGCACTCCAGCAGTCCTGCCTGGACAATCCCGTGGATGAGCCTGGTGGGTTACACTGCAGGGAGTCCCAAAGAGTCAAATGCCACTGACTAGGTGACCAGAGAAAGAAAGAAAGGGAAGTCGCTCAGTCGTGTCTGAGTCTTTGGGACCCCCTGGACTGTAGCCCACCAGGCTCATCCATGGGAATTCCCAGGCAAGAGTACTGGAGTGGGTTGCCACTTCCTTCACCAGGGATCGAACCTGCGTCTCCTGCATTGCGGGCGGATTCTTTACCATCTGAGCCACCGGGGAAGACCAGGTGACTAACCTTTTTTACTTTCTTTACAGCCACACGATTTCTCGAGAAATCTGTACGCAGGTCGGGAAGCAACAGTTAGAACTGGACATGGAACAACTGACTGGTTCCAAATAGGAAAAGGAGTACGTCAAGGATTTAAAATGTGGTTATTATAAACTACTAGTTCATCATTTGAGAGTATTTCTAATACCTACATGAGTATCACCCCCTGGTATATCTGAGGGCTCATCTACTATCACAATGCAGCTGATGCGCTGCAAAATAAAAATAAATCCTGACTAAGGAGGCACTTCTATGGGTTTCTCTGATGGCTTAGCAGTAAAGAATTCATCTGCCAATGCAGGAAACCTGGGTTCAATGCCTGGATGGGGAAGATCCCTCAGAGAAGGAAATGACATGCCATTCCAGTATTCTTACCAGGGTTATCCCATGGACAGAGGAGCCTGGTGGGCTATAGTCCATGGGGTTGTGGAGTCAGACACAACTTAGTCTGAACAACAACAACAAGGAGGTGCTTCCATACATATAGAAAACTAAAGTTTTAGTTTTCATTTCAAAAAAGTAAAAAAAAAATTTTTCTTCCAGGACGGCAGTCAAAGATTTCTGGGGGGCAAAGGCCTCAACAACTGAGATACAGACTGAGCTGAGTTCAATGAGATACAAAGATTCAACTTATCTTGACCAGTCACCAACAGATATACCTGCACATGAAGATGATGCTTTAAGTGAATGGAATGAATGATGCATGGATGATGTATAACAAACCAAAAGAGATTAGAGCATATCAGATTCATTATTATAAAAATAAAATATATAGTTAAATACTTTAACAGTATTGTGATTTATTATAGTCTGAAGGTAATGCAATATGAGAAGGGGCTTTTTTAATCAGTGCATCTTGGTGGTACAGTTATCAAAATTTTTACAATTTGTTCTCAACATTTACCATTTCAGATAATCACTTTATCTAGAGGTACATACACAAAATCTCTTAAATACATTTTTAATCACTTTGATCACTTCTAAGGTGATTTGCCTGTTTGGTCCTCAGCAAGAAAAAAAAAAAATATAGAAGATACCTTGCGTGTTAGACCTTCTCCTCACTGGGAGCACTGGATTGAACTTGCTTAAAGCAAACCAAATTTTTGCATCCCTGAAGGGCAGGAGACATGCAAAGCATCACTTTTAAGACATAAAATAATAATAATATGAAAACAGCTGACACTAAGTGTCAGTTCGTAAGTGTTTAGCTACTATGTGCCAAGCATTGCTCAAAGCATTTTACATGTATTAAGCCATTTAACTATGATTGCATCTAGAAAGAGTATATAAAGAAGAACTTGGAAGGAATTTATGGATGGCTGAGTAAATGACAAGAACTTAACATTACCTGTAATTTATAGAAACAGTGAATTAAGGGGTTTTGCATGGCTACTGATAAGTGCCTTCGTTGAGTTTGGCATGCAGTTGGTAACATCTCAAAATTACCTCAATGCCATCACTGCCGTCTTGTCATTAACCACTGCTGTGTCATTAACTGATACAGTTGTGATCAACTATCAACCAAGATACTAAGACATTCGATAATTTGATTTGGTAGACTTCATCAGAAATTAATTTTCAGAGGCTACGATAGTAAGTACAAAATACACTTAATTTCTTGTCTAGATGAATTGTATGTCAACTTTATTGGATTAATGGAATTTCTTAACTCTGCACATCTGTGAGGAAGATGCTGTGAATGGACATTTATGGTAAACCTCCCTCTGGTAGCTTAAACGTAGGCTGTGTTGTGGAATTTTCCATGCTTTCTGTTATAACTCATTCGTATTTGAGAGAAGCAATGAAGAATTGGCTGGGAAATTATTTTGTTATCTGTTGTAGGAATTCCACTAGAGACTAAGTGAAAAGAAATTGTTTTCATAAAATCTTCCAAAAGAATTGTTTTGTGTGTGTGGTATGTGAGAGAATGGTGATGGACAGGGAGGCCTGGCGTGCTGCGATTCGTGGGGTCGCAGAGAGTCGGACACGACTGAGCGCCTGAGCTGAACTGAACGGCCACGGGAGTAGAGAGCTGGTAGTTTCTATGAGTCGCCGGAAGAGGGCGCGCGTGCCGCACTTAGGCGGGGACCGCGCACAGTGGGAGCCGCAGCTACTGTGAAAGTGAACGTGAAGTCGCTCAGCGGTGTCCGACTCTTTGCGACTCCATGGACGCCAGGCTCCTCCGCCAACGGGATTTTCTAGGCAAGAGTACTGGAGTGGGTTGCCTTTTTCCTTCTCCAACGGCTGGTTAATTGCTTTACAGATACATTGGTTGAAGCAAGCAAATTAATCAATTCATACTGAACGGGAGAATTTCCTTAAATTTGCAGATGGTCCTGCACTGGGGGACTGCTTCAACAGCCAGAAAAATTATTAAAAAGAATAATACTAGTTGAACTCCTTTTATTTTTTCAGAAGGCTTTGAATTTCAATTTTAAAAATAATTTGAATTTCCCTTTCAGACCTCTAGATACTGAAGAGTAAAATCTGAAATTTCCTGATGTAACTACTTTATTTATAAAGTAGCTTTATCCTTTGTCATTTGTATAAAATATTTACAACAAAAGGATAACTTGGTAGTCAATATTTAATGTCCTGCCATAATTAATGTTCTTAATGGAAGTTACTCTCCTGAAGCTAATTGTCCTCGTGTTCTACTGCCCCTCGGAACCTTCTGGAAATGTTTGGATAATAAATTACTTTAATATGGTATTGCCATTACTCAGAGTTCTTGCTTGAGAACAACAACAACAAAAAAAAAGTCAGACTTTTTGTATGTGAGACGAAGGAGAGGGAACTAGGTGAAAGGATAATTGGCCCAGGAGGGAACAAGGGAAGCCCGGAGAATCCGCTCAGGAATTCAGCAGGAACGGAAGGAGACCAGGGTGCGAGGACAAAATCTGTTGCTTGAAGCCACAAAGTCTGTCCTGCTTTATCACAGCAGCACACGAAAACACTTAAAAATAAAGGGTGACTTTGGAGCTGATCCACCAAAGCGCCAGCCACAATCTTCCGCTTTGTGTGCTTAGACTTTTGATAAGGTTTCTTTTGAATTATTGATTAATGTCTTTCCATCCATCACAGATATATTCCAGGCATAACAAAGAACCAGGAAGTCTACAGACTGACTACATTTGGATTTATTCACGGAAATATGTGAATTAATTTGTGAATAAACTCTTACGTACAATGAATAAACTCTGGAGATAAACATGACGTGACGCCACCGTATACATACCGAATATGTGGGGATGTGGGGCAGAGGGAGAGGGAACCTCACGGGTCCCAGGGGCTGCCTTCTGCCACGAACAGGCCCCATCTAGCACCGACCCAGCTGGCTGTGACTGTCGAGAAAACTCAACTTTACGTGGACACATTATCCGGCCAAGCTCACACATCCGGAATACGACACCCACTTTTCTTCCCTGTATTAGGCTAAGAAACGTCCATGGCAGAAATGAGCTGATGAACTGATTGTGCAACAAGAGTCCTCTGTGTAATTTCTGTGCACCAGCCTCGCGGTCAGCACCATCTGGTCCCACGTCTGGCCTGAGCTTCCCCTCCTTCGCTGCCGAGGGCCAGCTCGAGAGTCCGTGCCCACCAGGAGGCAGACTGGCCCGGCCGGGAGCAACCTCTTCTCCCTCCTGTAGTGTCTGCTGACAGTAACACTCGGCTCACACTTGTCTCCAGGGACTGTCTACCCCAGTCCCTCATGAGAGGAATGGACGATAAACTCTGAGAACAGGAATCGTGCTTTATACAAGGAGAGGCCGGGAAAGGCATCGCAGCAAATACAAATCAGTGCTCACTTGTGAGAATCAACAGGAAGTCCCAGGTTCAAGAACAGAGAACGGCAGATGCCCCAAAGTGGGATAAACGAACTCATTCGGAGTTGACGTCTGAATCCAACATCACTGTGTAAAATGTAAAGCGTTTCTAATTTTGCACCTCACGAGATCACTATTGCTCCAAACAAGATGAAGCAAAGAGGTGAGGTTGCCGGAAAGCTGCCTGCTGGTCTGTGTTTGTCCGAGAAAGAGGAAGCGGCATCCAGCAGCACCCAGGGGTGGCGAAAATGCAGAAGCACTGCGCCAAGGGCAGGCGCGCTGCCGGGGCGGCGGCGAGAAGAGGAGCCTGGGAGGAAAGGTGGAGAACAGTGCCACGGAGGGAAGAGTCATCCAGTCCATACTGTAGCCCTGCAGGTTAATTTTGGGGCCTGCTGGAGCCAGCCTAACGAGCATCAAGTGTCAGAAGTAACCGTAAGATCTGAGTAAAGCTATTACAGAGGTAACACCCAATACCTTTGTGAAGCAGTGGGCTCCTACTGAACCCATTGACACATTTTCCTAAAATTTCATACCTGATCACCATCTCTATTACAAAATCGAGCCTTATGCTGTCTGCCACAGAAACTGTAGACTGTCATGAAGTCTATTTTATTCTCCCCAAGGAATAATGCTACACTTTGGCATCAAGTGGTTCACGGAGGTGAAGGTAAAAAACGCTGCCATTTATTGAATGCCCACAGTGGGCCTGAGACATCAGAGTTCCTTATCTCGCACCTTTGCGGGAACCTCGTAAAGCAGGAATATTAGTCCAGTCTTAAAGGTAAGAAAAGGCCAACTTGGGCTTCCCTGGTGGCTCAGACGGTAAAGCGTCTGCCTGCAGTGCAGGAGACCCGGGTTCCATCCCTGGGTCGGGAAGATCCCCTGGAGAAGGAAATGGCACCCCACTCCAGGACTCTTGCCTGGAAAATCCCATGGACTGAGGAGCCTGGTAGGCTACAGTCCATGGGATTGCAAAGAGTCGGACACGACTGAGCGACTTCACTTTCACTTTCACTTAAAGGTAAGAAAACCAGGTTTCAGAGCAGTTAAGGGCCTATCCTTGGGTCTCACCTCAAAACCTCTAATACTTAATGTTATGCCACAGTGCCTCAACAATCTGGCAAGAAACAAAGGTACATCTGCAATCCACAGTCATTTCAAGTACAGTATATTTATGCCACGCTTTGAGGGATTGGTTTAAGGCGATAAGAGATTTCAGAGATGACCTAGCTCATCGTCATCACAATCAAACAAACTAAAAATAACAGAAACAAACAATGACTCTCCTAAAGTCAGAAAGCAATGGAGGGGCATAGCTGAGTGCCCAGCTGGGGTCTCTGATGAAATCACACCGTCTCGTTTCAGCCCCTCTCTTAATGCTGAGAAACGCTAGGAAGCTGTAGAGTGGGAGAGCTGGGGTTAGAACTCGGTAGTCAAAGCTCAACGCCCAGAGGGAGCTCTTTCTACCGCACGATGGTGTGCCGAGACGGCAGTAAAAACTGCAGCATCTGTTTTGGCATTTCTCAAACATATTTGTGTTGTAATACTCATTACTTAGACATCAATGCACAATGCTCACCTTTTTCGTTCGGAAAATCTAGAAGGAGCTTGGAGGGTGAGATGCCTTTCACGTAATAGCTCAATTTAGATTTGTTGATTGACATGTTGCCCACTTGGATCGATTACATGATACTTTACACTCTGGGGTCTTTGGAGAGAGCCAACTTCTAAACAAGTTCATGCCTCCATCTCTCTCCAAGGTATGTGTTTTCCCTGACCTGAATCTACTCCTTAGGGGCTGTTACAATACCCCTCTTCTGGAATTTCTCACTGGCACAATGAAGCCACTTTCTCTGGGGCGTATTCCTTGCCTCAGTAGGAGTCTATATTTCCCTTTTAAGAGGGAACCTGAGCTTTTCACTTCTGCAAAGTCCCACCGTAAATCAGGTCCTAAAAGGTGAGGAGTGAAAGCTGGACGTGTCAGTCCTGCCGCGCCGTCCCTGTTTCAGCACGCACGCGAGCTTGACGTCTCTGCCATGGTGTCCGTAACAACCAGCAAACACTGGCCACCCCACTGTGTGGAAGGCGCTTGCCGTTAACACCCCACCTGCGGCTTTCTCCCGTGACTGCTACAGACCTAAGCGGTCTCGTTGCAAAATCGATCACGGAATTGCTGCTGCTGCTTAGCTGCTCAGACGGTCCAGCTCTTGTGGCCCCGTGGACGGTAGCCTCCAGCCTCCTCTGTCCATGGGCTTTTTCGGGCAAGCATTCTGGAGTGGGCCGCCATTTCCTTCTCCAGGGCATCTTCCTGACCCAGGGATTGAACTCGCGTCTCTTGCCATCTTCTGCACGGCAGGCAGGCTCTTTCCCAGGTGAGCCAGCGGGAGAGACTGCTGTTGTCATTTGTGTGTTGCTGGGCGTGTTTGACATTGATAAAGGCAAGGCTCTGTTGCACTAGATTGGCTAAGCCTAGGAACCCTTCAAGGATGCCAGGGGTGAAGGATGGAATTTTCCAATGAAAAACACAGCCATTTTGCAACTTCAAAAGCATCATTGGCCAGCAGTTGCCCTTGGGAGTAGTTTGTCTGGCATAGAATCCCTCATTTTCCCAGCATGACCTTAGGATGTAATTCGGTAATGAGATCATCTGGCAACCTTGAGCTTTTAATACAGTGAAATTAAATAATTGAATTGGCTGTGGTTTTTAACCTATCCTTACTCTTCCAAGGTGGAATTTGGCCAACATTATGAATAAATGCTTGAGCTTTCAAGACTCCCATTGTGTAATTATACTTTGAATAATGCTGAAGGACAACTCCCCTCAGTAGCACAGAGCGTATTTTATGAACAAATGTAAATTCCTTCGTCACTTCTAAAGTCCCCTCTCCTGGCACAGTTCAGACCAGGAACGATCCTGGCAGACAGTCAGCATTTCCCACCACTTGCTTCTAACCCATAGCGCCTACATTGCATTTAGGATTCATTTTTCCCTGTGAAGATGGCTCTCTGTTTGTCAATGATGCTGTTTTTCAAACTATACCAGAAGTTTTGGGGAGAAAGGGCCAGGTTTGACTTTTCCTTTGGGTTTATTTCAGCATCAAATCCAGGCCTGCCTGCATACCAGGAGCGCAGTCAGGAGCAGTTGGTCGGGGGCTGGAAAGCATTAGGGTCAGGGTTAGGTGTGCCCCGGACGCTACTGCCTCCTCGTTAAGTCTCAGTGAAAAGTGGAGTGGAAGTGTTAGTCACTCAGTTGTATCCAACTCTTTGTGGCCCCATGGACCCACCATGGAATTCTCCAGGCAAGAATACTGAGCTGAGTAGCCATTCCCTTCTCCAGGGGATCTTCCAGACCCAGGGATAGAACCTGGGTCTCCTGCACTGCAGGTTTACCCCTTACTGTCTGAGCCACCGGGGAAGGCTTTAAAGTCCCAGAGTTCATCTCTGTTGGGTCTTCCCGGATGGTGCTAGAGGTAAAGAACCCGCCTGCCAATGCAGGAGACTCAGGTTCCATCCCTGGGCCGGGAAGATCCCCTGGAGGAGGAAATGGCACCCTAGTCCATTATTCTTGCCTAGGAAATCCCGTGGGCAGAGGAGCCTGGTGGACTACAGTCCGTGGGGGCACAAAAAGTTGGACACGCCAGGGCATACCACATGTTGGACATGGGTGCTGTATCTATGTTCCATACATGTAAATAAGCATTCCACCCCACATGCTCCGATTCCAAACATCTGCACAATTGCAAGTAGAATTTAACACAAGTGTGAAATGTCTTATCTAGTTATGGTATTGACCTCAAGATGCATTGATACAGCAGCTCCCACTAAAGGAGTTTTTAGGTTTGACAAGTCTTCGTTTTTCATTTCACCATTGGAATGTATTGCTTTTGAACCCCTTCTTTAAAATGGATAAATCACAAAGAAGAAAGTCACAAAGAAGCTAACTTCAGGCTTACGGTGGCCCAGGTCGCACTGAACTTCACTCAGGGCTCCCCACTCTCCACCCAGAATATCACCCTCACTCAGCGTTCAGATGTCTACCACAGTCGTTCAGCTCTAATTAAGTCATGACACACACGCAAAACCACAACCGGTTGCTCTTTTCTGACAGGATGATCTCTCTTCACACACGTACGCGGGTGCAGCATATGCGCCTTGAAAAGGAAGAAGGAGACAAAGCTCAAGGCCTCAACAGATTTGCTAAAACTGATCATAATGAGCTTCTAAAAGAGCGAAGAGAGAATGACGCTGTTTTCAGCAGCAGAAGGAAAAGAAGCACCACTAAGCGGACAGCATGCTGGAACCCTCGCCTGTGAGACACACATCTGCTACTCCAAGAGTGCGCTCTCTCTTTCTGCTTAATCCCGTGGCGGAGTTGATCTAATTTAGCAGTCACGTAGGACAACAGACAACCAAATTAGACTACAATTCTCGGGAAAATGTTGGTGTAGATAACAAAATGCAAAATTCCTTTGCTAATCTAGACCGTCATTCCTTGATGATGGCATTCTTGCTATCTCAAGTCGGTGCCAGCCTGTGCTGGGTGTTAGTCAAGATAGTACCTAAATTCTTCTCCTAAAACTAGTCCATGAGAAATAAATGGAAGTTTATTTTTGATCTAAAAATGCTTCCACCCCAACAAATCTCACCCCAGATCTGCGTGTTAGTTTGGCAATAGCAAATTTGCGAGATTTTACCTGCTCGAAAGACAACAGGGACGAGTCATTCTGGAGACGGAGCTCTCAGCGGACAGCAAAAGCGTCTATGTGTGCATCCATTTTGCTGCTAGAATATATGCTGGTCTGCATGTTTCTAAGATACAGAGAAGTTCCTCCTCTTTCTAAACCAGATGCTTCCGCTCCACACAATTTTCCAAGGCAGTGGTATTTCATGAAGTCTTTCTTTCTAAGCATCTGTCGTTATTCACTCCACTTTTTTTTCTTTTTGGTGAGGTATAGCTGATTTACAATATTATATTCATTTCAGACGTACGACATAGCGATTCATAGTGTTTGTAGATTATGCTCCATTTAAAGTCACTATGAAATGCTGACCATCCCACTGTGCCGTGCGGTGTGTCCACGCAGCAACGGGCACTTTGGGAGCCGCTAACTTGTTCTGTCTGTTATGCTGCTTCACCTGTTGGGTCTATTTTTTAGATTCCATATGTAAGTAGTAAATTACTGCATTCCTCTTTCTCTGCCAGTTACTCCATTTTTCTAATCATCTTAATGAACATAATACTGATCAGAGCCCTGTAAAACATAGAGAACCAACAAAAATTCTGTATAGTATTCATGAGATGAAATCTTACTCATATCTCTTATCTTAAAGCAAAATATTAATTTTTTTCATCTCCCTTTCAGAGATATCTTGTAAAATATTACTGTGGTGGTCATACTCTAAGTGACCCCCCCGCCCCCACATTAAGTCATAACCTTGTGTAATACCTTCCCTTAAGTACAGAAAGAACCTGTGACTTGGTTCAAACCAACAGAATATGGCAAAGGTGAAGGGATTTTGCGGATGTAATGAAGGTCCCTAATAATTTGACCTGGAGTTAATCAAGGTTATCCTTGGTGGGTCTGACCTAATCAGGAAAACCCTTTAAGATAGAGTCTGAGTCTTCCCTGAAGCCAGAGACTTGGAGCAGCCAAGATCATGTGTGTGCGTGCGTGTGTGTTTTCTTGGCTTTGATAAAGTAAGCTAACATAAATTTGGCCAGCAACTTCAGGGAGCTTAAAAGTAGTGTGTGTGTGTGTGTGTGTGTGTGTGTGTGTGTGTGTGTTTTCTTGGCTTTGATAAAATAAGCTACCATAAATTTGGCCAGCAACTTCAGGGAGCTTAAAAGTAGCGTGCATGCGTGCCTCGCTGCTCAGTCATGTCCGACTCTCTGGGGCCCCACGGACCGCAGCCCGCCAGGCTCGTCTGCCCATGGGACGCTCCAGGCAAGAACACCGGAGTGGGTTGCCATCTTCTCCTCCAGGGGACCTTCCTGACCAGGGATTGAACCCACATCTCTTACACCTCCTACATTAGCAGCTGGGTTCTTTACCACAAACGACACCTGGGAAGCCCAGCTAAGTGCCCACCGTCTGGAGAATGGTCAACTGTTGAAGGCGGGCCCCTCACCTTTCCTCCTGAGCAGCTGCCTTAGAGCGCGTCCACCGTAGGCCAGCCAGAGTGAAGAACGGACGCCTCCCTCCACACGCCCATCCTCAGAGGGCTGACTGACGGTGATAGGCTGGTTCCTAACCCCACCAACAGTCCAGAACCCTCTGTGGCTTCGTAGGAACAAAATGAGCAACAGTCAGTGGGCGGGGCTGGGCCTCCAGGTGACCAGCACGTGCAGAAAGGTACGAGTCACTGCCTTCACGTGGTCAGCTGGCGGTGCTTTGTCTGCCTTCTTGCTGTGTCCGGGCCAGGGAGGGAGCAGGTGGCTCAGCAGGAAGGAGCCCGATCCTGGGTGGATGTGAAGAGCGGCCCTGCCCATGCTCTAGGGGCTTCAGGCCGTGCGCTTCCTTTAGGGAGCCGGAGGGAGACAGATTGTTCCCGGACAGGTTGATGGTGAGACCCTGCAGAAGGGTGAGTCCGCAGATGCCTTCTGCCAACCAACCAACCTCCCAAATCGCCAAAGATCATTCACAAGGAGACTCCACTTCATTCAACACACCCTGGCTATGGGCTTCCCCGGGGGCACTAGTGATAAAGAACCTGCCTGCCAGTGAAAGAGACAGAAACATAAAGACACGCCTTCCATCCCTGGGTGAGGAAGATCCCCCGGAGGAGGGCACGGCAACCCACTCCAGTATCCTTGCCTGGAGAATCCCATGGACAGAGGAGCCTGGAGGGCTACAGCCCCTAGAGTCGCAAAGAGTCGGACACGACTGAAGTGACTTAGCACGCATGCACAGCAATTTGAGCAAATATTGTGTGTGTATGTGGGGAACAAGGGCACAGGGCCAGCTCAGTTCAGTCGTTCAGTTGCGTCGGACTCTTTGTCAGAGGAGGAAGTTACAAGATGAATAAAGTGATGTCTTAGCCCTTACTGCCCTGTCTAGAAAAGAGAGACACTGTGAAGTCGTCTCGTGGACAATTTTTGAGAATCTGTTATGCTCCAGACACTGTGTCCAGCACTTAGCCTCGTTACCTGAGGACAATTCAAGGTCCCAAAGTTATGAAAGTTTAAAGAGTTTCTGAAGGAGTCCTGAGCAAGAGACATTGAAACAATTCCTTTGAATAGGTACGATTTCAACAGGCTGAATGGGGGAAAGCCATCGAGGGACAGAGGGTGTACTCATCAAAGTCCACATTAGAGCAGGAACTTGGAATCGCCGTTTGGCTCAGCAGATCTCTGTCCTGAAATGTCAGGCTGTCGAAGTAGCCTCGTGCTTGACCTTCCTGTCTCCTCTCTCTCCCTGGTCCCTCCTACAAATACATTTTCATAAAACCAATACAGGTCTCCCTTGCTTTTTGAAAAGTTGCTCTGCACCACTTTGCTTTCATAAAAGATCTGTATTGGTACCTGTTTTTGCTAACTGAAAGAAATCTGAAGAGGAGTTTTACTTTTATAAAAAAAAATCAGGAGGAAAAAATACCATTTACAGTTTGTTTTGCAGTGTATTGTAGAGGTAAGCAGGCTTCCCTTGTGGCTCAAGTGGCAAAGAATCTGCCTCCCTACAGGAGACCCAGGGTTCAGTCCTTGTGTGGGGAAGATTCCCATGGAGAAAGGCATGGAAATCCACTCCATTATTCTTGCCTGGAGAATTCCACGGACAAAGAAGCCTGGCGGGCTACAGCCCATGGGGTCGTAAAAAGTTGGACACAACTGAAGCGACTTAGCACAGCAGCACAGCACATACAGTAATTCTCTTACATATTCAGTTCAGTTCAGTTCAGTCTCTCAGTCGTGTCCAACTCTGCAGCCCCATGGACTGCAGCATGTCAGGCCTCCCTGTCCCCAGAGCTTACTCCCAGAGTTTACTCAAACTCATGTCCTTGAGTAGGTGATGCCATCCAACCATCTCATCCTTTGTCATCCCCTTCTCCTGCCCTCAGTCTTTCCCAGCATCAGGGTCTTTTCAAATGAGTCTGCTCTTCACATCAGGTGGCCAAAGTACTGGAGTTTCAGTTTCAGCATCAGACCTTCCAATGAATATCAAGACTGATCTTTAGGATGGACTGGTTGGATCTCCTTGCAGTCCAAGGAACTCTCAAGAGTCTTCTCCAACACCACAGTTGAAAAGCATCAATTCTTCAGCTCTCAGCTTTCTTTCTAGTCCAGCTCTCACAGCCATACATGACCACTGGAAAAACCACAGCCTTGACTAGATGGACCTTTGTTGGCAAAATAATGTCTCTGCTTTTTAATATGCCATCTAGGTTGGTCATGGCTTTTCTTCCAAAGAGGAGGTGTCTTTTAATTTCATGGCTGCAGTCACCACCTGCAGTGATTTCAGAGCCCCCCAAAATAAAGTCTCTCACTGTTTCCACTGTCCCATCTATTTGCCATGAAGTGATGGGACCAGATGCCATGATCTTTGTCTTCTGAATGTAGTTTTAAGACATTTCTTAAAGACATTACTTATGTACTTCTGGTCATCAAATCTGTGAAGACTTTTCCTCCTACCCAGCAACTTTCGACATGAGCTGAGTGTCTTAAAATTTAATTCAATTCTGACACTGGAGACAGCGTCAGATCCCACACATGGAGGGCTCAGTCCCGCAAGACTGCCTTCCTGCCCCCGCTCGGACACACACCCTCCTCAGATGCCAGTCACAAGCCTGGGTGCTTCTGGCTGTCGATCAGAGTTTACAATGGCGCCCCCTCCTCAGGTTCGATTAATTTGCAAAGCAGCTCACAGGACTCAGAAAAACGTTTAACTCATTTTCATCAGTTTGCTATAAAAGGTGTGGATGAAGGATGCAGCTGAACATCCGGACAGACGGGGTGCACAGGGCAGGGTGTGCGGGAACCGCGTGGAGGTCCCGCGCCCGTCGTAGCCCGCCGCCCTCCCAGCACCTCCACGCGCTCACAACCCAGAAGCTCTCTGAAGCCCGTGCTTTGGGGATTTTTGCGGATGATTCCCCACATCACATGGGCATGAGCAATCATTAACTCCACCTTCAGCCCTTCTGCCTTCTTAAGAGAATGGCGGGTGGGGCCGAAATTCCCAAGCTTCGACTCATGGCTTGTACTTCCTGGTGACCAGTCCTCACCCAGGAGCCTACCCGGGGTCACCTCATTGGAACAAAAGACATCTCCATCACCCAGAGAAGTCCAAGGGTTCAGGAGCTCTGTGTCAGAAACAAGGGCACGGTTCAATATGTTTTTTCTATTTATCTCACACATGTAAAAGGAAAAAAGTTTCTATTTTACTAGAAGGTAAGCTCCAAAGAGCAGGACTTTTTAAGGAAAGATTTTATCTTACAATAATATTTAAAAGAGAGTTTCAAAAATAAAGAGAATTCCCATATATGCTTCACTCTATATCTCCTACTGTTAACATCTTAAACAACCATGGTATACTTATCAAAATAAGAAATTAGCATCATTACAATACTATTATCTAAAAGACGTATTTTTATCAATTTTTCCACTCTTTTTCTGTTTTATAATTCAATCCAGAACCCCATATTGCATTTAGTTGCCAGTCTCCTGAGCCTCACTTCCCAGGTGGTTCGGACGTAAAGAGCCCGCCTATCAATGCGGGAGCCACAGGAGACTTGGATTTGACCCTTGGGTTGGGGAGACCCTCCCCGGAGGAGGAACTGAAAACCCACTGCAGCATTCTTGCTTGGAGAATCCCACGGACAGAGGAGACTGGTGGACTACTGTCCTTGAGGTTGCAAAGATTCAGACATGCCTAAACGGCTGAGCATGCACGCACAGACGCAATCCTAACATCTGTGATGAATTTCTCACTCTTTCCTTATTTTTTAAGACTTTCACATTTTTGAAGCACACAGTCAGGTATTTTGCAGAAGGGTTTAAAAAAAAAAAAAAAAAACGAAACCAAAACTTTGGTTTTTATGGTACTTTCTCATGATGAGACTGAAGTTTTTAAGTATCATAGGTGACACTTTTCTCATTACACATTAGGGAGCACATGGTATCAACTGTATAGATTAGAAAAGAGAAATTACTGACTCTTTGGTTCATATCCAGCACCTAAAACAGCCTGGCACATAGTGATACGCAATTGTGGTACTCAAATAAATTCTCTCTTCATTATCACGTCTGTCCCTTCCACTAAATTGTAAGATCCTAAATGGCAACCACCACATCTTATTCATATTCATAGGTTCCTAACGCGCAGTAGACTTGTCTTTAGTGGGAGTTTGGTAAACATTTAGGGATTGAATTGAAAGGCAGATTGGAGTCTGGTTGTATCTTTAGGCAAAATCAAGCTTGAAAGTCATTAAGGAACCAGAGGTTGTTCTACGCAGCTCAGTTAAATAGTTTACTATTTACTAAATGTCTGGTATGTGCTGCCGTTCTAAGGACTGGATTCGCTATAGTATTTTATCAGTAACTGGAAGGGGACAGAAGGGTGGGAAGAACTGCTAGACACAGGCAGAGAGGGGTCTTCAGCTCTGAGCCTGGATGATGGAGAGCTGGTGATATTTATTTTGAGGAGCAAACAGAGATGGAAGTTTGGAGTATACGATAATTAATTTGACTTTTACTGCACTGGATTGTTCCTGTGGGAAAATCCCATGGCTTTAGGAGCTCTCTGGGAGGTAGCTGTCAATGATGGACAGAGGACAGGGAAGGCCCAGAGATTTAAATTTGAAGCCATTTCTATTCTATTGCATCTAGAAGCCAGCAAGGGGGTAAGATGCGCAAAGCTTGACTAGTGAAAAAGAAGGTGTCAGGCTCTGAGGGAACTCTGCCCTTAAGAGTGAGGAGGGGGGAAGTGGAGAGGGTAAAGGACATTAGCGCGCTACCCAGAAGAGGTTTCAAGAGCCGGGTAGTTGCCAGTACTAAATACGATGCAGGAGGGAAGATCTTCAGTTAGGAGACGCCAGATGTTCAGAGAGAACGAGGGAATGAGTGGGAAAGAAAACGTTGGAGTGATTAAACATCTATTTCACTTTCCTTTGAGAAGCTAGAAAAGGGGGAAAAAAGAAAGAATCGTGACTGCAAACAACAGAATGCTGGGGAAAGGTCTTATTTTAGCTCTGCCACTAATCTCTGATTTCCATCGTCCCACATAAAGCCCTTGGCTGTTCAAGCCATCAACCTTCCCTGTCACAATAAGTGGAATAAATAATATCTGATCTGACAGTTTCAGGGCTTCCCAGGTGGCACTAGAGGTAAAGAGCATGACTCCCAATGCAGGAGACGTAAGAGACGTGGGTTCGATTCCTGGGTTAGGAAGAGCCCCTGGAGGAGGGCACAACAACCCACTCCAGTGCTCTTGCCTGGAGAATCCCATGGACAGAGGAGCCTGGGGGGCTACAGTCCACAAGGTCACAAAGAGCCGGACACGACTGAAGCGACTCAGCAGCGGCAAACAGTTTCACAGGATTTGTTCAGGTGCCACATCCCCACCAATCTACTGGAAACTCCTTGAAAGGAGGGCCTGACACAATTTTCATTAAAATTCTCAGGGCTTCGTCGAGCCGTGACAGTAACCACTGGGAAAATGTTGGATGAAACGTAAAGTGTGAGCAATAATCAGCGCTAACACACCCTGAGGCCTTCCTGTCCACTCACCGCCGCGCAACGCGCCTAGGCGCCAGCACTGGCACTGCCCTCGATCCTGAGATGGCTGCCATGACCACCCCATTCTGCAGAGGAGCGAATGGCAACCACGACACCACCGTGTATCAGAAAGCGAAAAGGAACTAAAGAGCCTCTTGATCTATGACCAACCTAGACAGCATATTAAAAAGCAGAGACATTACTTTGCCAACAAAGGTCCGTCTAGTNCACTAAGCGGACAGCATGCTGGAACCCTCGCCTGTGAGACACACATCTGCTACTCCAAGAGTGCGCTCTCTCTTTCTGCTTAATCCCGTGGCGGAGTTGATCTAATTTAGCAGTCACGTAGGACAACAGACAACCAAATTAGACTACAATTCTCGGGAAAATGTTGGTGTAGATAACAAAATGCAAAATTCCTTTGCTAATCTAGACCGTCATTCCTTGATGATGGCATTCTTGCTATCTCAAGTCGGTGCCAGCCTGTGCTGGGTGTTAGTCAAGATAGTACCTAAATTCTTCTCCTAAAACTAGTCCATGAGAAATAAATGGAAGTTTATTTTTGATCTAAAAATGCTTCCACCCCAACAAATCTCACCCCAGATCTGCGTGTTAGTTTGGCAATAGCAAATTTGCGAGATTTTACCTGCTCGAAAGACAACAGGGACGAGTCATTCTGGAGACGGAGCTCTCAGCGGACAGCAAAAGCGTCTATGTGTGCATCCATTTTGCTGCTAGAATATATGCTGGTCTGCATGTTTCTAAGATACAGAGAAGTTCCTCCTCTTTCTAAACCAGATGCTTCCGCTCCACACAATTTTCCAAGGCAGTGGTATTTCATGAAGTCTTTCTTTCTAAGCATCTGTCGTTATTCACTCCACTTTTTTTTCTTTTTGGTGAGGTATAGCTGATTTACAATATTATATTCATTTCAGACGTACGACATAGCGATTCATAGTGTTTGTAGATTATGCTCCATTTAAAGTCACTATGAAATGCTGACCATCCCACTGTGCCGTGCGGTGTGTCCACGCAGCAACGGGCACTTTGGGAGCCGCTAACTTGTTCTGTCTGTTATGCTGCTTCACCTGTTGGGTCTATTTTTTAGATTCCATATGTAAGTAGTAAATTACTGCATTCCTCTTTCTCTGCCAGTTACTCCATTTTTCTAATCATCTTAATGAACATAATACTGATCAGAGCCCTGTAAAACATAGAGAACCAACAAAAATTCTGTATAGTATTCATGAGATGAAATCTTACTCATATCTCTTATCTTAAAGCAAAATATTAATTTTTTTCATCTCCCTTTCAGAGATATCTTGTAAAATATTACTGTGGTGGTCATACTCTAAGTGACCCCCCCGCCCCCACATTAAGTCATAACCTTGTGTAATACCTTCCCTTAAGTACAGAAAGAACCTGTGACTTGGTTCAAACCAACAGAATATGGCAAAGGTGAAGGGATTTTGCGGATGTAATGAAGGTCCCTAATAATTTGACCTGGAGTTAATCAAGGTTATCCTTGGTGGGTCTGACCTAATCAGGAAAACCCTTTAAGATAGAGTCTGAGTCTTCCCTGAAGCCAGAGACTTGGAGCAGCCAAGATCATGTGTGTGCGTGCGTGTGTGTTTTCTTGGCTTTGATAAAGTAAGCTAACATAAATTTGGCCAGCAACTTCAGGGAGCTTAAAAGTAGTGTGTGTGTGTGTGTGTGTGTGTGTGTGTGTGTGTGTGTGTTTTCTTGGCTTTGATAAAATAAGCTACCATAAATTTGGCCAGCAACTTCAGGGAGCTTAAAAGTAGCGTGCATGCGTGCCTCGCTGCTCAGTCATGTCCGACTCTCTGGGGCCCCACGGACCGCAGCCCGCCAGGCTCGTCTGCCCATGGGACGCTCCAGGCAAGAACACCGGAGTGGGTTGCCATCTTCTCCTCCAGGGGACCTTCCTGACCAGGGATTGAACCCACATCTCTTACACCTCCTACATTAGCAGCTGGGTTCTTTACCACAAACGACACCTGGGAAGCCCAGCTAAGTGCCCACCGTCTGGAGAATGGTCAACTGTTGAAGGCGGGCCCCTCACCTTTCCTCCTGAGCAGCTGCCTTAGAGCGCGTCCACCGTAGGCCAGCCAGAGTGAAGAACGGACGCCTCCCTCCACACGCCCATCCTCAGAGGGCTGACTGACGGTGATAGGCTGGTTCCTAACCCCACCAACAGTCCAGAACCCTCTGTGGCTTCGTAGGAACAAAATGAGCAACAGTCAGTGGGCGGGGCTGGGCCTCCAGGTGACCAGCACGTGCAGAAAGGTACGAGTCACTGCCTTCACGTGGTCAGCTGGCGGTGCTTTGTCTGCCTTCTTGCTGTGTCCGGGCCAGGGAGGGAGCAGGTGGCTCAGCAGGAAGGAGCCCGATCCTGGGTGGATGTGAAGAGCGGCCCTGCCCATGCTCTAGGGGCTTCAGGCCGTGCGCTTCCTTTAGGGAGCCGGAGGGAGACAGATTGTTCCCGGACAGGTTGATGGTGAGACCCTGCAGAAGGGTGAGTCCGCAGATGCCTTCTGCCAACCAACCAACCTCCCAAATCGCCAAAGATCATTCACAAGGAGACTCCACTTCATTCAACACACCCTGGCTATGGGCTTCCCCGGGGGCACTAGTGATAAAGAACCTGCCTGCCAGTGAAAGAGACAGAAACATAAAGACACGCCTTCCATCCCTGGGTGAGGAAGATCCCCCGGAGGAGGGCACGGCAACCCACTCCAGTATCCTTGCCTGGAGAATCCCATGGACAGAGGAGCCTGGAGGGCTACAGCCCCTAGAGTCGCAAAGAGTCGGACACGACTGAAGTGACTTAGCACGCATGCACAGCAATTTGAGCAAATATTGTGTGTGTATGTGGGGAACAAGGGCACAGGGCCAGCTCAGTTCAGTCGTTCAGTTGCGTCGGACTCTTTGTCAGAGGAGGAAGTTACAAGATGAATAAAGTGATGTCTTAGCCCTTACTGCCCTGTCTAGAAAAGAGAGACACTGTGAAGTCGTCTCGTGGACAATTTTTGAGAATCTGTTATGCTCCAGACACTGTGTCCAGCACTTAGCCTCGTTACCTGAGGACAATTCAAGGTCCCAAAGTTATGAAAGTTTAAAGAGTTTCTGAAGGAGTCCTGAGCAAGAGACATTGAAACAATTCCTTTGAATAGGTACGATTTCAACAGGCTGAATGGGGGAAAGCCATCGAGGGACAGAGGGTGTACTCATCAAAGTCCACATTAGAGCAGGAACTTGGAATCGCCGTTTGGCTCAGCAGATCTCTGTCCTGAAATGTCAGGCTGTCGAAGTAGCCTCGTGCTTGACCTTCCTGTCTCCTCTCTCTCCCTGGTCCCTCCTACAAATACATTTTCATAAAACCAATACAGGTCTCCCTTGCTTTTTGAAAAGTTGCTCTGCACCACTTTGCTTTCATAAAAGATCTGTATTGGTACCTGTTTTTGCTAACTGAAAGAAATCTGAAGAGGAGTTTTACTTTTATAAAAAAAAATCAGGAGGAAAAAATACCATTTACAGTTTGTTTTGCAGTGTATTGTAGAGGTAAGCAGGCTTCCCTTGTGGCTCAAGTGGCAAAGAATCTGCCTCCCTACAGGAGACCCAGGGTTCAGTCCTTGTGTGGGGAAGATTCCCATGGAGAAAGGCATGGAAATCCACTCCATTATTCTTGCCTGGAGAATTCCACGGACAAAGAAGCCTGGCGGGCTACAGCCCATGGGGTCGTAAAAAGTTGGACACAACTGAAGCGACTTAGCACAGCAGCACAGCACATACAGTAATTCTCTTACATATTCAGTTCAGTTCAGTTCAGTCTCTCAGTCGTGTCCAACTCTGCAGCCCCATGGACTGCAGCATGTCAGGCCTCCCTGTCCCCAGAGCTTACTCCCAGAGTTTACTCAAACTCATGTCCTTGAGTAGGTGATGCCATCCAACCATCTCATCCTTTGTCATCCCCTTCTCCTGCCCTCAGTCTTTCCCAGCATCAGGGTCTTTTCAAATGAGTCTGCTCTTCACATCAGGTGGCCAAAGTACTGGAGTTTCAGTTTCAGCATCAGACCTTCCAATGAATATCAAGACTGATCTTTAGGATGGACTGGTTGGATCTCCTTGCAGTCCAAGGAACTCTCAAGAGTCTTCTCCAACACCACAGTTGAAAAGCATCAATTCTTCAGCTCTCAGCTTTCTTTCTAGTCCAGCTCTCACAGCCATACATGACCACTGGAAAAACCACAGCCTTGACTAGATGGACCTTTGTTGGCAAAATAATGTCTCTGCTTTTTAATATGCCATCTAGGTTGGTCATGGCTTTTCTTCCAAAGAGGAGGTGTCTTTTAATTTCATGGCTGCAGTCACCACCTGCAGTGATTTCAGAGCCCCCCAAAATAAAGTCTCTCACTGTTTCCACTGTCCCATCTATTTGCCATGAAGTGATGGGACCAGATGCCATGATCTTTGTCTTCTGAATGTAGTTTTAAGACATTTCTTAAAGACATTACTTATGTACTTCTGGTCATCAAATCTGTGAAGACTTTTCCTCCTACCCAGCAACTTTCGACATGAGCTGAGTGTCTTAAAATTTAATTCAATTCTGACACTGGAGACAGCGTCAGATCCCACACATGGAGGGCTCAGTCCCGCAAGACTGCCTTCCTGCCCCCGCTCGGACACACACCCTCCTCAGATGCCAGTCACAAGCCTGGGTGCTTCTGGCTGTCGATCAGAGTTTACAATGGCGCCCCCTCCTCAGGTTCGATTAATTTGCAAAGCAGCTCACAGGACTCAGAAAAACGTTTAACTCATTTTCATCAGTTTGCTATAAAAGGTGTGGATGAAGGATGCAGCTGAACATCCGGACAGACGGGGTGCACAGGGCAGGGTGTGCGGGAACCGCGTGGAGGTCCCGCGCCCGTCGTAGCCCGCCGCCCTCCCAGCACCTCCACGCGCTCACAACCCAGAAGCTCTCTGAAGCCCGTGCTTTGGGGATTTTTGCGGATGATTCCCCACATCACATGGGCATGAGCAATCATTAACTCCACCTTCAGCCCTTCTGCCTTCTTAAGAGAATGGCGGGTGGGGCCGAAATTCCCAAGCTTCGACTCATGGCTTGTACTTCCTGGTGACCAGTCCTCACCCAGGAGCCTACCCGGGGTCACCTCATTGGAACAAAAGACATCTCCATCACCCAGAGAAGTCCAAGGGTTCAGGAGCTCTGTGTCAGAAACAAGGGCACGGTTCAATATGTTTTTTCTATTTATCTCACACATGTAAAAGGAAAAAAGTTTCTATTTTACTAGAAGGTAAGCTCCAAAGAGCAGGACTTTTTAAGGAAAGATTTTATCTTACAATAATATTTAAAAGAGAGTTTCAAAAATAAAGAGAATTCCCATATATGCTTCACTCTATATCTCCTACTGTTAACATCTTAAACAACCATGGTATACTTATCAAAATAAGAAATTAGCATCATTACAATACTATTATCTAAAAGACGTATTTTTATCAATTTTTCCACTCTTTTTCTGTTTTATAATTCAATCCAGAACCCCATATTGCATTTAGTTGCCAGTCTCCTGAGCCTCACTTCCCAGGTGGTTCGGACGTAAAGAGCCCGCCTATCAATGCGGGAGCCACAGGAGACTTGGATTTGACCCTTGGGTTGGGGAGACCCTCCCCGGAGGAGGAACTGAAAACCCACTGCAGCATTCTTGCTTGGAGAATCCCACGGACAGAGGAGACTGGTGGACTACTGTCCTTGAGGTTGCAAAGATTCAGACATGCCTAAACGGCTGAGCATGCACGCACAGACGCAATCCTAACATCTGTGATGAATTTCTCACTCTTTCCTTATTTTTTAAGACTTTCACATTTTTGAAGCACACAGTCAGGTATTTTGCAGAAGGGTTTAAAAAAAAAAAAAAAAAACGAAACCAAAACTTTGGTTTTTATGGTACTTTCTCATGATGAGACTGAAGTTTTTAAGTATCATAGGTGACACTTTTCTCATTACACATTAGGGAGCACATGGTATCAACTGTATAGATTAGAAAAGAGAAATTACTGACTCTTTGGTTCATATCCAGCACCTAAAACAGCCTGGCACATAGTGATACGCAATTGTGGTACTCAAATAAATTCTCTCTTCATTATCACGTCTGTCCCTTCCACTAAATTGTAAGATCCTAAATGGCAACCACCACATCTTATTCATATTCATAGGTTCCTAACGCGCAGTAGACTTGTCTTTAGTGGGAGTTTGGTAAACATTTAGGGATTGAATTGAAAGGCAGATTGGAGTCTGGTTGTATCTTTAGGCAAAATCAAGCTTGAAAGTCATTAAGGAACCAGAGGTTGTTCTACGCAGCTCAGTTAAATAGTTTACTATTTACTAAATGTCTGGTATGTGCTGCCGTTCTAAGGACTGGATTCGCTATAGTATTTTATCAGTAACTGGAAGGGGACAGAAGGGTGGGAAGAACTGCTAGACACAGGCAGAGAGGGGTCTTCAGCTCTGAGCCTGGATGATGGAGAGCTGGTGATATTTATTTTGAGGAGCAAACAGAGATGGAAGTTTGGAGTATACGATAATTAATTTGACTTTTACTGCACTGGATTGTTCCTGTGGGAAAATCCCATGGCTTTAGGAGCTCTCTGGGAGGTAGCTGTCAATGATGGACAGAGGACAGGGAAGGCCCAGAGATTTAAATTTGAAGCCATTTCTATTCTATTGCATCTAGAAGCCAGCAAGGGGGTAAGATGCGCAAAGCTTGACTAGTGAAAAAGAAGGTGTCAGGCTCTGAGGGAACTCTGCCCTTAAGAGTGAGGAGGGGGGAAGTGGAGAGGGTAAAGGACATTAGCGCGCTACCCAGAAGAGGTTTCAAGAGCCGGGTAGTTGCCAGTACTAAATACGATGCAGGAGGGAAGATCTTCAGTTAGGAGACGCCAGATGTTCAGAGAGAACGAGGGAATGAGTGGGAAAGAAAACGTTGGAGTGATTAAACATCTATTTCACTTTCCTTTGAGAAGCTAGAAAAGGGGGAAAAAAGAAAGAATCGTGACTGCAAACAACAGAATGCTGGGGAAAGGTCTTATTTTAGCTCTGCCACTAATCTCTGATTTCCATCGTCCCACATAAAGCCCTTGGCTGTTCAAGCCATCAACCTTCCCTGTCACAATAAGTGGAATAAATAATATCTGATCTGACAGTTTCAGGGCTTCCCAGGTGGCACTAGAGGTAAAGAGCATGACTCCCAATGCAGGAGACGTAAGAGACGTGGGTTCGATTCCTGGGTTAGGAAGAGCCCCTGGAGGAGGGCACAACAACCCACTCCAGTGCTCTTGCCTGGAGAATCCCATGGACAGAGGAGCCTGGGGGGCTACAGTCCACAAGGTCACAAAGAGCCGGACACGACTGAAGCGACTCAGCAGCGGCAAACAGTTTCACAGGATTTGTTCAGGTGCCACATCCCCACCAATCTACTGGAAACTCCTTGAAAGGAGGGCCTGACACAATTTTCATTAAAATTCTCAGGGCTTCGTCGAGCCGTGACAGTAACCACTGGGAAAATGTTGGATGAAACGTAAAGTGTGAGCAATAATCAGCGCTAACACACCCTGAGGCCTTCCTGTCCACTCACCGCCGCGCAACGCGCCTAGGCGCCAGCACTGGCACTGCCCTCGATCCTGAGATGGCTGCCATGACCACCCCATTCTGCAGAGGAGCGAATGGCAACCACGACACCACCGTGTATCAGAAAGCGAAAAGGAACTAAAGAGCCTCTTGATCTATGACCAACCTAGACAGCATATTAAAAAGCAGAGACATTACTTTGCCAACAAAGGTCCGTCTAGTCAAAGCTATGGTTTTTCCAGATGTATGGGTGAGAGACGGACTATAAAGAAAGCTGAGCACCAAAGAATTGATGCTTCTCAACCGTGGTGTTGGAGAGACTCTTGAGAGTCCCTTGGACTGCAAGGAGATCCAACCAGCCCATCCTAAAGGAAATCAGTCCTGAGTGTTCAATGGAAGGACTGATGTTGAAGCTGAAACTCCAATACTTTGGCCACCTGATGCGAAGAGCTGACTCACTGGAAAAGACCCAGATGCTGGGAAAGATTGAAGGCGAGAGGAGAAGGGGACGACAGATGGTTGGATGGTATCACCGACTCGATGGATGTGCGTCTGGGTGAACTCCGGGAGTTGGCGACGGACAGGGAGGCCTGGCGTGCTGCAGTCCACGGGGTCGCACAGTCTGACACAACTGAGAGACTGAACTGGTAACCGGCCCAAAGCCCCCACCAGTGGCTCTTGGAGCTCGGGTGACAGAGCGACAGAGCACGCCCCACGCCCAGTCACGTGGGAGGCGCCAGAACCAGTAACTCATCTCAAAGTATACCACAGCCGCAAAAGAATGAAGCAGGAACGGCCCTGCACCGCCAGCGGCCCCACTGGCTCAGCGGAGCCGTAGTGCGCCTGCGCGCAGGCTGACTTCCGCCAGGCCCCAGCGGGGTTCAGGGACCCGCGTCCGGGCCTCGCGAGGCCCAGGGCGACGGCGAGACCGCGACAGTCGGGGACGGGGTGGGGCGCGTGCTGATGACGAAAGCGGAAGTTCTGCGGCAGGGGCGGGACGCGAGCCGGGCGCGGGGGGCTGGGATCGCGGAAGCGCCGTGGGGAGGGTCGGGCGCTGTCTGAGTGCCGGGTGGTTTCCGAACAGGTTCCCGAGGGAGGCAGCCGCCAGGTTCCAAGCCGCTGGCCTGCGTGCGTTCGGGCCGCTCCAGGTGTTGAGTCGACGTCGCCCTGTTGCCTGTCTCCGCCCCAGGCCCTCCCCGGGGAGCCGCCTCGGGTCTCCACCATGGCGTCCACCCCGACCAACCTGCAGGTACCCCGGCGCGGGAGGGTGGGGGGCAGGGAGGGCGACCGCGGCCGCGCCCCGAGCCCGGGGGAGGAGGCCGGCTTTCCGCCTGCTCCCGGGCTCGCCGGAGCTCCCCGCGCTGTGGACTCCTGACTTTTGTTGAGGCTTTTCTGCCGTGTGTATATGTGGTGTTTTTCCGTTTTCAAACCAGCCGAGCTTGAACCGAACTGGTTCAAGCTTGAAGGAGAGGCATAGACCCCATCGGTGTAAGGGAGAGAGGAAAGAACGGGACGCATGCAATGCATTGCTCTAAATCAGAGGAAAATAGGAAGATTGGAGTCCTTTCCTGGTTCCTCAGGTTGCTGTAGCAAAGCCTTTCTTTCGAGCTGTCAGATGGGTAGAATCGTGAGCTCAGAATCTGAGGAATTCGTGAATTCCTGGACTCTGCGTTCAGGTGCGCCGTGATGGCTCCCCAAGTGTGGCATGTAAATAAGATCATGGAGTAGGCTTTAGCTCCTTTGTTACTTCACCTTTCCACCCCTACCGCAGTGAGTTCCGTGTTTTATTCGTAAAGCACGTGATCCTAATGTTTTAGACAGTTGTTCAACCTCTGTGAAATGGAATTCTTTGAGATGAGACATTTTTTAAACAGTGCCTCCCATCCCGCGGTTTCAGTTCAGTCGCTCAGTCGTGTCCGACTCTATGTGACCCCATGGACTGCAGCACGTCAGGCCTCGCTGTCCATCACCAACTATTCGAGTTTACTCAAACTCATGTCCATCGAGTCGGTGATGCCATCCATCCATCTCATCCTCTGTCGTCCCCTTCTCCTTAAAAACCCTATACTAAAAAAAAAAATGACTTTCAACCTATGACATTAAAATAAATCTGTCATAGTTCCAACAATATAGGATAGGTTTGGTGTTTTTATTTTCCCTTTAGGGGAAAACATATTTCTACCTCCATTCCTTCCCTGGTGATTCAATATTATGAGTGCGTGTGTGCTTAGTCACTAAGTTGTGTCCAACTCTTTGACTCCATGGACCGTAGCCCGCCAGGCTCCTCTGTCCAGGCAAGAATTCTGGAGTGCATTGCCATTTCCTCCTGCAGCGGATCTTCCTGACCCAGGGATTGAACTCGCATCTTTTGCATCTCCTGCATTGTCAGGCAGATTCTTTACCACTGTGCCACCTGGAAAGCTGACATGATGTAGTATTCTAGATCACACACAAATCAGCATGAAATATCACGGCATGAACAAGAGACTACAAGCTGTTTCTTGGAGCTGTAACTGGAGATGAAGGTCCATTTATGGGGTATTTACTCTGGGCCAGGCTCAGAGATGAGCCCTTTCCTTGGACCATTTCATAATCCTCATAACAATCCTGAAGGAGGTACTGTTATAATATCCCTATTTGATAAATTTAGAGGGATTAAATAACACTGCCCAAGATCACACAACTAGCAAACAATAGAATCAGGATTCAAATAAGCAACTAAATTCCAAAGCCAATGTTTCCAGATACAGGACCTCCTGCCACCTCACGTTGTACAGTGGGGTCTGACTGCTGTCTTCCAAGTCTGTGCATCTCCAACTAGAACAACTGTTCAGGGCTACCTGAAGTCAGAAGATATATGTGGTCATTTGCCTAGTAAATCAGTTGTGCTCAAAGGCCTGTGAGGGAACATTCTCAGGTGAGAAAATGTTAAAAGAGAAGAACTTTAAAACCTCTTCTAAGAAAAATAAATAAGAACATCAGTTCAGTTCAGTCACTTAGTCATGNAAGTCAGAAGATATATGTGGTCATTTGCCTAGTAAATCAGTTGTGCTCAAAGGCCTGTGAGGGAACATTCTCAGGTGAGAAAATGTTAAAAGAGAAGAACTTTAAAACCTCTTCTAAGAAAAATAAATAAGAACATCAGTTCAGTTCAGTCACTTAGTCATGTCTGACTCTTTTTGACACCATGGACTGAAGCACTCCAGGCTTCCCTGTCCATCACCAACTCCCAGAGTTTACTCAAACTCATGTCTATCATGTCGGTGATGCCATCCAACCGTCTCATCCTCATCATCCCCTTCTCCTCCCACCTTCAATCTTTCTCAGCATCAGGGTCTTTTCCAACGAGTCAGATCTTTGCATCAGGTGGCCAAAGTATTGGAGTTTCAGCTTCAGCATCAATCCTTCCAATAAATATTCAGGACTGATTTCCTTTAGGATGGACTGGTTTGACATCCTTGCAGTCCAAGGGACTCTCAAGAGTTCTCCAACACCACAGTTCAAAAGCATCACTTCTTCATTGTTCAGCTTTTTTTATAGGCCAACTCTCACGTCCATACATGACCCTGGAAAAACTATAGCTTTGCCTAGATGGACCTTTGTTGCTAAAGTAATGTCTCTGCTTTTTAATATGCTGTCTAGGTTGGTCATAGCTTTTCTTCCAAGGAGCAAGTGTCTTTTAATTTCATAGCTGCAGTTACCATCTGCAGTGATTTTGGAGCCCAAGAAGATAAAGTCTCTCACTATTTCCATTGTTTCCCCATCTATTTGCCATGAATTGATGGGACCAGATGCCATGATCTTAGTTTTTTGAATGTTGAGCTTTAAGCCAACATTTTCACACTCCTCTTTCACTTTCATCAAGAGGCTTTTTAGTTCCTCTTCACTTTCTGCCATAAGGGTGGTGTCATCTGCATATCTGAGGTTATTGATATTTCTGCTGGCAATCTAGATTCCAGCTTGTGTTTCTTCCAGTCCAGCCTTTCTCATGATGTACTCTGCATATAAGTTAAATAAGCAGGGTGACAATATACAGCCTTGACGTCCATGATCTTCGTTTTCTGAATGTTGAGTTTTAAGCCAACTTTTTCACTCTCCTCTTTGACTTTCATCACAAGCCTCTTTAGTTCCTCTTCACTTTCTGCCATAAAGGTGGTGTCATTTGCGTATCTGAGGTTATTGATATTTCTCCCGGCAATCTTGATTCCAGCGTGGAATTTTGCATGATGTACTCTGAATGTAAGTTAAATAAGCAGGGCGACAATATACAGCTTTGACATACTCCTTTCCCAATTTGGAACCAGTCCGTTTTTCCCTGTCCAGTTCTAAGTGGCGTTTAGAATGTGACTAAACCTCAAGGGCAGCAGTCCAGTAGGTAAGTTTGGGACAAAAGAGTGGAATGAGTACCTATATTGAATCCTCCTCTTGGTTTAACAATTGAAAAGGCATCTGTTGAGTACAGGCACCTAGGATAATTAGCAGAGGATCTGCTTAGCCCAGAATGGTTGATCCTGAAGAAAGATCACTGAAAGTAGACTAATTTAAATCGAAATCAGATTTTCACTGGAAAGGGGGTGGAGTGCTTGCTTGGGACTTTTATGTTGAAAATCGACCAAAAAGATTATGAAAATAAATGTTTTGTTTCAGAAAATATAATTGCAACTGTGACTTATTTCTTAGAGAGTGTCATGTGTTGATTTTTATATGTGTATTTTTGTCAAGATTTCCTTAAACTAAGATGCAACAGTAATGTAACCCCATTCAGAAGGGGTCTTTTTGGTAAATGTACTTGGAAAAAGTATTGGTCATTTGGTAAAAGTATTGTTCCCTTGAGTATCAATGGTGGTTTCTTTTGAAGTGCCCATCTTGTCTTCATCCTTCTTGGTTTGTCAGTTACCTGCATAGTTTTATTCCACCATCTGTAAAACATGTTTTTATTGAAGTTAGTTGCTGTACAGTTTTATACTGGTTTCAGCTGTACAGCATAGTGATTCCTTTTTCTACAGATTATGCTCCACTAAGAGTGTTTACAAGGTAATGGCCGTGATTTCCTGTGCCCGTCTGTTTCCCTGTTGCTCATCCACCTTATGCATAGTTCACCAGCATTTCATTTGTCAGGAATCTGCATGTGATTTGGGCTTCCTACAATATAATCTTCATCTACTTATCCATGTTTTTTCTTCTGCGAGATTGCAATTTCACTCTATAATTGTTTGTATTATGTTGGAATTGGTCTATGAATGTTCTTCAGTAAATCAGTTTGAGATTGACCTGTCTTAAAGGCAGAGTTGCTAGTGTTAAACAGGAAGAGAGAATGAGTTGTATTTTTATCAGTGGTTGGGTCAGGTGCACGTTCTCATTCAACCTTTTCAGTCTTCTAATGTAGGAAATTTGAGTGAAGAATATTTAACTGACAAATAACTTTCCGAGCAAGCAAGGCGAAAGTCCCCATAGCCAGATGCTTATGATCAAATGGAGGAACACAGATAGCTAAAGACCAGAATAAAATGATGCGATGATGCTCTAGTGAGGGAGGGCAGAATGGAGGGCTTGTGCAGCTCTTCGAGGATAAATGAGAACGGTCCCACAGAGGAGGTGATGGTGAGCTTAGATAAAGCGAGATGCTGACACTGTCTGCCTGGTTGGTGTGATCTCATTTAGTCCTCAGAACAGCTCTTCAAGGAGAGTACTTCATTTTCTCAGTATAAGAATCCAGGGCTTATTAAAGTTATGATTTACACAGAGACATACAGTTAATTTGTTGAAGGTAGTTTTGAATCCAGGCCTATCTGCTTATATGTTGGTGCTTTTTCACTATAAAATCACGCCTTCTTGGACAGGAGAGTAGGAGGCATTCCAGGTAGAAAAAATGAACTTATGTGTAATAGACCTCGGAGAGAGTCGGGAGGAACTGCAAGTTCATTGTGCATAGAGCTCACGTTTCCTCAGTCCAGAATGTTTAAGAGTGTCTGCATGTTGGGGCATCATAAAAAAAATATATCAGCCTTGATTTCCAAGGGCTTATATGCTGATGTGAAAACAGACACATAAAGTGACTTGGGGCATTTTGTGACCTTTGGGAGGACGTGCAGCGGGCAGTGGGAATTCAGAGCACACGTGGTTAGGTCTCCTGGGCTTGCTGGGGAGGGCTTCCAGCAGGACCACAGAGACTGCCGCGTCCTGGAGAAGCTGGAGTTTTACAGGGAGACGTGGGCACAGTGTTCCGGGCAGGCCGCAGGCTCACACGCAGGCGCAGAGTCTGAGCCATCCGGGTTGGCCCAGGAGTTTGGTGTGCTGGGATCAGAGTGTGCGGGGAGAGGTCGAGCCTTGGTCGGCCACATCCCGAGCGGCAGTGCGCGCAGGTGATTGGCCCCATCCTGCTCCACATGGGGAGTCAAGAGAAGCAGGAAGCTCCAGTTTTTCTTCTGGAACAAAACCCTGTGTGTGTACAGGGACAGCTTGACGGGTGGCAGGCCTGGAAGCACTTAAACCAGTTAGGAGGCAGGCTCTGTCTCTGCGATCGGAGGTGGCGAGGGCCAGAGTGGTACAGTAGCTGTGAGAATCTGGGCCTGGTGAGAGACGGACCCAAGGGGAAGGGGAGTTGGGCGTGGCTCTCCACTTAACAAGTGAGTTTCTCCCGGATTCCTTGTTGGGGGTCTGAGTGGGTTGGTTCTAGGATTACTGGAAGACCGGGCCTCTTTGGGGCCGGAGGGGTCCTGAACTTTGGGGGCTTGAAGTGCTTGTGGGGACAGTCGGGTGGAAATGCCCACTGAGCAGCTGGGTTCGTGTATGTAGAACTTTGGGTGGGGATAAGGATTTGGGGGTTCCTAGCACGCAGATGGTAGCAGAGGTTGGGGCATCTTGGAGTTTATGGAATAAGGGGAACAGGGACAAGGCTCAAACCGAGTGGAACAGCAGCGTTAGGAGAGAGAAGGGAGCCCGAGAAAGAGTGGTGACGTAGCCGAGAGTAACACCTGGGAGGACAGAGGAGGCCGCCTCGTGGGTCTCTGATGAGGGCTCACCTGGTCACCCGGGACCCGCGAGTGAGAGCCCGGACAGTGGGAGGAACCGGGAAACCGAGATGCGTGCAGAGTTCTCCTTGGGACTTGGCTGTAGAGGTGAAGAGACAGGTAAGTTGTTATTTCAGTTCAGTTCAGTCGCTCAGTCGTGTCCGACTCTTTGTGACCCCATGTATCGCAGCACACCAGGCCTCCCTGTCCATCACCAACTCCCGGAGTTCACTCAGACTCAACGTTCATCGAGTCAGTGATGCCATCCAGCCATCTCATCCTCAGTCGTCCCCTTCTCCTCCTGCCCCCAATCTTTTCCAGTGAGTCAACTCTTTGCGTGAGGTGGCCAAAGTACTAGAGTTTCAGCTTTAGCATCATTCCTTCCAAAGAAATCCCAGGGTTGATCTCCTTCAGAATGGACTGGTTGGATCTCCTTGCAGTCCAAGGGACTCTCAAGTGTCTTCTCCAACACCACAGTTCAAAAGCATCATTGCAGTCCAAGGGACTCTCAAGAGTCTTCTCCAACACCACAGTTCAAAAGCATCAATTCTTTGGTGCTCAGTCTTCCTCACAGTCCAACTCTCACATCCATACATGACAACTGGAAAAACCATAGCCTTGACTAGACGGACCTTAGTCGGCAAAGTAATGTCTCTGCTTTTGAATATACTATCTAGGTTGGTCATAACTTTTCTTCCAAGGAGTAAGCATCTTTTAATTTCATGGCTGCAGTCACCATCTGCAGTGATTTTGGAGCTCCAAAAAATAAAGTCTGACACTGTTTCCACTGTTTCCCCATCTGTTTCCCATGAAGTGATGGGACCAGATGCCATGATCTTCGTTTTCTGAATGTTGAGCTTTAAGCCAACTTTTTCACTCTCCTCTTTCATTTTCATCAAGAGGCTTTTTAGCTCCTCTTCACTTTCTGCCATAAGGGTGGTGTCATCTGCATATCTGAGGTTATTGATATTTCTCCTGGCAATCTTGATTCCAGCTTGTGTTTCTTCCAGTCCAGCGTTTCTCATGATGTACTCTGCATAGAAGTTAAATAAGCAGGGTGACAATATACAGCCTTGACGTACTCCTTTTCCTATTTGGAACCAGTCTGTTGTTCCATGTCCAGTTCTAACTGTTGCTTCCTGACCTGCATACAGATTTCTCAAGAGGCTGGTTAGGTGGTCTGGTATTCCCATCTCTCTTAGAATTTTCCACAGTTTATTGTGATCCACACAGCCAAAGGCTTTGGCATAGTCAATAAAGCAGAAATAGATGTTTTTCTGGAACTCTCTTGCCTTTTCCATGATCCAGCGGATGTTGGCAATTTGGTCTCTGGTTCCTCTGCCTTTTCTAAACCAGATTGAACATCAGGAAGTTCACGGTTCACGTGTTGCTGAAGCCTGGCTTGGAGAATTAGAAATAGGGAGAGGTGGTGTGTTTTGTTGGTGTTTTGTAGCGTGAGTCTAAGATAGGACTTACATACATTTTTATGCTAAGGATTGCTCCCTTAAAAAGGGGGAAATTTAGATTGGGGAGAACAGTTGCGCTGATATAATTGAGGGGAGTAACTGTCAGAGGATGAAGCGGGGGTAGGTTCCAGAGTACTGGTGAAAAATTAGTCTTGAAAGATGGGGGCTGGGCCAACTTTCCTCTTGAGAAGGTGGTTCTGGAACTTTCCCAGAGTTTCCTCGCATGCACGTGTTGTGGTCTCCTAACTTGAAGAGGACAGTCCCAGGAGCCCCCGATATCTGTAGCTCCACGTCGATGACTGGATCCGGGCTGACCCCAGTGTCCAGTCAGTCTCCTGCGAGACTCTGGAATATAGAAGAGCCGCTGCGACGGACGTGACTCCTGCCGTCGTGAAGCTTGTGTTCTGGTAGGAGAGGACAGGCCAAAACGAAGCCGACCTGCACAGAAAGGAGCTGCCGCGAGCGTTAACGGGAGAGTGCTGTGTTTGCAAATTGAATTACTAGCTCAGAGGTTAAAGTGTCTGCCTCCAATGCGGGAGACCTGGGTTCGATCCCTGGGTCGGGAAGATCCCCTGGAGAAGGAAATGGCAATCCACTCCAGTATTCTTGCCTGGAGAATCCTGTGGACAGAGAAGCCTAGTAGGTTACAGTCCACGGGGTCGCAAAGAGTCGGACACAACTGAGCGACTTCACCTTCACCTTCAATCAGCTTTAATCATTAAGAACAGCTCACCTAGGGAGGTAGTAAGCAGAAGCCCCACCCAAGCCCAGAGCAACCTTAATATCTTTCAGTTTCAAGAAGAAGACGGCGTTATGAGAAGAATCAGCAAAGGAAACTGAGCAGGATCTGTCAGAGAGGTAGGACAGCGTGATAGTCTCTTGTAGAACATTGTCGAGGGATCACGATGAAGACAGAGCTGGCCTTTGGATCTGGCTTCACAGAGAACCTTGATATGAGCAGTTTTATTGATAAGCTAAGGGACAGGAGCCCAGATAGCTGAAGGGTATGCAGGAAGCAGGAACTGGAGAGAGTAGAGGCTGCTTTGGTGAAGTTTGGGTTCTAAACAGTAGCAGAGAAACACCCGAGCTGAAGGGGGTATTAGTGCCAGGGCTCCCTAAAGGAGGGCTGTTTGCAGGCACGGAAATATCTGGTGGAGAGAAGATGTCAGAGATGGCAGGTGGAAGCCCCCGTCCTGGTGGAGGTTCTCCGTATGGAAGGAGATGGTCAGTGAGTGAGTGTGCCAGGTTGTGAAGGAATGAGCGCAGGACAGGTGGAGAGCTCAGCGTGAGGATGGCGTGCAGCCTTTGTTTGGAGCCTCCCAGAGGACGGGCTTCCCTGGTGGCTCAGCTGGTAAAGAATCCGCCTGCAATACGTGAGACCTGGGTTTGATCCCTGGGTTGGGAAGATGCCCTTGGCGGAGAAGGGACAGGCTCCCCACTCCAGTATTCTGGCCTGGAGAATTCTGTGGACTACAGGCCATGTGGTCTCAAAGAGTTGGACGCGACTGAGTGACTTTCACTTTCTCTGGGAACTGGTATTTGAACTACGACCTGAGGGAAGAGCGTCCTCAGCACATGGATCCAGGTACACAGGGACCACAGGGTTTCAGCTGAGACCCAGACAGAGCCAGGCCTGCGCAGATCACGACCCAGCACTGGGGACTGATTGTCTCCAGCGGAAACGGCCAAAGGGCGCCCCTCCCTGCTGCTGCACGGCTTCAGCGTCAGGTGTAGAGCAGGCTGACTGCCAAGAGGAGGCTGGGCAGCAAGTCTGACAAGCGGTAGAGGACCGAGCTAGCGTGGCAGGGGTTTTAACCGTCTCAAACGCAGAGTGCTAACAGGAATGAGGATGCAGTGAGGCGCTCAGCAGGAGCAACAGAGGCGTGTCCTCAGATCCCCATCTCTGAGTGAAGGTGAGACCCTTGCTGTCCAGTGTGGCCGCTGCCTGTGGCACTTAAATTTAAAACTCACTTTTCAGTCACATTAGCCAAAAGTTTCAAGAGCTATATTTTCCTGCACTGGACGATGCAATTACAGAGATGTACCTGATCAGAAAAAGTTACCATATATGGAACTAGATTACTAAGTCCTGACTCTGCAGGTTTCAGCTGGTGTCATTCTGGCCCTAAAAGAGGGCTGACTGATGCATCCACCCTTTATATCCTGCTGGGCTGACCAGACTTGCAAACCAAGCTTCGAGTTCAACAATCCGAACTTTGAAGCATGTACTGCTGCTGCTAAGTCACTTCAGTCGTCTCCGAACCTGTGCGACCCCACAGACGGCAGCCCGTCAGGCTCCCCCGTCCCTGGGATTCTCCAGGCGAGAACACTCGAGTGGGTGCCACTCTCTCCAGTGCATGAAAGTGAAAAGTGAAAGTGAAGCCACTCAGTTGTGTCTGACTGTTAGCGACCCCACGGACTGCAGCCCACCAGGCTCCTCCATCCGTGGGATTCTCCAGGCAAGAGTACCAGAGTGGGTGCCACTGCCTTCTCCGCCACATGTGCTGCTACGTTTGATCAACTCTAAAACACACCGTTTATTTTTCTTCCCTCCCGCTACAGCAGCTGGAAGGCCTGTTCCTCCCATTTCTCCCATTTATATGCAGTCCATGAGCAACTGCTTCCAAACACACTATTTAGAGCATGTGATTCGTTTCTGCATCATATGAATAATTTCTTCATTGTATCCTTATTTTTGGTGCAGCATGACCATGATCACTTTTTCTACTGGCTCTTATCTCTGTTGAATTCAGTTTTCCTATCTAAGTTAATCCAGGCGGAATGTCTCGGTCAGCATGCTTTTCTTTATCTGTATGTGTGTGCATAGTTTAGAATATTAAAAGGAGCGTTCTTGGTGGAAACCTCACTCTGAGATGATCACAGACCCACGTGCAGTTGCGAGGAAGAGGAGGGCCTGTGTAGCCGTCGCCCCGTCGCCCCCAGTAGCAGTGTCGGCCCTGAGTGTCGGCCTCGGCACATTCCACTGTGTTACTCAGATTTGCCCCGGTTTTACTTTGTGTGTCTGTCTGAGTTCTGACACACGAGTTAATTCTTGAATCCCCATCGCACAGTCGCGATACAGAAGAGCTCTATCCACAGGGATCCCTCTCGCTGCCCTTTATAACCACAGTCCCTTCTCCTTCTCTTGCCCCTGCATCCCTGTCTCCTGACGATGCTTACCTGGTTTTGTCATGAGGTTATATGAATGGAATCGTGCAGTAGGTAACCTTTCGGGATTGGTTCTTTTCACTTAGCATACTTGTTCCAGGATTCATCCAAGCTAGGTGTATCAGTAGTCCGTTCCTTTTTGTTACTGAACAGTACTTACTCCTTGCTGTGGACATACCAGAGCTTAGCCACGCACCCTTTGAAGGACATCCAAAACGTTCAAGTACAATTTTTTGTGTGAACGTAGTCTTCCTTTCTCTGGGATGACCGCCCAAGAGTGCAGTTGCTGGTTCATATGGTAGTTAGCTGTTTAGATTTGTAAAAAATAAAAAAAACCTCTATTTCCCAGAACAACTGCGCCGTTGTACGTCCCAACGGTGTAGAAGCGCCTCCCTTTGCGTGCTCGTTGCCGGTTGGTGGTGTCGCTGCCGTTTCTTTCAGCCGTTCTGGCGCGCGCTCCGTGCCGCCGCCCCGTGGCGTTCAGTCTGCATGTCCCTCGCGGCTGGCGGTGTTGAGCGCCTCTCACGCGCTTAGTCGCCGTCTGCGTGTCCTCTGTGGTGAGACGTCTGTATATGTCTTCAGCTTGTTTGCTACTTTGGCTGTTTTTAAACTGTTGGTTTCTGAGAGTTCTTTCTATGTTCTGAGTACTGGTCCTTTCCCTAATATGTGGTTTGCAAACATCTCCCAGTCTGTAACTTGTCATTTCATCCTTTTAATAGGATATTTTGTAAACCAAAGGTTTTTGACGAGGCCCAATTTATCATTTCTTCCGCCCCCCACTTTGAGGTGTGATTGATGGATGGATGGTATTAGTGTCCCCCTCCTTGAGGTGTGATTGATGGATGGTGTGGTGTTAGCATCCCGCCCGTTGAGGTGTGATTGGTGGATGGCGTGGTATTAGGTGTAATTGGTGGATGGCGTGGTATTAGCGTCCCCCCCAACCTTGAGGTGTGATTGGTGGGTGGCGTGGTCCCACCCCCTGAGGTGATTGGTGGATGGCGTGGTATTGGGTGTGATTGGTGGATGGCGTCGTATTAGCGTCCCGCCCCTTGAGGTGTGATTGGTGGATGGCGGCGTATTAGGTGTGATTGGTGGATGGCGTGGTATTAGCGTCGCACCCCCTTGAGGTGTGATTGGTGGATGGCGTGGTATTAGTGTCCCGCATCCCGCCCCCTTGAGGTGTGATTGGTGGATGGCGTGGTATTAGCGTCCCGTCCCTTGAGGTGTGATTGGTGGATGGCGTGGTATTAGGTGTAATTGGTGGATGGCGTGGTATTAGCGTCCCCCCTCCCCACCTTGAGGTGTGATTGGTGGATGGCATCGTATTAGGTGTAATTGGTGGATGGTGTGGTATTTATTAGCGTCCCGCCCCTTGAGGTGTGATTGGTGGATGGCGTGGTATTAGGTGTAATTGGTGGATGGCGTGGTATTAGCGTCCCCCCTCCCCACCTTGAGGTGTGATTGGTGGATGGCATCGTATTAGGTGTAATTGGTGGATGGTGTGGTATTAGCGTCCCCCCCCCCCACCTTGAGGTGTGATTGGTGGGTGGCGTGGTCCCACCCCCTGAGGTGATTGGTGGATGGCGTGGTATTGGGTATGATTGGTGGATGGCGTCATATTAGCGTCCCGCCCCTTGAGGTGTGATTGGTGGATGGCGTGGTATTAGGTGTAATTGGTGGATGGCGTGGTATTAGCGTCCCCCCTCCCCACCTTGAGGTGTGATTGGTGGATGGCATCGTATTAGGTGTAATTGGTGGATGGTGTGGTATTAGCGTCCCCCCCCCCCACCTTGAGGTGTGATTGGTGGGTGGCGTGGTCCCACCCCCTGAGGTGATTGGTGGATGGCGTGGTATTGGGTATGATTGGTGGATGGCGTCATATTAGCGTCCCGCCCCTTGAGGTGTGATTGGTGGATGGCGTGGAATTAGGTGTAATTGGTGGATGGCGTGGTATTAGCGTCCCCCCTCCCCACCTTGAGGTGTGATTGGTGGATGGCGTGGAATTAGGTGTAATTGGTGGATGGCGTGGTATTAGCGTCGCACCCCCTTGAGGTGTGATTGGTGGATGGCGTGGTATTAGCGTTCCGCCCCTTGAGGTGTGATTGGTGGATGGTTTGGTATTAGCGTCAGGAGTTAGGCATGGTTCGCTGTTTGTGTGCGCTGTGAGAGGGTCCCCACAGCGAGTCTAGTTAGCATCTGCCGCCACGCACAGTTGCAGAATGTTTTCCCTGTGGTAGGAGCTCTCTGGTAATAGCCATTCGGACAGGTGTGAGGTGACATCCCGTCGTTTTGACCCACATCTCCCTGACGAGGTGCCACTCGTGTGCATCTCTTCATGTACCTGCTGGCCATCTGTATGTCTTCTTTGGAAGAATGTCTGTTCAGATCCTCTGCCCATTTTTTTGATCAAATTGTTTTGATTTTTGCTATTGATTTGATTTCCTGACACTAACCCCTTGTCAGACATACGTGATTTGTAAGTATTTTCTCCCTTTCAGTTGGTAACCTGTTCCTGTTCGTTCTGTTGATTATTTCCTTTGCTATTCAGAGCTTTTTTTGTCTGATGTAGTCACAGTTATTCATTTTTGCTTTTGTTGCCTTTATGGTGTCAAGTCCAAAATATTGTCACCAAGACCAGTGTCAGGGAGCTTCTCACTTATGTTTTCTTCTGGGAGATTTGTGGCTTTAGGTCTCATGTTCGGATCTTTAATCCATTTTGAGTTAATACCTGTATATGGCGTAAGATAATGCTTATTTTCATTCTTTTACATATGACTGTCCAGTTTTCCCAGCACCATTTATTGGAGAGACTATCCTTTCCCTCCCATGCGTGTTTTGCTTCTTTGCAGTAAATTAATTGGCAGTGTATGTATTGGTTTATTCCTGGTCTCTTTCTTCTGGTCCATTGATCTGTGCGTCTGTTTTTATTTTTTTCTTTTCATACATTGTGTTTCGGTGTCAAGTCTGAGAACCCTGTGCCTAGCCCTTGAGGGTGAGAAAGCTTTGTTTTGTCTGAAGATTTTATGGTTTAAGTCCGTGATCCATTTTGAGTTAGTTTTTGTACAAAGTGCAGGGTTTGGTTTGCGATTTCTCCTTCTCTCTTTTATTTTGGCTCATGGATGTTCAGTTGCTCTGGAGGCGATTCTGAGGCCTCTCTGCCCATAGCCTGCCTTTCTGTGTCTTTGTCAGAGGTGTTTGCATGGATCTAATTCCGGTACTAGTTTTTTGGTTTTTTTAATGGTACACAAAATTGCCCATTTCATTATAGAATTTTTGAAGTTTCCAGGTCTTGTTTTATTTGTTAAGACTTCTTGGTTACTCTTTGCTCAGTGAACCTTTTAGTTAGTTGCAGAGTTAAAAGATGTGGGTACTTTTCAGACTCTTGGTATTTCATTGCTCTGTTGCTTCTGAAGGGCTTTTCCCCCATTTAAATTTTACTAATGCCATATGCTTTAGACATAACAGCATTTGATTTTTGAGAATTTCTGTCAATGCTTTTAAGTTGAATTTTCATCTTACTCTATTATTTACTAGCCCTGAGCTTGACTTTTGTTGAGTGAAAAATTAAAAGATCAGTCCTGGGATTTCTTTGGAAGGAATGATGCTAAAGCTGAAACTCCAGTACTTTGGCCACTTCATGCGAAGAGTTGACTCATTGGAAAAGACCCTGATGCTGGAGGGATTGGGGGCAGGAGGAGAAGGGGACGACAGAGGATGAGATGGCTGGATGGCATCACGGACTCGATGGACGTGAGTCTGAGTGAACTCCGGGAGTTGGTGATGGACAGGGACGCCCAGCGTGCTGTGATTCATGGGGTTGCAAAGAGTCGGACACGACTGAGCGACTGAACTGAACTGAAAGTAGTGTTCAGGTAGCTTTTACCTATGTAACAAACATAATTTGCATTTTATAAATAGTTACCATTTATAACGGAATGCAGTTGTGATTTAGAGAAGAAAAAGATTTGTTTTAAAGTTGCTTTTATTTTTAAAGAAAGCTTTCAATATGATGATTGACTTCAGAGTTATCCTCTGCTTTGATTTTGATGGTATGGTTTTTGTCTCCCTTCAAACAGAAAGCCATAGATCTTGCTAGCAAAGCAGCCCAGGAAGATAAAGCTGGAAACTATGAGGAAGCCCTTCAACTCTACCAACATGCTGTGCAGTATTTTCTCCACGTGGTTAAATGTAAGGTCATCTTTTGTTTTTTTATTTTAAAAACAATAAAACAGAAAAGATTATTCATTTCTGTTCCAAGAAATAGAAAAGATTATCCTATTTCATTTATAAACATTGAAATACAGTCCTAGAAGGTCATGAAACGTCAACCGGCAAAGAAGTCCCTGCAGCCTCTTGGTAGTTCCTGAGTCCCCAGCCAGCAAGTGTGTGCAGCTGCCGCACTCGTCACTGCGAGCACCAGAACACACTAAAGTTTCGTCAGCCAACGAGGAAGGGTTTATCTTACTGGCGATGCACCCAGATCTGTAATCTGGACTTACTCATTTTCTAAACATCTCTTTGAAAATAATGTTTTAAAAAGAGGTTGGGAGACGTTTTATTTGTGTACGTCCAAATTTGTGTTCAGTGTTAACACTGCCGACCCACCCCCACCCCCACTCCCAGCACTATTCTAGACGGTGGGACACAGCAGTAAGGAAGAAACATAAAGAAAAACCTTTAAAACTAATGCTGAGCGTATATGAAATAAGACGTAAAAAAGTATCTTTCTGTCCGTTACTGTTTTAAAATCAAAATTTTAGCAGTTGGGTAATTAAGGATTTTCTTCTGAGCTTCCCTCTTTAATTCTGAGGTTTTTCTGTCAAGTTAAAGTGAAACTAAGAATGAGTCATAACCTGATATGATGGATAGGGCTAATCCCATGAACTGCATATATTGTTGAAGTCTCCTTTCAGACAGCCCTCACTGGGGCCTTTATGTAATAAAATTACTGTATTGGTGGTACATATAATATCTGGGATTTCTGTCACTTTTTATGTTCTGAAGTAAAGCTTACGTAGGCATTAGTAGAAACGGTTAATATTGCTTTATTTTTGTTTGTCTTATAATTGGTTTTGTGTGAGATAAGCGGCTTTCAGCTATCTGCAAAGAGTGTAAGGGAAGAGTGTGAGTCCCACAGGGTATTTCAGGGTCTCTGCTTATTCTCTAACATGAACTAGAGTATGCCAGTGTCTCGCTCAGAACTTTTCCTGACTCGTACTCACTGTTGAACCCTGCCGGAGGAAGAATCAGAAAAGATTGATCATCATTTGATTACGATGAACCAGATATGATCTTTTCTCTCTCCTCTAAAATAGATTTTCCTTGTTTGAAAAGTGTGTCTAAGAGTTTAAACCTGTCTGTAAAGAATACTAAAGGAGAAAATCTCTTGCTTTTCCCTTCACTAGATGAAGCACAAGGTGATAAAGCCAAGCAGAGTATTAGGGCGAAGTGTACGGAGTATCTTGACAGAGCAGAGAAGCTGAAGGAGTACCTGAAGAAGAGAGAGAAGAGGCCCCCGAAGCCGGTGAGGGAGGGGCAGCCGGCCCCCGCCGACGAGAAGGGGTAGGCGTCTTGGAGTGAATCCCAGGAGTGCAGGAGTTGGTGAAGGAAGTAACTATAGGCTTTAGGAAAGGCTGGCTGCTGGGCCGGGTCTGACCCACGCCGGCTTTGCAGTGCTGCGTGGGGGCACGGCCTCCTCCCTTCAGTTCCCTGCTGTCTGTGGCTCCTTTTGTGTCAGGCCTGCAACGCTGAGCGGCTGTGCCAAAGGAGCGTGTGGCCCACAAAGCCTGAAATGTCGACGGTCTGACTCTTCACAGAAAAGTTTTCGAGCCCCCAGTTTGCCAAGCTCAGCGGGCGATAGCCGTCAACTCGCCTCCTTGACTGGCTCGTAGCAGAAGCAGCGCTTAGCAGGGATGCTGCCCAGCTCTTTCCCTCTGTTTCCCTGTGGCCATCGTGTAATGAGGCTTAAAATTGTGGGAGTGGAGCACAGGCTCCTGAGATCCTCCCTGTGATCACCAGGCACGGGGTCCCGCGAAGGCAGTGCTTGGGGGCCTGTGGCTACTCCCATAGGCAACTGTAAGATCTAAGAGTTGACAGGCTCCTTCGGGCTACGTGGGAGAGTTGGAAGGGACCTTTAGTAGGCTCAGGATTCTCATATTCTCTGTGCAAGGCATGGCCAGAGAACCAGGAGCTCCTGTGACACCCGAAGGATATTTCATCTTCTCACAGCCCTCGCACTGGCAGGACAGAAGCGAGGCCCTCGCTGACCGCATAGCTTACCGAGTTTCAAAACCAGTTGAACTTCACTGGTTTTCTTATGTGAAAATCAGGGCGTCTCTTGTAAGCTGAAATGAAACTGCTGGGAAGGATCAGTTGACCTCAGGTCCGTGGGCCCTCAGATCTCCCCGAGGCCCCCTTGGCAGCAGAAGCGCCCCCTCCCCTGCACGCTTGGAGAGCCTGTGGTGTCCCTGCTGAGGTGACGCCCTGCTTCTGTAGCGGACGGCAGGACCCGCTTTCAGCTGAGACGGGGTAAAGCAGAGAAGCCATTCCTTCCTGGTAATAGAGGTACCGAATGCACAGAGATGAAGCACAGAGGCTCGCGGCCCCCGGTCCCCGCGGCGGCGTCTCGGGGCTGAGAGGCTGGTGTGCTTCCTGGGGGGAGCGCTCGCTGCGCGGGGCCACACCACCCCTGGAAGAGCTCGCTGCAAAACCGGCACTGAAGGCTGTTTTTGTTGTTTGCCTTTCCTCGTAAAAGCAGTAATCCTCTTTGGCTGTCTTGCAGTTAGTGAAAATAGGTACTGATGTAGGTTTTTTGTGGAAGCACAGTGTCATGAAGCACCTTTGGGAGACCTGTAGCGCGTTGCCTTACGGAATCCGAGGGCCAGGGAGACAAGTTTGGATTCCATATGGCTGGGGGCCTAGGAATGGCGGGTTTTCTTTAACCAAGTACTGTCTGTTGTACAAGAAAGCGTGGTAGAAAGAGGTTAGAGAGTTGGTAGACCCCCAACTCTAAAGTCAAGGGGAGTCAGTTTGGAGTCTCTCCCTCACCCATAAATAAACCCACCATCCTGTGAGAACCGCACAGTCCTGTTTTGAGATGAAACCTGCCAAGTTTTTGTGTAATGACATTTTTTTTAATGTTGTAAAAAATGTGTCTTAAAGGCATATTTTTTGCTTTAAAGATTGCAGTGTGTTCTGTATGCTAATCCTTATAGTTGAATGCACATTATTACTGATTTTTTCCCTATTGTCAACACATGGGCGTGATTATCCTTGCAGTCAAATCCCTGAACTCATTTTAAATTACGTCCTCAGAATAAATCCCTAGATATGAAATGTCTGGATTGATCTTGTTCTTTGGGGTCAGTTCATTTTCATCAGAAGTCATCCGTCCTTTGGAACCCCCAGACTAAGGTTACCTATCTTTCTACCTTAAATATATTCTGGGGTTTTTCCCTCCTAGTTATGGCTTCTTGGTCTGAGATATAGTTTGCCTGGTCCTGATTTTTTTTAATTGCTGTTGTTCACAACACTCTTGTAGTTCATCCTAAGTCCTTTGTGGAAGGAAGTGTGGGTCGCGCATTCATGAGTCAATACATGCCTGTGTGTGTCACGGGAATTCGGAGCTGCTTCCTGACTTCATTCTGCTCTTTTTCTCCATGTTCTGTTCACGATTCCATTTTGATAGGTAATAGGCCGGCTTCCTGGCAATGCATGTTCATCCCTGGGTGGGGAAGATCCTCTGGAGAAGGGAATGGCATCCCACTGCAGTGTCCTTGCCTGAAGAAGCCCATGGACAGAGGGGCCTGGTGGGCTGGAGTCCATGGGGTTGCCAAGAGTCAGACACAACATCACAGCTAAACAACAACAAATGCCTGCTTCCTGTTTTGTTTAGTATGTTCTTAAAAGTAGTAAAATGAGCTAAACTTTTACTGACTGTCTTAGTTTGCTACTTTCATTACAGATATTTCCTTCATTTTTTGCCGTATTTTGACAGCAATGAGTGACCATTTGAATGTATTGAATTCTTTTATTAGGAATGACAGTGATGGGGAAGGAGAATCTGATGATCCCGAAAAAAGGAAACTGCAGAATCAACTTCAAGGTCGCTTTAGATTTCACTTTTAAATTCACTTATTTTTTAAAAACTCATAGTGAATTGTCTGTTTGAAATGGTTTTCCTTTCCCACCTGTACTTAAATGAGGGCCAAGAGCTGGCATTGGTCCCAGTGATCGCATGCTGGCTGTGTTTGAAACTGTTTTTGTAAGATTTCCTCTCTAGGTTCTCAGATTGGTTGGTTTTTTCCTAGGCTATTGTTTCATGTTACATCTGCCTTAAAAAGTTTACTCTCTTTCATTTTGTCTTATGTGCCCCGCTTTAGAGAGTGTAGCAGTTACTGTTAACATATATGAAACCTGACGGTACTGGAGTTTCCTGTCAGAGAGCGGATGAACTGAGACTCACGCTTGCCTTCATTGCCGTTGCTGCTGCTGGCCCCCTGGCACTGTCCACCTCACGGTCCCGCCTGCTCCTCCTCACACATTTGTACCCTGTTCCAGCGTCCCTGTCTACATTGCTCTTTCCCCTTTAATTTTCACGCCTTCCACACTGTGAAAGCCCTTTCTGCTGTAGAGAATGGGATGATGGGGAGGGTCTAGATTGTGGCTCCGTTCACATCTGGATTCCACTCCAGGCTGTGCTGGGCTGAAGTCTTTCTGATTTGGGGCAAGGAGCCTGATGTCTTAGAGCCTGAGACTCCCCAAGCTCTAAAATGCAAGTTAAAAATGCTCTTAGGGCTCTGACAGGGCTAACAACAGTGTACACCTACCTAGTATTGCATCTGACAAATGCCGGGGTTGCAGTAAGCAGCCCTGCAGAAGGGAGCGGCCGCCCGCTCCTGTGTTCTTGCCTGGAGAATCCCGTGGACGGAGGAGCCTGCTGGGCTACAGTTCACAGGGTGGCCAACAGTCAAACACGACCGAAGCAACTTAGCGTGCAGATGAAATAGTAGCTCTGTGTATCTAAAAAGGCATCTCGTTAATTGCTGGCTTCTTTACTTCCTGAGATTTGATTGTTCTTTGATTTATTAGCAAACGGTTTTTCGAGTTGAATTTTATGCTCACTCACTGGAAGGCAGTGGCACCCCACCCCAGTACTCTTGCCTGCAAAATCCAATGGACGGAGTAGCCTGGTGGGCTGCAGTCCATGGGGTCGCTAACAGTCAGACAGACTGAGCGACTTCACTTTCACTTTTCTCTTTCATGCATTAGAGAAGGAAATGGCAACCCACTCCAGTATTCTTGCCTGGAGAATCCCAGGGATGGGGGAGCCTGGTGGGCTGCCGTCTATGGGGTCACACAGAGTCGGACACGACTGAAGTGACTTAGCAGCAGCAGCA